>JASAUF010000247.1:1430000-2030000 GCA_030180095.1 Magnolia changhungtana
GCCAGATCTCCTTCTCTTTGACACCAACAGAATACTTCATGTGATGTGCTCTACCCATACTAAAGTCGTCCATATAATAGAGCCCCCCTCTCTTAATACCACACCTAATGATCTCCTTGGTGAGAATGTCCTGGAGAAGACAAAAAGGCAGGATACATAAGCACAATACAATTAAGGTCAGACGTTACTTGGTTTACTGAGAGGAGCTTATGAGACAGTGAGGGAACAAGTAATGTATTAGGCAACTACAGAGTAGGGGTTAAGGTCATGGTGCCTACGCTAAGGAAGTCTATGTGAAATCCTTAGCATCAAACGTCATGTGGTCAGTGACGCTAGAATCCAACAGCCATGCACCACATTCAGCATCACCAGGGGAAGTAGAGCAAACACAAGCAAGGTTACCTGAGTCAGGAGAGGAGGAAATATCCAAACCGTGGGCAACCGGTGGTGTAAAAGACAACTGAGGTGCTGCATGAGCCACCGCTGTGGTATCGAGAGCCTCGTCTTTGCTAGCTATGTCACGACGTTTCTTAGCCTGGAGATCACTCCACCAATCAGGATACCCGTGCAACTTAAAGCACGTTTCACATGTATGCTTCTGATTGCCACAATGAGTGCATTTTAAGCCTTCAGACGCCGTATGAGATTCCTGCTTCCCATTGTGCACGGTAGAGGTGGAGTTGGCAGGCCCAAGTCGAAGCCCTTTGGTGGCGAGAACAGCGCCAGGAACATCCTTTGTGCTACCAGTGATCATAACCGTCTGGCGAATCGCTTCATGGCGGACGTGAGCATTTGCTTGCTCCACGGTAGGGAATGGACGAATTTGCAGCACATCGCCCCTGATCTTGTCCAGTCGATCGTTAAGGCCATCCAAGAAAAAGTACACCCGATATTCTTAAAGGATAGTATTGTACTTGTGAATATCAATTGCACACTCCATTGGATTAGGACGCCGGAAGTCAATCTCACGCCATAACCCCTGAAGATCGTTGTAGTATTGCTCCAGGGAGCCTTCAACTTGTTTAAGCTTTGTCACACGACGTATGAGGTCATAGACCTGAGACGTGTCACTACCATCAAAATAGGTGGTAGCAATGGAGTCCCACACCATTTTGGCAATAGGAAACCGAATGAAATTCCCTATAAATGAGGAATCCATTAAATTAATTAGTCAACCTTTAACAATGGCATTGTTTATGTGCCATTTGCGAAAGGAAGGATCCGTCGACGGTGGTTGTGGAAAATCGCCATTGATATATCCCAACTTGTCTTTGCCCAAGATGTACATCTCGACAACTTGGGACCAGAGGGCGTAGTTGGTGTCGTCCAACTTGATGCCAATCGGAGCAGCAGGGGGTTCGGTGGACGGGGTCGGTGTTTGGACTTTGCTAAGAGCTTCAGTGATTTCTGTACTGAATTCGGTAAACATGGAATCGGACTGAGATGCACAAGTGTGGTGCTCTGTATCAGAATCCGATGACATGGTTGGCGAGGTAACGAACGGCAAGTATTAGGGTTTTCGGGAACGAGCAAACCCAGGATTTGGCTTTGATACCATGTCAAAATATTTTCTCTGTATTGTTGGGATTTTTGGCCTGCGGAATCACACAGATCTAGATATAGGATGGTAATCCAATGGCACCAAGCACACACAAGAAAAGAGAACACACAGATTTAACATGGAAAACCCTTGCGGGAAAAAACCACGGCACAAAGCGACAGATCACCACTATGAAAGCATCAATTACAAAGAGAAAGGACTTACCCGATTCGAACAACCTCGAATCTCACCCTTGCTACACCCTTTAGAAACCCTGGAACCCTTTTAGAAAGCCTTAGCATTCATCACCCCTTCCTAGAAAGACCCTAGAATACCTATTTATAGTTTAGAAACTTCCTTCCGCATCCCTGGGCCATGCGAAAGGACTCAAACTGCTTTCGCGCAAAATCGCGGAACAAACTGCAGTAACCTACGACTAGTCCTCGGCTATCCTACGACCGGGTCGTAGCTCACTACGACTAGTCGTAGACCACCCACGACCGATCCCCAGCTACAAAAAAACAAGAAAACTTTCTCGGACTTTGAGTCGTACAAGGGCTCGAACCTACGACCGGTCGAGCGTCTCCCATGACCAGTCGAAGCTTCCCACGACCGGGCCGAACGACCTCAAAACTTTCAGATTTAAGACTTTTCTCAACAATCTCCACCAAGTCTTCAATCTTCAACTGTGTAGCTCCTTGACCTCTTCTCTTATCTCTGCTTCACATCATAGCTCAAGATCACACTCTGTCCTTCTTTTCGCCATCGCCGAGCCTAGAGAAGTTTCACAAAACTTGAACTTCTCTACAGGAATTTCTTATTGATCATGTCTGTCGGATCTAAATCCACATGCCCAACCACCTTTGCTCCTGTCTTCACAAAAGAATGACGTAGTCTTCTTACCATCTCACTGCTACTCAATATTGCTTGCCGGGGTACTTGCTCACAACACTGATAACCTATGAAATAACCGGTCTAAACCAGACCATGGCATACACTGCCCACCGCATTCGAATAAGGCTCATGAGATATCCTGCTTTTCCTCATCTGTTTTGGGACATATCCTGAGGAAAACTTGAGGAGAGATGCGTAGGGAACGCTCTCCAGCTTTACCTGTCCCATCACATCCTGGATCAATACCTACACACAAGGTATTCCTCCTGTGATTACCAAAGCCTACTCCTCCTTCAGTCTCAATGCCGAGAACCATCTTTGCAGCCCCCCGATCCTTCATCCTGAATGTCCCACCATGAAGGAATCAAACCACTGCCTAGGCGACAGGTCGAACCACGACCTCCTGCAAAGTCTTTTCTCAGCCCCTTTAACTTCGAACCGCTCTGGTTGCTTCATGTAGATCTGCTCTTCACTTTCCCTTACAGAAGTGCAGACTCCACATCCATCCTTCCAGCTCAAGATCATGTTGGCCAACCAGTGCCAAACACGGATCTAATAGACACCTGCTATACCGTCGGCGTGAATATCTCTGAGAAGCCGATCCCTTCTCTCTGAGCATAACCCTTCACTACCAACATCGCCCTGTATCTATGTTGTATCCTCCTGAAGATCCACCTGCATCCAACCGCTCACCGCCCACTGGAAGCTCCACCGGCTCCCATATGTCTGGCCCCGGTACAACGAATCCATCACATCGCCCATAGTCACCTTCTACTTCTCGGCCGACCAGCTCACCTAGAGCCATCGAATAGAAGATGAATCCCTCGCAATATTGGAGTCGTCCATGTACCTCTGCCGATATCCCGCGATCATGCCATGTGGTTCTTCTCACAGTGGCCGCTCCACCCGCTCCTCAGATCCTCGTCCGCACGTCTCGGCCTTCCCGCCCGCCCGCTCATGTGGCCATGCCCATCATGCCACACACGTGCAGGTGGGAATTCGCTACATCCACCGTAGCTCCACCTTTTGAAGTGCTCCCGATCAACCCGTAAACATGATCGAGTCGTTGCGCTTTCATGACTACCCGTGCCCCCTTGGATACCTTAAGAGCACCATCAATACCTGTGTACTTGCATCCCTTTGCCTCAAGCACACCAAGAGAAATCAGATTCTGCTTCAAATCAGGAACGTGCCTCACATCTGTCAAGGTACGCTCCACCCCATCAAACATCCTGATGCGCACCGTACCAATAGCCACAACATTACAGCAATGTCATTGCCCATAAACACCTGGTCCACCATCGCACTCCCTATGGGTTGGTGAACTAACTCCGATGAGGAGTCATGTGAAAAGATGCCCCCGTGTCAAGATCCACTCGTCCTTACGATCATCGTATGACCGTCTGAGCGAAGACACAGACAAAACATCACCATCACATCCACTCGATTCATCTGACGTGGCAGTGTTAGCCTCCCTGCATGAAGCCTCAAAATCTTCTCTCTTAGATTTAGGATTTTCACAATCCCTTTTTACATGTCCTTCCTTCCCACAATTCCAAAGCACTTTACCTTTCCTTTGCCCTTGTACCCTTGGATTTGGATCTGAACCCGAAGAACCCACCTTGTTCGAATTCCTACCCACCGTAAACAAGTGCATCGAAGACGTCCCCATGTTCTTTGCTGTCACCGTCTCATAGCCTTCCTGAAGGGCCGAGATAAATGTTGTCGACACTCGGGGTTTTGTTCATGCTTGCACATAGTGTCCTGAATGACTCATATGGGACGCCGGAGAGAATTCAAGAACATACATATCGCTGTTCTTCATCTTTCATCACTTCCTCCATATCCAAAGAATTTGCAAACCAATTTATTAAAGTTGCGATGTGAGCCTCCAGATCTCCACCCCTCCGCCATCTTGAAGTTATACCACCGCGCTTCAAGTGCAGGACGATTTTCGAGGATTTCTTCGCATAAACATCCTCCAACTTCGCCCATAAATTAGCCGAGTTTTCTCCCTCATGACGTTGTAGAGAACCTCATCCGTGAGACATAAACGGATCGATGATAATGCCTTCTTATCAAGAGTATTCCAATCACCATCACCATAGTGGACTTCCGCTCCTCAAGAGCACCATCCTCGCCTGGTTTGATTAAGGAACTCATCATCTTGATCTTCCATAACTCAAAATTATTTTTCCTCGAATACTTCTCAATATCATACCAAGCGCCGCCATTATTACTAATCCTCGATTCAGATGGGCCCCAACTCACTCGATACCACTTGTTGGGATTTTTGGCTCGAATCACACGTATCTAGATCTAGGATGGTAATCCAATGGCACCAAGCACACACAAGAAAAGAGAACAATGATTTAACATGGAAACCCTCATGCGGGGAAAAACCACGCACAAAGCGACAGATCACCACTATGAAAGCATCAATTACAAAGAGAAAGGACTTACCCGATTCGAACAACCTCGAATCTCACCTTTACACCCTTTAGAAACCGAGGAACCCTTTTAGAAAGCCTTAGCATTCATCACCCCTTCCTAGAAAGACCCAGAATACCTATTTATAGTTTGAAACTTCCCTTCCGCATTGGGCCATGAAAGGACTCAATCATCAATTGAACAAACGCGTAACCTACGATAGTCCTGGCTATCGGTTTTAGCTCACCTACGACTAGTCGTAGACCATCCTAGCTGAAAAAACAAAGAAACTTTCGGACTTTGAGTCGTACAAGGGCTCGAACCTACGACCGGTCGAGCGTCTCCCACGACCAGTCGAAGCTTCCCACGACCGGTCGAACGACCTCAAAACCTTCCGATTTAAGACTTTTCTCAACATGTATTTCATTCATCTTCTTTACATAATCGTTAGTTACAAATATATAAGACCAGAATAAATCTTCTATTTTTTGTTATACAAATCTAGTTCTTATAATCATGCACTCGGGAGGAGGAAAGGATTTCTTTCCATCCCTCTTCCTATAATTTCTACATCTACCAATATATTACAACTCAGCCAGCACCTCCCTCCCAGCCCCCACTTCTAAACTTAAATAAAACAATAACCAAATTGCATTTCACCATCATCATGAACTTAGCTTCATAATCATCATATTTTTTGGATTCGTGTTGCAAGCTAGGCATAAGTTTGATGCCGGCTGCCAACCTGACACAACCATCCTTCATCCAGGTTGGAGACAGGCAATGATAGCATAAAACACCCATAGATGCAATGTAATATACTATTATATAGGTTGATCACAATCAAGCACTATATAATAGTCTATTACACACGATAGATTGCAATCAAGTGCTATCTATATAATCATCGTGATTTTAGCTCCTCCCATCACTTTTGGGTTGCTTTTTACATGATAAATTGGCAAAAATTTTACAACCAAATGCCCACCGGAGATCAACTTTTTTTATCATATATTGTCCATCCATAACAAAGGCTCAATTTGACAACCCTCACGTGCGAACATGGTCACACCTAGTCCCAACCCCCAGCCCAATAATTGCATGCACTCCCAAAAGCAAGGTTTACGTACGGAGAGGCAGATGCCAAACATATTGCTGATTAGGGCGGCAATAGGCTTGGACTCAGGCACTGTTGGCCCTAGCTTGGCCTTGGTCCCCTGAGGCCTGGCCCCTTATGGGGCTGAAAAGTCCTAGCCTTTATTAGGTTGAAAACGCCCTGGCACTACAAGGCTACGCTAGGCCAAACCAGCACTGAGAGAGAGATGGATCCCATGCGGAATCCATGATCCTTGCCATGCCTCAGGTGGTCCATAATGTAGAAGCACTATCAAAAAATTATGCCAATTTACAAATTTTTTGGACCACACTTTACAAATAAGTGAACATTCAAGAGAAAAAAAAAAATTTACTAAGTTTTCCTTAAGTGTCTATATTTTTCTAACACTGTGGCTCACCTTTGAGCAGACAAGCGTGACTTTTAGGCCAAGAAATGTATTTGGCAGGACCTCAAAATGACCGAGATGGATCTCACACTTGTGTGCATGGCACATGTCTAGCAGTTTAGGTGCTAGGGCAAGGCCATACCAGTCCATTCATCGTTGGCCCTGGCCCTGGCCATGGCCTGGGCCTAGGAACTAGGCTTGGATTTCAAGCCTAGGCCCGCCCTCAAGCTAAGCTTTGGAGCCCTAACCCAGGCCCTACAAGAGTGCACGAGCAAAGCTTATGTGGTGGAAAACATGTGGCAGCTTTCACAATATAATACCTCATTTCCACTTGTCTGGTGGAAAACATGTGGCAGGTAGGGTTATCAATTGGTTGTGTTGGCCCGTTGGGCTTTCAGGCCGTGCTTGGAGTAGGGCTGAAAGTTGGGCAGGTTCAACCCGACTGACCCGTGACCGGCCCGACATTGGGTTGGGCTTGGGCAGGATGTATTGGGTTTGGTCCGAGCTTGGGCCATACAAACACCAACCCGATAAAACTTGGGTTGGGCTCAAGTTGAGGTCTCGGTTTGCCCGACTCAACCCGAACCCGATCAATATATAAGTTCCTTATAAATTAATTATAATTGAGTGTGGATTGTTTGGGTTGAAGGCATCGGAAATTCCAATGCCGTTAGATTTCATTGGTCCACATCATTTCTGATGACTCAAGGTAACAAGCTAGTCTGGATTCCTCTCTCCCAAATAGATTGCTTGATACACACTTGATACACAATACAAATTTTAAAAGAGTTGTTGTCCTATATATTAGCTTGTTCGTCATATATAATTAATAAAATTATAGGTACAAAAAGATAAGACTTGTATTGAAAATATGATAGACTAATGCAATAATGAAAATATTAGCATATATCTACCCAACCAACCCAGCCAACCCAACCGAGCCCGCTTGGGATGGGCTTGGGTTGAGAATTCCCAACCCAAGATTGGGTTGAGTTGGGTTAGGGTTGAGGTAAAGGAATCTTGGGTTGGGCTAAGGTTGAGCACCAACCCGCCCGACTTTCAGCCCTAGCTTTAGAGTAGAGTATCGGGCTCAAGGGCTGGGCTAAGGCTTAAACTTCAAGCCCATTTCACAATCAAGCAGGGTATGAATAGTGGGGAGACCAGCCCGAATCCAACCTCGATCTGCGACAACGACAACCCATCGTAAATACAAGGCTAACGGGATTAGGGTTTTTCATTCTCAGCAGGATTAAGGTTTTTCGTTCTCTATTACAAGGCATCCTTCTCTCTCTCTCTCTCTCATAGATCTGGTGTGGGGTTTTTCTTTTTATTGGGTGTTTCAATCAACCCTTGTGCTCTTGTTTTGAAGTTGGCCCAGGTGGATAGAATCAACGGCAAAGCTTGGCATGTGTTTGGTGGTGTAAGCAAGCTACTGGAGCACGAATTCTATTCTCTTTTTATTTCTACCGTTTCAACTTCTCGTTGTTGGGAGACAAGAAGATTCTCATTCCTTATAAATGATTGCTAGTTGCTGGAGTGCAAGATGAAAAGGAAAAAAAAAAAAAATGAAGAAAAGCTAGGAAAATTACAACTAGGGTTTTGTTCTCCCCCATCGAGCTTATTTTCGGGCCCATCATATACCCAGCCCAAGGTTAGACAGAGCTTAGCATAACCCTAACCCAACCCATTGACACCTCTAGTGGTAAGAGAAGAAATGGAAGAAGATGAGAGAGATGGGACAATAGCTCACACTATAAAAGTTTTTTTTTTTTTAAATGAAAACTACATTCCCTCATCTATGCTACTCAACATAGCAATAGGACACCCCATGCTATTTTAATACTCCTATACCTCGCAGGCTTGTATAAGTGGCTAAATCAAGACCCAATCCTAAAGTTATTATAATACAACTATAGTTATTATAATACAACTATACTTTATGCTAGCAAACAACCAGGGAATTTGAAACCCCCTCAAATCCCCTCCAATTCCCTCCAATCCACGATGCCAAACGACCCCTAAGGCTATTTTAATTCAGTCCATAGAGCAGCAGAATCCTTCTCCAGTTGATAATATTGACACTCTGAATTAGGACTCTACGCATCATTTACCTGTATATTTACTCTGCACCTAACATATTAGTTTTCTATGAAATTTACCTTTTAATTAAAAGATTTTTCCGTAAGAATCGTAATTAAAGAATTAAAATAGACCACAACTTAAATGTGTTTTTGTTTCTTATATCAATAAAAGCCTCTCAACAAGACATATTTGGATGCATATCTTAATAATAGAGTTAACAATGAATATAATATCAATTCCTATCGATCGTGTTGTTCAAATACCTGATCCTCAAATCATCATGACACTACTAGGACTTTCCTTGAGAAAAACTAGCTTATCCTTATTCAATGATAGGTTTCAGAAACAAAGATAGAAAATTCCCAATCCTTTCATGGGTGGCCCAACAAATAGGAGGTGAAGAAACAAAATACATCAACCATTTACATTTAAAAAAAAAAAAAAAAAAAAAAAAAAAACCCAATCTTCAAATTCAACATCAAAGGAGATTTTCAGTCCAGGGATCATCATACTGTCTTGGATCACCTGGTTGTGGGCCCCACTAGAACATACAATTAAAATCTCAGCTCATCGATTCTCATCTCTCTATGGCCACACCCAGGAGGTTGGTGGTGTGATATTTATTCCAATCACATTAAAGTATTCATATGGCATGCATGATGACACGAGATCACTCCCTTCAGCTATGAAGGAATTCACATATAGCCATGACCCACATAAATTTTTTGAGAGGAGATCCGGACTATTTATCTAATTCACTATACATCTAAACCGCTCATTCATCAGGAACAACTTGGAATGCACCATAGACCAAGACTCAAACTGATCGGACAATCACAGTCGTTAAAAAATTCTTGTGAAAAAATTTAGTAGACCCATCTTCAGTCCAACTCATGGAGCCTTGTGATAAATGAACGGTTTGGATCATCATGCACATGTGCCACGTGTATGGTGTAAACAAATCTGACCGGTCTTTCTATTTACTTAATCACAACTCATCTATCAGAAACTTTATAAAATTTGCATTGACCATCCGTATACACGTATTTGTTTTTGGTATACGGTCACATCCACTTGTATTTCACTCAACATCGTATAAAATCAAGGCCTGAAAAGTCAAGTAGGTCACTGATCAACGGCCCCTCCGCAAGTGGGGCCTGCCCACTTTCAATTAAGCAAGATGTGATTGATTGCATCACCTGTAGCGAAAATTCAAGAAGCTGAGGTACCTTTGCATGCATTTTGTTTTCACTTGAAAATTATTAAAGATGGAGAGACGCAACTTGGGGTGGAGTCTCCTGCCTGGGACGTAGTTGTTCTGTAGGCCCCACCATGATGTATGTGTTTTATCCATGCTGTCCATCCATTTTCCTAGCTAATGTCAGTGGATGAACCCAAAAAAGAGGCAGATCCAAATTGCAGGTGGACCACACCACATGAAAAAGCTAGTGATTGAATGTCCACCATTAAAAACTTCCTGAGGCCTACTGTAACGTTTATTTACCAGCCAACATGTTGATTAGGTCGTACAGACCTAGACGAAGGGAAAACATGAACATCAGCTTGATCCAAAACTTTTGTGGCCCCTAGGCAGTTTTTAACGGTGGCCGTTCAATCACCACTTTTTTCATGTTGTGTGGTCCACATTACATTTTTATCTGCCTCATTTTTTGGTTCTTAATCTAAAATGATCTGAAAAATTGGATGGACGGCATGGATAAAACACATACATTATGGTGGGGTCCACCCAGGCTTAAAACGGGCTCGGATTAGGTGTTAACCGGGTAACAGCTTAGTGGGTGTTACCCTTGCCGTAGGGCCCACCTTGATGATATGTTGTATATCCACCCCGTTCAATCATTTTTCTATCCCATTTTAATATATGGTCCCAAAAATTATCCACATCCAAATCTCAGGTAGACCACACCACAAGAAAAGTGATGATTGAACACTCACCATTAAAAACTTCCAAGGCCCACTGTAAGCAGATCTATAATGCTTATTTGTCATCCAACCCATTGATAAGTTCAACCAAAAACTGGATGAAGGGAAGATATAAAGATTAACTTGATCCAAAACTTTTGTAGCCCACAAAAAAATCTTTTAAGGTTCATTCACCACTTTTTCGGGTGGTATGGCCCACCCAAGATTTGAATAACGCACTTAAATGAACTGAAAAAACAGATGGACAGCATGAATATGAAACAAATCATCAAGGTGGGCTGCATGGTGCGTTGAATATGGATTTTGGGTCATTTTTTAACCGTCCATTTTTTTTCATTTTCGGCCCACCTAATGAGTGGCCCATCTAATTTTTGGACCAGACCATATTCGCTGCACCTGATGAATGGCCACGTTGGCACGTGCGAGGAGAGTAGGATTTGCCTGGCTACTTTGGCAAGAAGCCAAAACGATGATCTGTCTATTCTTCCAATCAATCAACCTTCTAATCATCTTCTATTCCATGAATCCGAATTCATTTGAAAATTCAACCCCTATTCCCTCTCATCTCCCTCCACTTTCTCAGGAGCCTTGGCTGTATTTTAAAAGCCAGGTAGTCCGAGGACTGCCAAAGTGAAACCATAGTCCACCAGGTGGGCCATGTGGATTAGTGTGGGACCCACTTCCACTTTAATGGTAAACATGATCCTATAGATATTTAGAACATGGACTTGAATATAGACCGTTGATCACCTTTGGTTTTATCTATCAATAGATGGAATGTGTAGGTATCATTTGTAGTCTGTCATGCTTTCCCAATGGCATACTCATAATGGGACCTGTTTCTTAGCTATACGGCTTGTCTTTCTCTAGAAGAACGAATGATTGTTGTTGCTGTTGTGTTTTTTCGGTTGAGATATACAGTGGGCCAAGTGTATGGAAACCTTTCCATACACCTAGTTGCATTTCGAGTTGTTGACATACGCATAATCCATCCAGGCCGTTCATTATATCCATTCCACTCTTTGTAGGCTGCCTTGAAAAAACCATACTGATTGGATGATCGAAAACCACAAAGTTAGTGGCCTGCAAAATTGAATGGACAAGATCGTTTTTCAAAGATAGGCCCAGTCAAGGATGTCCTGGACCATCAGATTCCTGTGATTTTTGCACGATAATGGATGGAGAGAACACTAAACTTAATGGACCGTTAGGATAGGTGATGAAGATGCCAACGAGTCCAAATGCAATTAGGTGCATGGAAATGTTTCCATGCATGGCATGTGGATTACTATTCTTTGATTTAAATTTTGCTTTGTTAATTTTTTTTAATAATAAATCACTGAATAGTTGTAGGCTTATATGGGAAATTTTCATGCACTGTATTGGACAAGGTGATATAGACATCCCCAATCTGGACCGTCCATTAGGTCCGCTGTACTTTTCTTAAGCTACTTTGAGAAGTGCATTTTGATCAGATGATCTAAATCATCCAATTAGTAGTATTTAAAATGGATGTAGAAGATTGCTTTTAGAAGATAGGGATGTTTAGAACAATCTGATTGCTGTGTGAGTTTTGCACACTAGAGGAAGAATTATTGCTTGGACCTAATGGACGGTACAGACGAGTTGTGTGAATGCCAAAACGTTCAAATGCAACTATGTTCATGGGAAGGTTTTCATGCACTTAGCTCACAAAAGAGTACCTTGCCCACGAGTGTAAAAGGCAGGTCATGTACACGCAAGCACAGGTCGTAGAAGGGCATATGAGTACAATATCTGATCCGTTCGTTGGGTTGATATGATCTTGTAAATGCTCTGGCCTGAAAATAAATCCAGTTCCTTTAGAAGGTAGGCCACAATTTTAGAATCATTTGGACAGCAGGTAAGAACACTTCAGCCTAATTTTTCAGCCATACATTTATTTCATAAATTGTGGTCCACCTGATAAGTGTACCGATCTGATGAATGGATTAGATCTAGGATTAATGTGTCACTCTGACACATGGCGTACGTGTGGCGCATGCATGACGTGCTTGCATTGGACTTGAGAGGCTACCTTTCATAATTAGACTCTTAACAACTTCGTTGTAAAGGTGTGTGGATTGTTGACCGAAACCAAGCATTAGGTGGACCACACATGGATGGACCACCACGAACGATCATATCAGATGTCTTGTCAATCGGTTTTCAACAAGGGCTGTCGATAGGCACGGGCAGCCGTGCAGAGATGAGATGGACCCGGCTTTATTATTAGGATCCGATCTGGATCTTGAAGTCGCTCTTTCAACAGGAGAGAATGCTCACATGGTAGAGGTTGCTGGGGACAGTGGAAGCACAGGGATGGTTCAAGCAAAGTACTCTTATTGTAATAATTAAGTTTAATTACAAATGCTCCAAATTTAAGGTGGAAAAATCCTTTTGAAAAATAAATATGACACGAAGCAACAATAATACACCATGAAAGCAAAAATTACAAGGGATAGAATATCCAATTTGTAAAACACTTCCTATTTTCAATTACATCCACATATATAGCCTTCATGAGAATCACAATTGAAATATAAAACAAATACCATATATATGCAACTCTGTGTAACTCTATGCAAAAGTTCGATGACACTTTTGATGGGACTTGGATAGCATTGATAGATTGTCGATGGCATCGAACCTCTCTTGATGTCATCGAACTAAGCACCAAAACATTCCAACGATAGATCATAAATTTTTTAGATTTTTCTGATGTCATCAAGCAAACATTTGATGTCATCGAACCTCTTTCAATGGTATTGAGCAGGGCACCCAAAGTGTCCAGCAACTAACATGAGAAATTTTGAATTTTTACGATGGCATCAAGCTGTCATCAACAGGCCTGTTGATTTACAAATTTAAGACATCAATCAATAGTGGTAGCACCAGGGTATTGTGGGCCCATAGCGATGTGTTCATCTAATCCTTCATGTCCATCGGGGACACTTTTAAGGTTAGGGCATGAGACCAAAAATAACTCCGAATGAAAACTCAAGTGAGCCACACCAATTGGGAGGGGGATGCCCAACCAATAGAAACTCTTTGGCAGTTTATGGGGCCCACCTTCATGTGTTTCATCCTTACCAAAGTGAAGGGACACAAAAATTCTAGCCATTGCAAAAGTAAGGATAGCACACATCATGTGAATTTATTGGTTTTAGTCTTGATTTGATATTTTTTCCCTACAGTGTTGTGAGAGTTTTTGATCAGCCTAGCTTTTGAGTTCTATGGCATACATGAGGGGTTTCACCCCCTATTTGAAGTGGATCAGATGCACAGATCACGTGAGCCCCAAAATAGGCTGGTAGGCCACCTTAGCTTATTATCTTTTATTTAAACTCATGCAAATGGTATCTTTCTAACATGGACCCAAATCCAGATCTATGCTAGAACTAACTTTATAAACCCAATTGCATATTCAAACCACTTCTGAAGGAGGCAGATTAGGTGTCAACCCGGCCCCACCCAAGACGGTGCAGCCCTTACTGTGGGGCCACCTTAACACTCGCTATCCTTACATCCTAGATCAAAATGAATAAGATCAAAATCTCATGGCGGTCCATACTACATGAATAGTGGTGATGGAAAGCCATGTCATTCAAAACCTCGTGAGCCCACCATAATGTTTCTTTAATGTTTATTTTTCATCTGATCTATTGATAAGGTAACATAAATCTTGATGAAGGGAAAAAATAAATATTAACTTGATCCAAAACTTTTGTAGTACATTATAAATTATTAACAATCAATTATCAGTCAATTATTACGATTGCCTATATTATAGTTCACTTGAAATTTAGATTTACTTTATATTTTAGGCTCATGTCCTAAGATGATCTATAAAAATAAATGGACTATGTGGATGTATAGTACATGAATCTGGATCATTTGCTTGTGAAAATAGAAATTCTTATTTTCCTGCATCTTGATTGGTCCACATCATCACGGATATTGTTAGCACTGCTGCATTAAACGTAGTGTGTGATGATGTAGCCCAATGAAATTGCAAGCAATAGGAATTTCCTGTTTTCCTCAAGCAAAGGATCCATATTCACAATACAAACATAAAGCTAGCCACATGACAAAGATTGCTCCATCATGGGTGAGGTCGGGCTTATTTATACTTATTTTTAATTCTCCGACATGGGCTAATCAAAAGTCACCACTTGTCAATACCACGAAACCACAAATGTCGCAAAACATATTGTCATTCTAGATTATCAATGTATGCATCTTCTTTGGCAATGCGTGATAAGTGCAAAGGCACAAAACCTGAGGCCAGCCTTTACGAGAGTAAATTAGCACACGACATGTGCCCATGATTATCGTGCCTATTAATGAGGCGACGTACTCACCACATTTATAAGAGACCCGCGGAGAGATCAACTTTTATCACAAATCTAGCTATAATTCTCTCAATGAGGCTGTCTCTCACAATCCTTTCAAAATGTGAGATCTTTCCAAAGATGTTCAGAAAGATTATAATGATTAAAAAGATTCGAAAGATTCCAAAGTAAACCAAGTCGTGGCTTAGGCTTACATAAAGAGAAATAGACACATTATCCAAGATGGGACTGCAATCTTGCCCCAATTAAAATAAAAGGAACGAGCAATGGGCTCGAAGAAGGATATGATCCGGCCAGTAATAGATTAATATCGGACAAGTTTGAATCGTTCATCAAGGAGATCAGAAGGGATAGAGATTAACTAGAAGTTGCAATGGGTAATTTGATCTAACGATCATGGTCTCATTGGAACCAAAAGAATGAAAAATCCTGACCAGACAGATCTGGCCCATCGTTGAAAACAAACTTGTAATAGGTGTCAAATCCACTCTTTCGATCAGAAACTGAGTGATATAGACCAAGTTGTTTAGATGAATGGTTGTGATTAAGTGAAAGATACTCCCGAAGAGTCAAATAAGGGAACATCTATATGTATGAGCAAAAATATGAGATCCGGCCTCCTTGGACTTTTCAGAGATCTTCATGATTGAGAGTTTCCAAAATTTTCTTTTAAGGAGACTTGCTTATCCGAAAACTAGCGACACGAGTGCGAATGATCCATAAGTAATAAGAAAACTCCATCTTGGATTTCATCGCCTATATAATTTATAAAATGAACAATCAAAGAAGAGTTTATCTCCAGTGCCAAATACATCAGTTTATCTTTTATTTTTCTTTTCTTTTATTAACTTCATTTATCTTTGTTTAACTACTACCAAACAGCTCCTATTGTAGTTCTGTAAAAGTAGAGTTAGTCTAAATTATGATTTTTTTTCAAGTTTTTATTTGGTTGGTCACACCTACTATATACCTTGATTCATTTATTCTGATAGGTATATCATGTATTTATTTATATTCATTTTTATTTATTCATTTTGGTTTTCCCATGTGTTATTGGTTGTAATAAACATTTCTATAATACCTAATGAAATTGACAATATTTAGCCTTTATTTAATTTAAATGTATATCTTTATTTATTTGAGAAGTGTTTTAAATTTGAAGTGTTTGTAAAAGAATAAGATTTTGAGGCTATAAATCTACGTCTATTATTATAAGGTAAAAAGAACTCATTCGAAAGGATTAGTCTCATTTATTTTCACTAATCACCCAAGCGGAAGACAACTTTGTTAACCAAGAAGACGCAGGATCTTCGATTCTAATTTAAACCCTTGGTCACTCCAAGGGTCCTATTTGATTGAATTGAAGTGCAATAGGGTTGCACCTAATTTACTCCGGACTTGCTAGAGACTTCCAGCGGAGTGGGTACTAACCCCACTAAACGTAGGTAGAGGCGAAGGATGGTGGGGATTTTGTGGGACCATTGCGATGCGCATCCATTTTAATGGATCATTTTAGAATATGGACTAAAACAAAGTTAGATTTAAAGCTTGAGTCACTACCGGAAGTGGGGTGACAATGCCACCCACCGTTGAAACCCTCGTAGAGCTTACTATGATGTTTATTTTTCATCCAACCTATTCATAATGTCACACATAGCGTAAACGCGGCTTCAAGAGGTTTTCAGCCATAGAAATTCAATCTATGATGTTTCCTATGATGTGGTCCACTCAAGCCTTCAATCTGCTTCTTTTTTGGGATCATTTTGTAAAATGATCTGACAAAAAGGATGGACAGCATGGATCAAATAAATAAATCAATGTGGGCCCCACAGGGCCCCATCACCCTACGAGATTTTGATTAGTCCACGTTAGCCATGTGCGGACCAGATAAAACCCGAGAATGATTCCTTCTTCGGGTCTTAGATACTGTACATGAGCACACGACCCGACTACATGGTCCAGTGGGCCCACTGACCTTAGAAGAATCGCTAAGGAAAATCCGCACTGTTGAAACGATAAGAATCGGAGGTGACCTGAAAATGAACCGTTGAAATCAGAGCTGGACAGTTCCCATTCCACAAAGAGACATTCGTTGATTAGACAACATCATCAAGTGGGTGTAGCTTTGAACGGTGGGGCATTACTCGACGGATGTGATTGATTCTATCGTTATACATTTCTATGCTGTACCCACAAGTCGCCTGCCTTTCCTAAATCTTTTCGAGCGGGGGGTTCACATTGAGGGGTTTGAGAAATCGAGCTCTATAAGACTCACTTTGATGTTTGTGCTGTATGTATTCCGTCCATCAGTTCCATCAACTTATTTTACAACAAAGAAGAGACATATAAAAATAAATAAATAAATAGATAAATAACTCATATACGATGGTTAAAAAAATACTGGGAATAAGGATTAAGATCCAGGGATTTGGGGGTCCCTGGTTGTTTGGCACCATAAAGTAAGTGGGGTTTAAAATCCAGAGATTTCAATTCTTCTCTTTGAAATCCAGGTGAGAGCTAGGATTACATCTAAAATCCTTCGAAGAGTTGCATGTGTAATATGTGTTACTAAAGTATTAAATTATTGGGCAAATGGCTCACTAGTGATTTCCGAGAGCTATAATTGATGATCATCAAAAATCCATTTAAATTAACGGTTAAAAATCGTTGAGTTGACATTGCTTGTGTAATATCAATTTGTCATTTACTAAAGTATATATTTTGGCGGGCTTATTAGTTATTACAACCATCATGTCAAATAATATTATAGACGTTCTTAATTAGAGATATTAATATTGATTTAGTAATTAAATCCAAGCCCTTATAAATATACAATGCATAGCTACTTTTAGATTAAAGTTGATTTTCTAATTTGGTGTCAAACACATTTAGAGGATTTTAAATCCACCAGGTTTCAAATCTAGAGGATTCTGAATCTAGGAGGTTCCAAATCCACGCTCCCAAATGGGCACATCTAACCCTTTTGCAGGGATTCAGGGTGAAAACACAAATATTTGCCTCATCAAAACTTCCACCCCTTCAATAAGATTTTAATGATGGCAATTTCATCCTGACTCTTTTTGTGGTGTGGCCCACTAATTTGGTTTTTATCTCCCTCATACTTAGGCTTATGACTGAGTGAAACAGATGGAGGGAACCCCCGTAACACAATCATCATGGCGGGGCCATGCATATACCCACTAACAAGGGTATGTGGGGCCCAATGTAATATATGGGCTTTATTCATGCTCTTCATTCATTTTTTTAAGGTCAATCCAATCTAAGTCTCAAGTGAACCACATGGTAGTGATTGAATGCCTACCATTAAAAACTTCTCAAGGCCCAAAAGTATTTGATTAAGCTGAATTTTTTTTTGTCTTTTTTTTTTTTTTTTTTTTTTCACTTCATCCATATTTAATATAAAATAAACACAATGAAGGCTCCACGAAGGTTTCAACGGTTGGCATCATCATCGATCACTGCTACTTCCTCCGGTGTGGTCCACTCGAGCCTTGAACTTTGCTCATTTTTAGTATTCCATCCTAAATGATGAAAATAAAATGAAATGGATAAACAGACTAGATAAAATCCAAACTAATTTCATAACTGGTGGCCCACAGAGCCCTTAACTAATTTCCTGCCAGGCAGGGCAGGACGCAATCTGCTTCAATAGCTAAAATATTCAATTGAGAAAGAGACTCTTGTCTTATTTCTAGAATCAACTATTAAGAGTATAAAAAAGAACTTTAACAATAAGCTCCCCAAGTGCCAACCTGGCACACGAATTGGACATCTTAGCCGTGCATCATGTGGTCTCATCTCATCCAACCGTCCACATTCAAAGTATACGTGTCCTATAGACTGGCCTATTTTTTGGGCCACGTCAGCTACATGTTGGGGTCTACCAGACACGGCTCAGATGTCCCACCCACGTGCCAGGTCTGTCCGTGCGGGAGGTGCATGTGCAATGGACAGAACCCGAATAAAAATACTCACGTTTCTAACTAAAAGAGAAATGGAAAACTCTAGCCAGCTAGCTCTTTCTCACGGGCAGATGCACGCTGTCCGATTGCGACCGAACAACCTCGATCTTCCACTAGTTTCTCCCGGAGATGATACGGTAAAGTCAGGAGAACCAAATTCGGTAGAACCTATGTCTCCAAGTACACGTGGCAGGTTGATATACCGTTTCTGACCGTCCATCTCGTTGTCCAAAAAAATGGACGGAAAATGAATAAAAAATGCATGGTTTAGGATGATCTTATCCATCCGATCAGTGTCCCTCTAATTAACGGTAAAAAACAATAGAGGTTAGTTGCGAAATATTGAATTGAAGAAACTGACGGATAGAATTGTCCAATAGGCATAGTTTTTGAGACATAAGCTATCTATGATAGGATCCACTGGATGAACGGACCAGATTGATGTATCATCCTGCCAAGTGTATAATCAGATTCTATAGGATCTACTGTATCATCTCCCATTTAGCTGACTATAGTTATTCCCTCAGCTACCATGTCCCATACTTCATTACACATATGGGTCTTGAAAGGTAAAAAAGATCACTCAAACAGACACATCTTAAAAGAGAGTTATTTGATACTCTGGCAAGGTGCGATGGTCCATACGCATACACTCATCAGCCATCAAAATCATAGGACCCACTTAAAAAAGGTCATACACCCAAATCTTACTGATTAAATGATCCTAGCCTCTTATCAAGTTCCATTAGTATGTTTGATCCCGTCCGTTGATTATTTTCATTTTAATCCCCGTTCTATATCCATCGATCTGCTAGTTAGAAAATTAAATCTATGTGATTTTTATTTGGGACCCATCTAATTGAGGCCCTCGATCGGACGGCTTCGATAGAGTTACATGTACAGTATATTTTAGTGGACGTGTATCAACCATCACAACCAGCTAGTTTAACAACGTTTTTCACATTTTAAAATATATTTATATATTTCTTTAATTGACTGGTGTCTTTATGCACCAATGTCCAAATCTTTAATTAATCAATCAAGGCCGTTAATTCATACCCAGATTTGGAACATTATAGAATCCATTTGTTCACATCCCCCGATAAAATAATCATGGTTCTATGGCAATGATCAACTTCAAGATGGAAAAAGAAGAAGGAGATAGAGATTAAAAAAAGAAAAAGGAGACAAAGCCCTTTAATCTCAAGTACCAAAAGACATTCCTACCCCACCATTCATACAATTACTAAAGAAGGAAAGAAAAAAAAAAATTACAAATTAAGCATTAGCAAATTACTAAAACATTCACCTTTTTGTACTACTTGATGAAATAGGGAGTGGATTAGGTGTTAACCAGACTGTGGGGCCCACTTTGCTGATGTGTTGTTTATCCACACCGTCCATTTGTTTCTCTAGCCCATTATAGAATATGTTACCAAAAATTAAGTAGATTCAAAACTCAGTTGGACCACACCACAGGAAATAGTGGTGATCGAACGCTCTCTATTAAAAACTTCCTAGGGCCACTATAAGCAGATCACTAATGTGTATTTACCATCCAACCCGTTGGAAAGGTTAACCAGGCCTGGATGAATGGAAAATACAACAAAAAGCTTTTAATGTTCATTCACCACTTTTTCAAGTGGTGTGGTCCAATGGAGATTTGGATCTGCTTTAAGTTTTGGGGACAACATCCTACAATAAGCTGAAATAACAGATAGGCGGCGTGGATATACAACAAATTAATCAAGGTGGGCCCCACATGGTAAGGACAACACCAAGGTGTGTAACACCTAATCCACTCCCAATGAAATGAAATCAATGAAATGAAATTTAAATAACCCCAGAGATATCACATTCCTCCCATTGCCTTAATGTGCGTTTGGATGTACACCCTCCAAATCGAAATTTGGTTGAATGTGTCGGTGGTGGTATCTTTGTGGTTTGAACTCACTGGCCATTTGATATGTAAAGGAAAATACAACATATAGATTATTAGGGTTTCACTTTTTCACCCTGAAATTATAATTTAGTTCCATGTTTAATGATGCACTTGGTTTCACTGAAAATCATAAAATACCATGAAATGCTACAACCAATTATAGTAAGGAAATATCAATAAATTTAGGAGGCATTTGGATAATAAGTTACTTAAAATAAGTTATATATGCTTCCAATAGCTTACCTTAGTTTCTACTTATTAAGTAGATAAGTATGTTTGACAAACAATATATTTGTTAGCTTCTCCTCGTTTTTATTTCATATCTTTCCATATCTTTCTTCAATACTGACGAAAAGTTAAAAAATTTATTTTTTTTTTAAAATTGAAGTAATTAAATAATTTTAAGTAAAAAAATTACTTATAACTAATAATAAACCCAGCTTACTCATCTAAAATGAGTTACTTACCTACTATTATAAGTAGAAAAAGTAACTTATATGGTGGTATCCATTAAGGTCCTTAATGACATTCCAATAAGGTCCATAATGACATTTGGTGCAACCAAATGTGCCATTTGGTTGAATGTGCACCCCTTGGGGGTGCGTTTGGCTGCACAAATATCATGAAAATTTTGCACCCAATTGTAATCAAGAAAATTTTTTAATGATATTTGTTGCAATCAAATGCGCCATTTAGTTAAATGTAAACCTTGGGAATTGCATTTGGTTGACTGTGTCCATGGGGTGACTATGTCATGAACTCACTAAGCATTCCTCCTGAATGCATAGAATGAAACTTTCTCCGCCAGGAGGTTTCTACATTTCCACCCCGAGATAACAAACTTGCTAGCTTGAACCGGCTGTTTAATTGCAACAAATAGCATGATATTTCATAATTAATGAATCTAATTAACATGTTGTGAATTTTCATAATATCTTTCAAAACTTGGTCTTACCAAACAACCGGAATTGATGACAGAAATGCTTGTGAGTTTTAATTAACATAACAGCCTTTCAAATCCACCTACATCTCTTGGCGCACATCCAAACACGCCTTATTTGTAATTCTCTGCAAGGGAGATGATCTAGCATGGCTAAAAAAAGGCAGGATAGATAACAAGGTGTTGGGTAGGTTGTGTCCATCCATTTATTAGCCCCATCATGCATGCATTTGATTTTTTATTTTTATTTTTAAATATCATTTGGATAATCTTACCCATCGCTTTCTTCAACATTCTCGCATAGAATATTCAATCTATGAGCATTTTCATTTTTAGTGTTGCTTCAATGGGCACCGACAAAAGTTTAAGATTATCCAATTCAAGTGTAATTTTGGAACATTTCTAAAATTATGCTTGCAAAAGATAAACTACCATTCCAAGTATGATGTGGAGAGATGGCTCTACCATATTCTGGTTCTTTCAACTACCGCGCATCATCTCACCCTTTGTAATGAGTGACTGGGCATGAATAGGTGGTGCAAGGAACCACCCTACAGTTTAAATAGCTCTTTATGATGTGGGCCCCATATCTTTTTATGGAAATCACTTCATATTACTTGAAATAAAATGATCCGAATAAGCACTTAGATAACTAGCCTTAAAAAATAAAAAAATAAAAATACATAGGCACAAATGGTGCATATGTACAATACAAAATACAGATAGAAGTGTCGCTCATGACAACGAACACATTGTCATGAGAGAAATAAATTAAAGAGGGGGACATGAAAGATACACATACATGTCAAGTGTCGCTGTAGCCACCGTGCCGCACAATATTCCCACTGGTTCCAGCATTTTCCATTTATGAAAAGCATGGAATCTAATGGCACGCTCCTCGCGTGGGTCACGACATGGGGTCATGCACAGTTTTAAAAAGCATAAGGTGAGTCAGGTACATTTTTGGGCATATCCAATGCATGTGGGCGCCATTTTCCCAATGGCATGTCTCACATGACTCATTAAGATGGACAATGGGCCCATGCTCACATATTGCAGTAATTGAAAGTATTTTACCATCTGGGCCATGGCCTGCACATGGACTGCTGTCCTTTTATTTTATTTTTTTAAAAAAACTTTTATTTTCTATTTTAAGGCCACCCGGTACGTCTGATTAATATGATTTTTTCTCTTGTGGCCCATTAATTAGACAGTCCATATTCACCACCATGTGTATTTACTATATTGTATTAAACATGCATCATGAGCATCCTTTTATCATTTAAATGGTACAAATATGGGGTATAGAAACCATGGTCCAGTCCATTGACAACCCAACCATTCTTACAATTGCCATGCTAGGAGATTTTCAAGCATTTAGTCAGCATTAGGTGGCCCATTAAATAATTGGTAGAATAAACTACAATTGTATTTAAAAGTCTTAGAAATGAATCTTGCTACAAATAGAAAAATAATATTTTCTTACATCTGATTGGTCCACATTATCACTGTCACCATTGCTGCATTAAATGTAGTGTGATGATGTAATCCAATCAAATTGCAACAAGCTGGATTTATCTGCTTCTAACAAGCAGATTAGGAATGAACCTGGATCCTCTCATTAAAGAGTGGCTACTATGTTAGTTTTGCATAATTTTCATTATGTGGTGACTCACATCTGGCACTCATGTACAGCCATTCAAACCATCGAAAATTGTGGGTCCCATTGTGGATGGATTAAATCACTAGAAAAAACACACCAACAAGCAATCCTAATCATTCAATTAGTGGAAATCAAGCGGATGGTTAAAAGTAAGGTAATGAGTGGTCCAAATTCAAATGGAAAAATGACATGTTTACTCAATGGAATTTTGAGTTCATGCTCAATCTACAGTTGGTTCAGAGATTTGGACGGAGTAGATTTCTCTAAAACTATTCCAGGTGTATGGTTGAAGATCACCACCCTTTTTTAAACTGTGCAAAACTAACATGGCAGACTGACGTAGGTGCAATCGGACTTTCTCCCATTCAATGCAGAATCGAATTTCCTTCGTTACGGAAACGGATTGGCTACTCCTGCCACCAGCCAATGGCTGATGGTCGGTGCTCTGTGGGCCCCACAATGATGTATGTGTTTCATCCATGCCGTCCATATATTTTTATAGATCATTTTATTGTATTATAGAAAAAAAGTTATATCACAATCTCAATTCGACCACATGACATGAAATAGTGTTGAATGAATTTCAACCATTAAAAACTTTTTGGAGGCCATAAAAGTTTTGGATCAAGCTGATCTTTGTTTTTCCCTTCATCTGGGTCTGTATGATCTAATCAACATATTGGATGTCAAATAAACAGTACATTGGGCCTTAGGAGGATTTTAATGGTGGATATCCAATCGCTATTGTTTTCGTATGGTGTGGTCCACCTGAGATTTATAATCTTATAATTTTTTTTCAAAGCCCTTAAATGATCTTTAAAAATGAATGAACGGAATGGATGAAAAACATAAATCATTGTGGGGCCCACAGAGCACCGACCATCAGCCACGGGGCTGGTGGCAGGGGGAGGAGCCAATCCGTTCCCGTTACAGACTTACAGTTCCGCCAAACGAGGATCAATCCAAGCTGAGGACATTTTGGTCTTTTCACACAAAGGAGAGAGTGCCTGCCCGGGTAGATTTTAGTAATTTCCGTCGCCTCAAAAAATAAGAAAAAAAAGCAGAGTCGTTTTGGTCTGAGAACTGTTCGCCTACATCCGAATGCAGGTTAAATGGTAGACGTTCATAACTTTTTATATTTTATCTTTAGTATTATAGAGGATCCAATCCATTGAAACAGTGGGTCACAGAATATATATATTTTGAAAAATGATTTTAATTTTTTCTCCAATAGATTCTTATTTTCAAATTAAAACTTAATCAGACAACTTAAACAAACCTACATATATCGCTTATATGATTATTATATTGGATTATTTTTAAATTAATGTGGTTTTTATGACTGGGACACACTTTTAACGGTTCAGATTCTTTATATTTTTCACAATTTGGCGGGAAATGTGGAGAATTCTGGATGTGGTTATCAGTTACCTTTCGGTGCGCTAACCCTAGACATAAAAACACCACCTGCAGGGGCATTTTCGGGATGGAAAAATGTCTTTCAGACATATACACTAAAGCAGACTCCCTTTCTCTCTATAAATGCGACCCGACCTCTTTCGCTCCCACCGACTCTCTCAGCTCTTCCTCTACCCCCCGGATTCTCGGCGGGATCCGACGCCATCTCCCTCCAATCTGGCCGGAATCTGACCCAATCTTGCCGGAAACCATGTCTTCCGGCAGATACATGGCCTACTCGCCTTCTCCGTCCACCGCTCCTCACTCTCCTCACATCTCCGGCATTCGATCGGCCTCCACGGCTCTCGTCGAGCAAGAAAAGTACGTTTTTTTCTCTCTCGACCTTAAATCCAGTCGCGTTTGGATGGTCTGGATTTAACGATCTGGTTATGCCTTTTACTTTTAACGTTGTATTTTTGTAGAATCTTGATCTGATTTGATTGGATCTGGATTTAGCTGACCTGCTTGTGAAATTCGGGTTCTTGTGGTCTGGGTGAGTATTTTTTGCTTTTGGATTGATGGGAAGTTGGGAGTTTTTTGTAGACGAGGACTGGTATGGTACACCGCGGGAACGTGAGTTGGAGTTTGGCTGCTGCTGTTGTTGCGTTTTGTGCGGGTGATCCGAGTCGTTCAGTTGGCAGCCTGCACTGGATGGGCCATGGGATAAACAGTTCTCCTTTTAAATTAAATCCTAATAGTTCGAGAAATGGAACGTTGGGAGTATGTCTTGACGGTTCTGATGTGTATGCACGTGCCTCAATCGTGGGAGAGCATCACTTAATTAGTGCTCCTGCGGTGTATGTTATTCTTTGGATCTCTATATTGAATCCACGGGATGTAATCTTTTACTGCTCTGGCATGGTTCAGCTGAGCTCCGCTATAGTTATTCTTAAAAGATTGGTTGTTTCGACTTAGTTGTTAGTGGTTATTGTTTGTTTAAAATGTACAAAAAGCTTACATGAAGGGCTGTTGTTCTCTCTCTTGAGCTCTGTTTCAAATTGAATTAGTGGATTCCCATTTTATCTGTTGTTATTGCATCATAACATGCAATTTCTATAAGAAAAAGTAATTGGCTATGCTCAATAGCCTAATAGTTGTTTGCAATTTATTTGGGTGTCATGAGAAACTTCCCATTGAATATTCGGGTATTATCCATGACCTGGGGAGACTGTTTGTACCGTACTGCTTGGAATTTAAGTTTGCAATGGTTCAGTGATGCAAATCATTGAAATGATGGACCTCACTTTGGATGGCTGCAAAATACCCAAGACTGGGAGATCCTGGCTGTCAAGTATTTGACCTATTTTTGGATGAATGCGAACATTTTTGCATTTTCATTCTTAACATGAATTTATTGGCCACCTTTTGAAGAGTTGGGTTTTTCCCAATTGGGGAAATTTTATTGCATGGGACCATCCATAGCGAGATCTATTGTAATTGGGTGCTGAACTGTGGGCCTCACTTCAACAAACTGAAAGCACGAATGGTTCTGTAAAAACATTCACAAAAACTACTGTAGAAAATGTTTGGCCCAAGAATTTTATAGTACCTCATGAATGTTACTTAAAGAGCTTACAAATAAGTGAAGTTTATTTTCACTATTTTCTGAAAATTTGTTAGTAGTTTGAATGGGCTTCTTCAAGACATCAATTTCCATTATGGATCACTAGTGAGAGGAAATTATATTTAAAAATCAGCTTTCTTTAAAATGCTAATTCTAAACCTTGAGAGTGTTGTTTATTCAGCTTTGACATTGGATGAGTCTTTTCATGATAGTCCATGCCCTTCTTAGATGTGCAAATGCTGCTGTGGGATATGTTGTATTTGTATGCATGCACCAATCTTTCCTTATTGTTGGTATGTAGGGTCCGCACACACAATGCATACCTGTTGGCTACCTATAATTGTATGGCTAAGTGTCCGTTTTTATGTGGCAGGTATCTTGCTGAGTTGCTGGCAGAGCGGCACAAGGTCAGTCCTTTCATGCCTGTGCTTCCGCACAGCTATCGTTTGCTGAACCACGGTGAGGTTCCAGACCAACAAATAAATTGCCTTCCTTTCTTAAAAAATTCTACAGCTATGCTCCAGGGCATTGAAGTACAAAGGTTTCTTTTTTGGCATTTCTGCTCTTAAAATTGTTTTAACGCTGTCTTTGATGTCATCCTTTTCCTCCAATTGGAGGTTTCCATTTGAAACCAGGAGATGGATTGTGAATCTCATTATTGGGATGCCATTGTGTCTCTTGGCTTGATTTCTTGCCTGTGGTCTGTAATATTACTTGGGGCTTTGGGAGTTACATGGGAAGACTCGTGAATCCTTGCTTAATTTCAGATGTAATAGGCGATGTGTTTTGAAGAAATTGTATCTTGAGAATGCACTCTTTAGGGATGAGGGTGTTCTGCGCCTTTTTCAAGTTTCCTCAAAGCATGCTATGCACATGGTTCTTGCACTTACTGATGTTGTGGATTTTCACCTGATCTCTTTTTTAAAAGTTGACTTCACAGGGTCAGGTTATGGAGGAATCCAAGGTAGTTGAGGGTAGAAGAATGTATCTGCTTGTTATGCTTAAAAAAGGAAAAAAAAAGTATCCGTTTCTTGATAGATGAGAACACAGAACTGTGGGCTGTTGTTGTTGAGTTCTGGATGTATGTTTGGAACAAAAATTGACCCAACAAAGTGCATGGAGGAAGAAGGTTTTCTTTTGTGGGTTGCTTTGAGCGATGAACAATGTAATATTCTTTGGACATTTTGTAGTTTATGGAGGTGTAATAGGAAAAGTTTCTAAGAGTTGTGACCTTGCAGGCTGCTTCTTTTTTGCTGATGCATGGTTGCAGAATGAGTTAATGTTTGAGCCTGCTTTGTTGTTTGTGGTGCCTAGTTACTAGTTGATGGGGAAAGAGTGGAAGGTAAAGAGGAGATATGTAAGTCTTTTGTGGAGTCTTGCCACAACCTCTCATCAACAAAAGGATGGATGAATAAGATTGGATAAGTTGGAAATGACTCACAAATATTGGAAGAGAAAGAGGACTGTTGGAGCACCCTATTGTTGAAAAAGTGAAAAGGCCAATTGCGAAATTGGGCAGAGATGAAGCTCTTTGGTGCATATGACTTCCAAATAGCTGTCTTTTAGGTGTTCTAGGAGGAGGTTCAGTATTCTATGAGAGGGGTAAGATCTTGAAGGAAATTGGGCATCATTTATCGCTCTTACCTTAAAAAGGAAGTGTGGTTATCAAAGATCCGTATAGAATCTTGGATTAAGTTCTTGCTTCAAGACTAATAAATGTGCATAATTGGGTGTTCTGAAAGTTGCAAGGGCCTTTGTGTTGTGGGGAGAATTTTTGTGTGGGTTCTTATTTCTCTTGAATGTATTATTCAAGATATTGTTTAAGAAGGCCACTAGTAATATTCAAACTTGGTATGGAAGGCTGTGTGATTTTGTTGATTGGAGTTTCATGCTTCACATGATTTGGAGGGGATGCGATTTAGGTGGTGATTGGGTGGAAATGGATGCAGGAATTGGTTAGTTCTACTCTATTTTGGTGAATGGTTGCTGAAAGGATTATTATTATTATTATTTTTGTTTTTAGTATTGTGAGTGTTGCGTTTGCTCTCCCCCTTCCTTTTCCCTTCTTGTCTACGTGGCATAAGCGATGAATGAGATGATAGTAAAATCCTAGTAAGAAAGTCCAATCGAAGGCTTTGGAGTTGAAAATGCTTGTTATCATGTTGGCCATCTACACCGTGCATATATGTTGCTTCTTTGTGATGTCAACCGAAGGATGATGGAGAACTTGAGAAAATCTTTCAGATTCTTCAAAGTAAATATCAAACTTGACAATCAAACTCCAAAAAATGAATACTTGTGATTTATTTTAAGGAAGAGGAACTACAAAATTTAGCAGCACAACTTGGATGCAACGTAGACAAATTACGACCTCAATTTATCTTGGGCTTCTGCTATGTTGTGGGAACCAACAAAGCACTTGTTGACTATGATGGTAAAACCTGTGGAAAAGGAAATTGTTTGGTTGGAAGCGTTGCACATTGTTTGAGGGTTTGAATCATCTTCATCAAGTTTGCTCATTCCGACATGCCGATGTATCGACGTTTGCTCCAAGTTACATTAAGGATGATCCATGGTTTTAATATTCGTTCTGATCACCTCGGACTCGGATGCGTTGTAAGTCGTAAGTGTATTGGTCACTTGGTTTAGGCTGATGTAGATCGTATGGGTGCTGATATGTGTTGATACAACCACGAAGGTCCAATTTTGGAAATTTTATTTTCAAAATTTCTCTTGTTTTTCTAATTCATTCTTCATTTCTATGATGGAGGAAGCTTAGAAACCTAAACCCAAGATTTGAGTAGGATTCGGCGAATTAAAATGGAATTCACTATTTTGGGAAAATTTGAAAGAAAGGGCAAACGTCACTTTTTTCTTTCATTTTTTTATTCCATTTGTTGTATTCAATGTAATGGCCTTAATCCACCAAATCATGCTTGGTTTGTGCTATTAAGGGTCTATTTGGTTAAATTTTAGCAGGTCAATTTGGCAGATGGAGTTTGGTGATGGAGCTAAAGGAAGGGGCTTCGTTGGTGGAGGCAAAGAGATGGATGATCAAGAGTGGGGGAGTTGAAGAGTTGAGGTTTGCCCTCAAACTCCTCTCGAAGAGGGAGGTCCGGGATTCTGTGAGCCAGGAGGTGAAGATTGACAGAGTGGTGATGTCAGTTGCTCTTTTTTAGGATGAGCTGGTGGTGAGCTTGTGCAGCTAGGTTGATAGGTCAGCCTCTAGATGGGAGGATGTGTAGTTTGAGATTTGGAACTTGTTAATTAAACTATAGTTTCTAGAAGCTTTCTCAAGGTGGGTCGAGTGACAGAGTCTAGGGAGGAGATGAGATGGCGGAGAATTTGTACGAGGAAAAGATTGTTGCCGACACCAGAATGGGTGGTAGTGGCGGTTGGGGAAGTAAAAGCGGAGGTGCTGCGGCCTGCGTGCAACTAGTTGGGAGATGGCGTGGTGGTGGGTGGTAGTGGGAGCTTGCTGATAATGGCGTCTTCAATGATTTAGGGAGATGAGGGAGCACAATTTCGATGCTCTAGTGGAGTATTGTTAAAGGGGAGGGACGCGTGGCACGTTCCCTCTTACTATTCGGTTGCGAGAGGGGCTATAATGGTGACATGTGACCTTGCGTTAGATCTGAGGGTTGATCAAGGGCTGAGAATTAACACACGTGGCGTAGCTGGTTAGAGGCTTGGAGGCGAGATTTACTCAATGCATGTATTATGTGCCTTTGCAATGAAGAAATAGTGTATCATTTGTTTGTGCATTGTAACTTCGTGAGGTAGGTGTGGGAAGGAAGGATGATTTCACGAGGTAGTTGTAGGGAAGATTCACCATCTTTGGGATTGTTTGGGTGATGCCTGGGTCAATTTGGTTCTTTTATGTGGCATGGACATGGGGGGCTTGGAGAAAGAGTGTGCAAATTGATATCGGCATCGTAACGACCGACACCGTTATGCGATACTGGTCAAAATGGCACGTTATGGAATTCTATGCTTGTGGATCATTTGGTCAATTTAGAAAAAGAAAAGAAGAAAAAAAATACTTCTTCTTCTTCTTCTTCTTCCGTTGTTGGACATTATGCAGCGCTTTCCGTCTTTTCTTTTCATTTCCTCTCTCTTTTCTTTTTCTTTTTCCAAAGAAAATCGAACGAGAATGGCGTGGCATTTCCACGTACCATGTGTTTTTTTTAGAACATGCACGCTGCATTGCACACTCTATTTTATTGCAGGCCACCTTGATTTTGTAAGGTAAATCCAAGGACGATCCATTTTGCATGTTATGAAGGGTCAATTCAGTTGGGATTGAATGGCTTTCATTAGGCCAAAGGATGGGTGATCTGAAATAAGTGGGCAAAAGGATGGACCACATGGATATACAACAAATGCCATTTTTTCATATTTTTTTCTATTTACGCATTAAATTCATTTTTTTTAAAATTCGAAAAATCATTAATGACTGTTTTAAATGGGATGTGTTAAAAAAATATTGGAGTTTGTTGGAATTTTATATTTTTTTCTATTTGCATTAATTATGACCCCTTTTTTTTGGGTGAAGTAATTCATTTTTTAATGATTGTCATGTTTTAATCTCATGTGACTAATCATAGTAGAACATGTTTAGCATTTTTTTTTATTTATTATAAATACGCATTAATTATGACCCTTTTTTTTAAAATTCGAAAAATCATTTTTTAAAGATTGTTTTGAAAATGCCATGAATACATCCATATAACACATTTTATATATTTTTAAATATTTTTTTCTATTTACTTATTAATTATGACCTTTTTTTTAAAAATTCAAAAAATCATTTTTTAATTATTGTTTTGATGTTTTTAGGAGTTTTTGTTGTAATAGCCTGGGGTGCCATTTTATAAATTTGTTTTATATTTTTTTCTATGTATTATTAAAGGCCTTTAAAATGATTTTTAAATGATTGTTGTTTTAATCATGCCATGTGATGTTAATCATAGTAGAAAGTTAATGTGCATTTTATGCGGGACAATTTTTTTCTATTTACCACTTACTCTAGAAAGCTCAAAAATAATTGCGAAACAGCAAATGTAAGATATTTTCATATTACAGTCAATCTAATATATCTACATTGATAGTAGCCCCACATCCCATGAAGTGAGGTCCTCAAAGTTATCTGGTTCATAAATTCATTAGAACCCCCTCGTGGGTTACACCCCCACATCATACATTTGTTCCGATTTAATCCATATTTTTTCATATTTTTTTGGCAAAAATTTTTTTTTATGCGCCACGAGCCACCCGCCTTGCATGGGTGGAGGTCACCGTTACCTAACCACGATATGGCACACCTTGGGAGAGAGAGTGTGCAAATTGATATGGCATGGATCTTCATTTAGAAGGCCATAGGACATTATCAAATGCTATGCATTTGACGGCACTCGCTTTCATAAGGCCAAAGGAAGGGATCCATTGTTGCATTAATCACTCTCCGTGAGGAGGGGTCTTGTTCAACATGGACGTAAATGGGACCTTGAGTTTGTTGAATACCACTTTGATGTATTCCTTGCACAACTACTTTCTTTAAAAAGCTATCATTTAAAGAAAAAGCCATGAATACATCCATATAACACATCAATTTAGGACTGGACTTTAGGAGGTTTTGTTGTAATAGCCTACAACAGTGTATTAGAAGGCCTTTGATGATTTCAAGTTGCATGCTGTATGTTGGTGTACCTGAAAGATATGTGATAGTGTACCATATTCTAAAAGTAGCGATGAGCGTGGTGAGTCAATGCTTATCACGCCTAGGCGTCCCAAATGAGTGAGGTGCCTAAACCCCCTCGTGGCCCCCACATCACATTTGTTCCGCCTTACACGAGCCACCCGCCTTGCATGGGTGGGAACTGCCTCACACGAGCCACCTGCCTCGAGTGTGCCCTTGCATCTCATAGGCCACCCCCACTCGAGCCCGGTGTTGCATTAATCACTCTCCGTGAGGAGTCTCGAACACGAGACCTCCCGCTTTGATACCACTTTGATGCAAAGACAACTAATGTACTTTTTTTAAAACTATTCTTGCCCGTTAGTTTATTATTTTTTACTATTTTAGTTTTTTATTATTTTTTCAGTTTTTTTTATTTCTAATGTTGAGAAATGTGACACTTGTATTGTACTAGATACTTTTTAACCTACAAGATTTTTATTTCTTTTCATAATTGTGACTTGTGGTTTCAATTAGACATTATTAATTAAAGTGGTTTGCTTAGAAAGTTGTTGATGTGATAATTATTTGATTTGGCTTATATATGTGGATCGTCTTTTGATAAATGATAACTAATAACTTTTTTGAACATGCTTATAATTGATAAAATGAATAATCTTTTAGGTATTTTTATATTTTTTTCTTTTTTTTTTTCACTATTTATTATATTTATTTTTAAATTAAAAAAATAGAAGTATCGTGTAGCTTACGCTACACACTACGTATTTACGCTACATGCTATAGAGGGTTGAGCACTACGCATCATGCTACCGCTATTTAAAACACTGGATATACCATGGTGAATCAATCCTTTTATCTCATTGCCCAGGCCTCACATCCCATGGGTTAGGCCCTCGGCCGAATCCCCCTCGTGGGTCCCATATCACATGAGTTTCGCCTCACACCAGCTTCTGCCTCACACCGGCCGCCTACCCCGAGTGTGCCCTTGCATCCCACATGCCACCCCACTTGACCCTGGTGTGCAAATACCCCTGCATTAATATGTAGTTGAATTTTTTCTAGGAAAACAATGGTATATTTTCCCTGATTAATGTCTATTGATGTTTGGGATGTACTTAAGGTTCTCATGAAGATGCTGGTTAGAAAGGTCTATAGAAGATTATTTTCTAGGAAAGCGAAAGTATGTTTTTCTTGATAATATCTATATTTGGGGTGTTTGTATTGTGGAAATGAAAATGGAGGAAACAATGTTACTCGGAAAACACGGTTTTTATGAAACCGTGGGAAAGGAAAAGCTGTTTCCCTGATTATTTTTCAACTAGATTTTCTTGAAAAGAAATTCCTCAATCTCCAAATATGTTGCTTGGCAAAATGGAAAATTTCATGGAAAATTTACTTAAAGATGGAAGGTGGGCATATGTGGCGTTGATGATGAATTGTGGCGTGTGTCTCATTATCACATCTCATATTTGAGTAAATGTGGGACATTGGCACATGTTGGCCGTTTGAAGATGGATGGTGGCATGTGTTGAATATGTGGGGCATATTGGCACGTGTGGCACATGTTGGCCGTTTGAAGATGGATGGTGGCATGTGTTGAATATGTGGCATATTGGCACGTGTGGCACATGTGGTGCGCTTGAAGATGAACAGTGGGACATGGCACATTGGCACACGTGCAACACTTGATGATGGTCGGTGGCACGTGTTGAGTGCTTAAAGATGGTGATAGCATGTATATTGGCAAATATGATTATCAAATGCACTTATTTAAGCATTAAGTATGTTTGTTAAGATTTGACAGTAATTAATTATTAAAGGGGGAAGCGGGTGTTTTGATGAGGCTTTTTGGTTCTTACACATACAATGACATTTAATGCAATTTTGACCCAATGCCTCCTCTTTTGGGAGAGAGACCCTTTTCTAGTGTCTATTATTGGTAAATCCCACATGGAAATGAATGTCTAATGGCCCAGCCTACATTCATGTCTCCGACATGTGCCCACATTGTAGGCTTATGGCACATCCTTGCATTTCATCAGGTGGGGCAAACTTTCTATATCGTTGGACAAAAGATCATGCCAGTTGATTCAGCAAGTTGGCCAGTGTACACACTTGTATGGGCCAGCACCATACACTAATGTGCCAGCATGGTGCACATGTGAATCATCCTACCGTCCCATCAAGTGGGCTCCACAATGCAGAGATGCCTTGTACCAAAAAAAATCAGTCCAGTCAACTAATCATGTGGGCCATGTTGTATTAACTGACATGGATGGCTAAAGCAAGTTTTGTAGTGGTCCAGTTGCATTGTAAACTATGTGGGCCTGCTGAGTGGACCACCCTCATGGCGGACCCATAGTGGTTGGTAAGAAATGAATTTGATTTTTCAAATATGGTTTTTTTTTTTTTTTTCCACGAGCAATAATAAACAATACCAGAGAAGTGTCTAATGTGTATCAACTCTGCACTTACGAGAAGCAAATTCCAAACAGGGATTTTGGGTTTGGAATTTGGATCAAGCATTTAGTGTTCCCTTTTCTTCAATTAACAAGTGCTCTTGCTTGAATCAAGAGCATTTTAGGATTAAACATAAAAAATGATATTGGAACATACTATTCTGTGACAGTGTCTCTACTTCAGCTGTTAACCTTCAAAATAACCAGTTTTGAATTTTATCACATTCGAAGTTGAAACCACACACACACACACACACACATCTCCTGTTCATCAGATGTAACCCAATGGAGGCTGTCTGGTAGATTCAAGTGTATATCTGGATCTCTCTAGTCCTGCAAGGCCTCAGAAAAAAAAATGAGTCCTCTGAGGGTCCTTTTCCCTTCCTAGCTGTAATTCGAAACCTTGGATTCTCTCTCTCTCTCTCTCTCTCTCTCTCTCTCTCTGTGTGTGTGTGTGTGTGTGTGTGTGTGTGTGTGTGTGTGTGTGTGTCCTTCTAATGTATCCTGGTCACAGAGAAAGAAGTCAGTGTTTGCTTAACTGCATTTTTTTTCTAAAATTTCATGATTGCCCTTAAAACCCCGTTAGTTGCAAAGTAGAGATCAAAGGTATAACTTTCTGAGGTAGATTATAAGCTGCTGGTCATATTGACAATTCATGGTTATACGGGTTGGCTTAGGCTTTGCCGATGAGAAGAATAAAAAGGAAGTTTCTTCTTAGGGCTCGAGTTTTTTCTAAGTCCTGTAAAAGGAGTTTTTAGATATTGTTCTTACTCTGAATGGAGAGCTGGAAAAAGACAAAAAAGAAAAAAGAAAAAAAAGAAAAAAAAGGAAAACAGGTTTCCTATTCATTAGGATGTAGTCCAGTAGAGTCTATCTAGGAGATTTGAGTTCCAACTGAAAATAGATATCTAAGGTATGTGAACTTTTTCTTTGGTCAATTCTAAGCCCCTGCTCATGTTGACAGTGGTTAATGGATGTGTTGTCTGCTTAGGCTGTCAGAGCCAAGGAAAGAAAAATAGAAATTTCTCTTTAGGATGTGAGTTTCAACTATAGCTGTAACATCTTGAGGCAAATGAGATAACTGAGTTATCAGAAAGGAATTTTTAGATATTGCTCATGCTCCATGGAGAGCACTGCTGTTTATATTCATCATTCATCAAAGAAAATAAGAAAAGCAGGTCTCTCCCATTCATCACATGTAATACAGATGCTGTCCACAATGTTTGAGTGCTGGCCTGGAATATTTCCAGTCCTGTGAGGGGTTAACTTTTTGTTTCCTGACTGTTACTTGGAACCTTGGGTTCTCTTTTCTATATCCATCTAATTTATTCCAGCAGAGAAAAAGAACTTATTGTTTCCTTAAAGCTACATTTGTTCCTCCTTGTTCGCCCTTAAAGTCCCATTAATTGCAAACTGAAAGGAGAGATCAAAGGTATATAAACTTCCTGTGGTACATTAATTCCTTGGTCATATTTGAAGTGCTTAATCATATGTTATAAGATTAGGCTTTGTCAAAGCCAACAGAAAAAAAAAAAGAAGAAATCTCCTCAGGATGTGATTTTCAACTACAGATGATATCTTGTGAGGTGAACGATATAGCTGAGACCTGCTAAACGTGTTTTTTGATATTATTTATTTGACATTCTCTTCCACTTATTTGATGGTATTTTGTAGCTCTTTTTCAATCTAAAAATAAAGCTAGTTATTTATAATAAAAAAAGAGTTTCAGCCAGTGAATAAATTGCAAATTGTACCAACAATACTCATGATGAGATCTTACAATACCTGTCACTGAATAATGCTCCTAATATATTCTTTAAAACATGGAGCAGTGGCCTTTAGTAGTAATTAGGATGAGCAAGCTAAAGCCCTGCCCTGCCCTGCCCTGCCCTGCCCTAACTGAGATGGGGGTGGTAATCGATAGCAGGACAGCGGGTGCATAGAAAAATAATTACTCAGTGACAGGTATTGTAAGATTTCATCGTGATTATTGTTGGTACAATTTGCAATTTATATCTTACAATACCTGTCACTGAATAATGCTCCTAATATATTCTTTAAAACATGGATCAGTGGCCTTTAGTAGTAATTAGGATGAGCGAACGGAGCTAAAGCCCTGCCCTGCCCTAACTGAGATGGGGGTGGTAATCGATAGCGAGACAGCGGGTGCATAGAAAAATAATTACTTTTGAGTCTATAAATCGCTGTGTTTCCCATAAATTGTCATGGTATGATACAGCCATGTATAGAATCTATAGATAGCACATCAAAGACTGGTGTACGTGGTTTATTAAAGACCAAAAGCATGGAAGATCGGAAGTGCATTCTATGGAATATCAATTACCTATGCGTTGATGGAAAATATCCTTTACAACTTTGATTTGCTTAAAACAAAGAGTCATTAACGCCCATGGTTACCCTATTCTTGTATTTAGTGGAGTCTATGAGTTTTGACACATGGATGTGGACAATAGCATGTGATTTATCAGAGATTAATGCAGTAACTTCCGATCATATGGATGTGTACCACAATATACCTACTTATCATCAATTCATGTACCTTCATTTACGTTTTATCTTGTTCTGGGTACACTACGTTTCTTGAGTTAACTGAATTAGTAATGCTATGACTCCTTATCTATACTTATTTATTTATTTATACCCCGCTTAAGTGTTTACTCTTTCTTCATACATCATTCTAATTTCTAGGCTGTTTCCAAAAAGGTTAACTTGCATGGACAGAATACTGATTTCGATGTAACCCATTTTGTCAAAACCATGTTGCGTGTCCATTTTGTGCTGACTAATATCTTAACAAATGCTAACTGGTACATCTTATTCTTGAAATTGAAATTGTGAAGCAGAAATATTGCGTGTAACCACACTGTTGGGGAATGCATCTCTTTTAGATCAAAGTGGGCTTGAACAGGCAAGCCCTCTGACTTCTGGAGGACTATTTTCAAATGGAGGAGCTGATACGAATGGATGGGCGTCAGCATTTCAATCAGAAGTACGGATACTAACCATTAACATAACTCCTCTTTCCATCTGATTTTACTGCTTATCAGAAGCATTTCTGACAAAGTATCTTACAGCTAGTGCTAACTTGAATTAAATGTTTTATAGCTAGTCCTAACTTGAATCAAATGTCCTGTTTGAGCGATTGCATTTTGCATTTCTGCTGTTATTTTGACTGGCATTTGATACTAACACTGAGAGACAGGGAAGACCAGTAAATAAGTGGATCTCATTGAGGCTTTTAAACTTTGCTGAGCATTAACTATGTCAAACAGTCTGAGATTTGGCCTCTTTTATTACAAGTAAATGGGTTATGCAATGCATCCTTAAAACTTCATCAGGTGCTGTGATTTGAAGGCCGTGTGAATCACATCCCCCTTATACAAGAGCAGAAGGCAAGAATGAGTGGTGAAATATACAGTCAGTGTGCCAATAGTTTTGAGCTCTTTTCTCCAATCATAGCTGGAAAATTTTGTTGTGCTGAAAGTAATAGATATAAAGATCAATTGATTTTCTTCCTGATGTCATTGTGACCTGCTAAATGCTTTCCCAAGTCATTATTTTCTATGCTCCTGCGGTCATTGCGCTTAATAGTTGATTCTATTTAATATAGTTACTCATTGTTTCTCAAGTTTTAAACCACTGGTTACACGAAATACCTCTGAAATATCTGATAGGAACATGTGTAGAGGACACCAAACACCAGTTGTATTGTAGTTCACCAAACACCAACAGTTGAATAAACACTGAACCCCATTCTAGAATTGAAGCTGCAGAAGGGTTTAGTTTGTGGCCTTTGACATTTTAGAACCTCAATAAAAACTGCCATGATTTTTTCTCGACCATGTTATTACTGGGTGGGTAACTGTTGGATATGGATCTCTATTGCAGCTGATCATGTTTATGATTCCTTTTCTTCTGTCCTGATGCTTCAGCTTACCTTCACGTCTATGGAAATTTATAGTCGCTCAAATAATTGATGAATTTTCAGATTTGTCTATCATCTTTCCAAGCTGTTCAATCATTTCTCTCTTCCTGTTTAACAACATGTTTAAGTTGTTATAATGCAGAGAATGGGATTATTGCAGTCTTCACCAGCACATGGCTGGATTGGATCACAAGGTAGCTCTTTGGGTCTTATCGTCAAGAAAACACTCAGGGTGGATATTCCTGTAGACAAATATCCTACTGTATGTAACAATTTTTTTTTTTTTGCTTTATTATGTTATTTCTCGTGGAATTATCTTTCACTTGATTCTCAATTTAGCTATTTGTACTATATTACCTTTGCAGTACAACTTTGTGGGCCGCCTCCTTGGTCCTAGAGGGAACTCTCTCAAGCGAGTGGAGGCAAATACTGAATGCCGTGTCTTGATCAGAGGGCGTGGCAGCATCAAAGATCCAACTCGGGTAGTAATAATGTTGCCTTAGTATTCTTTCTAACTGAGTACGCATGCATGCATGTCCACATGTGCAAAACAAGTGGAAACAACACTAGGAATGCTTAGAACCTGTGATATTCTAAACCATAAAAACAAAAAAACTATTGAGTACCCTACTCTTTCTCCTTCTCTCCCCTTCCTGGGGTCACAAACTCGAGACCTACACAGCTTTCAACTCATCACGCCTAAGCAAGACACATATTTGGGATGCCATTTTTCTGTTCTTTAATGTTTGGTCTTGTTGTTGCTAGCCACATGAATTGCCTGAACTGGAGGGATGGGGGGTTTCCAAACAAACATGCATGGGTGGCTGGGTGCACCCACATCACAAATCATGGACATTAGGGATTTAGAAGAGAAATGGCAACCATGGCCACTTCCTCCACTTTCTGTCTTTAATCTATGCTCAATGCGAGCCTCGTGAGGGTGAAAAAGCCACTTATTTGCTCATCATTCAAGTCTCTACTAATGCCCGCATTCCAAACTACAAAACCCCCTCCCCCCAACCACAAACTCTCATAGAAATTGCCCTCCATAATGTCTTTGTTCAAAGAGTGATATTCCTGAGCCAGATGTCCTTCAAAAATTGAATCTTGTTACCATGCTCAAAACAACTAAGGGATGATGATAAATCATCCTGATAACACCCTAACAAAATTGTTATCACAATTCCCCAAAGAGACCCAGAAGATCTTCCCAACCACATCTTTTAAACTAAGATATTCCCAGGCCCACAAAAACATTCTTTCTTTTGCCCTTTGGAAGATGCTCCAGTTTCTTCCGCCTTCTTGTTGAAGAGCCTATTGTTTCTTTGCTTCCAGGTGGATCAAAGAACTGCAAAGAAAGCAACATGCCATAGAATTTCTTCCTTTTCTCTGCAGACTTCCCATAACCAGCGTGAGCTACTTCTTTGATAGACCTAGGCATTACCCATGATAATTTGCACAGGGCAATCCTCTCCCTTGAAACTGATGAGGCTAGCTCTCAATGGATAAAATAGATGATTAACCGACTCCTCCATGCATAACGGACACAAATTCCTAATAATCATCTTCCTATTAAACATGCGGTTTATGGTTGACACTTTGTTCTTCACCACCAAACATCCAAATGCTAACAACCTCGGGGGCCCTGGGAATCACCATAAGCAGGCATGGTGTTTGGGTTCCCTTAAAAAAAGTGTCAAATGTGAGTTCTTCCTTAAAAAAAGTTTTCCTTCTTTCATTTTCTATTCTTTTGACTTACCTTCTGGTAGTTTTATTCCCTTTTTTACCAAGGGGTGCTTGGTTTTTCCTACAATATCTTGATTCTCGGGCTATAATGTTTTAGGCATGTTGGGAAAATATAACAGAAGCAATGGAAATCCAGGATTCTGTACCCTAATTACCAGTGCGGGAAATGTCAAATAGAAGCAGAAAATGCAGTGCAAGAAGAAGAAGAAATAACAGGGAAACGAAAAGAAACATACAAGAAACAGATTGTGAAATGAATCTAAGAAAAAAAAAGAAGGAAAACACCTGTGGTTTGTTATAGAAGCTTGTTCTAATCTAATTAGAAATATTTAGATTGTATAGAAAACTTTGATGACAAATCATTCAAGGGAGGTATCTGCCTAACCAAATTAACTTGGAAACTAACTCTGATTTAACCTTTTATTGGATGAGAAATCAATCCAACCATGGCTAGTTTCTAATTATAGGACCCACCATGGAAACCTTTTCTAAATCATTGACTAGCCAATTTGACTCTTGGTGGACCCCACTTGATATCATCAACTGAACCCAAATTTTCATCATAACTGCATACTCTATTGTTAATTTGGTAATAACTTCAATATTTTTCTAAAGACATGATCTTTGGAACAGTTACAAAGATGATTTGATAGGCTATCCAATGGTAACAATTTGTGCAATTTAGACATTTGGCCCCTGAAAAGTTGCTCACAAAATAAATGAAGAAAACACATGCTTTTGTTTATTCGTGTTGGGGATGCTTGGGGATTGACAGGCATTGGCACGGCATAAATCTTAGTAGGCAAATTGCATAAATTCTAGCAAGCATACAATTCTGGATAACATTGTTTTGGGTTTCACGTCAACTGGGACTTCACCCTTGTTTGTGTCGTGTTTCAAGTTTTTATCCTTGCTTACGTGAGGAAGAAGACATTTGTCACATGCTATTTTTGCTTCTTATAATGACAAGATATATAATAATTTTTGTTGTTATTTCTGGCAGGAAGAAATGATGAGAGGAAAACCGGGGTATGAGCATTTGAATGAGCCTCTTCACATACTTGTGGAGGCAGAATTACCAGTTGAAATAGTCGATGCTCGCCTTATGCAAGCACGTGAAATCCTCGAAGACTTGCTTAAGCCTGTGGTATGTTTCTCCCCTGCACCACATTAAATCTTTGTTGTCTTTCTTAGGGCATGTTTGGCTCACTTCCAACAAGTTAGATTAGAAGTGGGGGTGCAAATTAGTCGGATCGGGTCCAGGTAGAGGGAGTCCTCGAACCTATCCATTAATAAGTGGGTCAGAATTTTTGCCTCAGACCTGGTCTGTTAAAATATGGGTTGGGTATGCCTCAGAACAAGTGGATCCATTTATTAAGTATATTGCAATCTAGAAGTGGCCCATTTATGTCATGGGCATGGCAGGTCAGGTCTGGGTTGGGTATAAAATTAGAGGTGTTACACAAATAATACCCCAAAAATGCTGCTTGTATCATGGCTTAAATCAAATGAGCCCAAGGAACACATGGTCCTATGCTATCTTTATTGAAGTTAAGGAAGAATATGAGAATGAATTCAAGTAGAAATTATCTTAAATAGATTAATGTGACACAATGAATAAAAAACTGGTTATTGGATCTCATCTGATGGTCCCTCATTCCTACTTTCCCTATTAGTATTATCTTTTCAAAACAAATAAATAAAAAAATCCCTAGTATTAATTTATTTATTAGACATTTAGACTTACCTAAACTTATTCACTACTTCCATGGGCCTAGGTTGGGCCTATTTTGGGGTTGTTAAAGTTGATTTTGAGGGGTCCATACGGAATGATTTAGCAAGCAGGTTGAACTTTTGAACTCAGACCCAGTTATTGTCAGTTCAGGTCGGATCTATGGACAAAGCATGAAGTGCATGACAATAGATTTGGGTGCAGGTGCATAGAAGTTTGTTTCAAAATGTTAGTAAAGCATAAATGGCTAGGTAAATGGAGTCGGAGTGCCAGTTCGAAGGGGGAAGCATCCCATAGTCTTAGGATTATGGGTCCAACACCAGTTAGGTCAACCTGACCCTTTTGATCCCCTAGTTGGAATGGGATATCTCTTTTGTCCTATGGGGAGTTCAAATGGGAAACGGATGCTTGCGTAATCTGTTCTATGCAGCCTCTAACAACAAGCAAATCAATTATAATTCAAGGTACTTCTGACTGGCCTTCAAGTAGTACCTTTGGTTTTTCCAATTTGGGAATTTTATGAAATAGTGCCTCATTAGTATGATATTTACATCTTGATACCTTTTAAAATTAAGTTTTCATTAAGCTACTTCATTAATCAAGTTGTTGTCAATCGGTTACCTCTCATCGGTTTTCTCTAACGTCCGTTTGTATAAGGAATGATTTTTCCTAAAATGACAAAAATGCCCACCAATTAATGAAGTTGCTTAATAATTAAACAGGTACCTAGATGTAAATATAGTTATTATAAAAAATATTCCAAAAAAGGAAAAAAAAAAACTCTGCAGCCGATTGCATAGTAATCGGGACATGGTAACTGGTCGATTTTCCATGGGACCCACCATTATGTATCCACGCAGTCTGTCCATTTTTCCAGATCATTTTAAGGCATGAGCCTAAAAATGAGGTGGATCCAATTCTCAGGTGGACCACACCGTAGGAAACAGTGGTGATTGAACGGCCACCATTAAAAACTTTCTAAGGCCCACCTTAATGCCCATCGTAATGTTTATTTTCCATCCAACCTGTTGAGTAGGTCATATAGACCTGAATGAAGGGAAAAAACAAATATCAGCTTGATCCAAAACTTTTGTAGACCACAAGAAGTTTTCAGTGGTGGGCATTCATCACTACTGTTTCATTCGGGTGTGGTCCACTTGAGACTTGGATCTGCCTGATTTTTTGGCTCATGCCCTAAAATTGTATGGCAAAATTGATAGGTGTGGATTAAAAACATACATCATGGTGGGGCTCGCATAGTACTCTATGCAATCCAGGTTAACAGCAGCACAACATAGGTGTCTTTGCCTGACGTGGATTGCCTGTCTCCTGGCACAGGAAGTTCATATAGTTGGAAATGATGTGGGGCCCATAGAGATTCCCATCACAAATCCACTTTTTCCATTAGTTTTGAAAGATCACACTAGGGTGTGCCATACCTTATTAAACAGTGGGAACACAAACGTCCACCACTGAAAGCTTCCAATGAACCTACCAAGATGCTTATAGGCTATCCAATTTTTTTATTGGGTTATTACCTCTCGGATAAACTGTAGGCATAAATATCAACCTGATGCGAAACTTTTGTGGCCCCCACAAAGTTTTCATTGGTGGGCGGCCAATCCCTGCTGTTTCGTGTGGTGTGGCCCACATGAGTTTTGGATCTGTCTGATTTTTAGTTTACTATCCTTTTGTTGTCTTGAAAAATTGATGAACGGAGTGGATTTGTTGCGAGAATCTCTATGGACCCCACGCAGCTTCCCACTGCAGGAAGTCCTGGGAGCATAGGCAACCTGCGTGAGCTTTTGCCGCTGGCTAGAGTTTCCATGATAGGCGCGGCCTTGGCTTCTACCAACACGGTGAGACCCTGACCATGTGCCTACCTTGATGTATGTATTGTATATCCATGCAGTCCATCCATTTTGCCTTCTCCTTTCAGGCCATGAACCCAAAAATTAAGCAGATCCAAATCTTAGCTCCACTATACCATAGAAAATGGTGCTGATTGAACACCCACCATTTAAAGCTTCTTAGGGCCCACCATAATGTTTGTTTGCTATCCAACCTGTTGAGAAGGACACAGACCTGGTTGAAGGGAAAAAGCAAATATAAGCTTGATCCAAAACTTTTGTAACTCAAAAGAAGTTTTTAAAGGTGGGCATTCATTGCCACTGTTTCCTGTGGTGTGGTCCACCTGAGATTTGTATCTGCCTTATTTTTGGGCTTGTGTGATTTGACAAATTGGATGGATGACATGGATAGTGAGGCCCACGGTGCACGTATGCAATCTTCGTCCAGGTTAAAAGGATACGTAGGCGTTTTCTTCGTTTGAGGAAAAATTATACTTTAAGCAGATGAACGTTAGTTTTCACTAAAGAAAGGCACTTGGTTGACAATAACTTGATTAATGAGGTAGCTTAATGAAAACTTAATTTAAAAAGGTATTAGGATGTAAATACCATATTAATGAGGTACTATTTTCTAAAGTTACCTTCAAATTTTGTGTGCATTTGGTTGTCCAGGGTGTACGCTTGGTTGTTCCCACTTCTCAGGGTGAATGGATGATGTGCTAGAATCCAAATGAGTAGTGGCATTAAAATGGGATATCTAACTTTCCATTCAAGGAAAAATTGCAAAACGGAGTCATGCATAGTACGCTTCCATTTCCATGCAAACAACATGCAAATTATGTTGGTGGAAACTGCCAAACCAATCCTAATTTGGGAGTACTTCCAGGCTGGCCCTTAAACATTTCACTCCTTACTCCCTTAGCTATTTCATTTGTTGCTGTCCAAGTGACCAATATCGCTAATATTTTGAAAATCTCATGATAATATTGCAAAAAATTCACTAAAGACATTTTGACAGATTTTAAAATATCAAGTTCTTTATCATGGCATCAACTTGAAAAATGTTAAAAAACTTGAGGAATTTGTTAATATATATTTAGAATTAAATTTATGTATCAATTTACAATAACTATATATATATATATATATATATATATATATATATATATATATATATATATATATATATATATATTTTTCAGTGAGATTGTCCCTGTAATATATCGAGAAAAATATGAAAAATTGAAAATCTCCCCAGAAATTTCCGGGCCAAGAAATTGCTGAGAAAGAGATTTGTCACCATGTTGCTGCTTATCATTATTGTTATCATTTTTTCATTTTCTGTATCCTGCTTGCTTGTCTAGGATGAGTCACAGGATTTTTTCAAGAAGCAGCAGCTCCGAGAACTGGCGATGCTGAATGGCACTCTCCGTGAGGAAGGTTCACACATGACAGGCTCTGTATCTCCCTTCCACAACAGCCTCGGTATGAAGAGAGCCAAGACCAGGGGGTAGCTTCAAGACTGTGACAGTGCAGCGGTGCCAATTCCTATGTGGCAAATGTTGTCGTACAAAGTCTACATGCCCCCGATGTTGCTGGCAGGGCGGCAGCGCCGACTCATGTTTGTTCTAACTCGTTTCCATATGAAGTGTGTTTTTATCTGCTGTTGGGAGGGTTTGATGATGCTGATGATTATATGATGATGTTATGGATGGGGGGGCCATTTTGGGGCAGTTTGTGGGTTCTAGTCTCTCTCTTTTTCCTTGTACTACTAGTGTTATATGCTTAATGGTGACAGTTTTGATATTATATAGTGTGGGTGATGGTGGGGGTGTGTCCTAAAGAGAAAAGGTGATGAATTTGGTAGTGTACAAAAGTGAGAAACAGTAGCCCCACACCAAGAGCAGAGAGAGGTTTGGGTAGGGAGTGATTTGTACTAAGTGTAGATTGTATTTAAGTTTTGGGGATATGATATTCTTTGTTTTATGTTGGATCTTCTAATATGATTATTGTTTGCTTCTTCCATCACTGTATTTTGGCCCTTGTTCTTTCCCACTATGTATTTAGGAGAGCATTGAATGATAGGGAATTGGATCAAGGGTTTGGAAGGGATGGATGTGGAAAAAGCCCAATCAAGCTTTTGATCAAAGAAGAGGGCGTTTAGAGAGTTCCTTTCTAAAATTGAAGTTCTCATTTCAGGTACTTGAACAAAGCAGGTCTGTCCTCATTGTTGTATTCTTTTGGAATATGTTGGCAGTTGAGGTAAAATGAGTAACGACGCTGTTAGATACCAAAGAATGGTGCTACACGGAGGCCGCCGTGTCTGTATTGAAGTTTGGTTAGAAATCAAGAGATGGACATCTTCCATTTCGTTATGACTTGAGGAGATTTCGATCATCTTTGCTCTTCAACTGCAGCACGAACATTTTCCCATGGATATGAGAAGGTTAGTGCTTTTTTTTTTTTTTTTTTTTTTGTTTTGTTTTGTTTTTTTGTTTCTTTTTCATCATCATTATTATTGTTATTGGTTGTAGATAATGTCTAGTAGCTGAATTAGATGGGCATTGTCCTTATGTAATGTTTGCCTTTGACCGCTCTTGTCATCCATGCATTACTTAAGAAATTAGAATTAACATCATAATTACAGGTTTGTTTTGTAGGCTCGTCTCACGGGAGCAGCATATGCTATATGGTTGGTCAACAGTTTCTATATCGAATGTTCTCAGAAAAATGAAGAGAACGGAATGGACATTTAAAAGTTATTTCTAACTGAGGTGCTTTAATGAGTTTAGCATTCAGAGAAGTATTTGAAAACATATTGTTGAAACTCAGTGGAAGTTAGAAAGTTTTCAAAAATTAGATTTTAATAAAAACCTAATATATGGATTCATGAATCCATCCTGCCTATCAGTTTCTCAAGTTCACCCTAGGGCAGGAGTCCAAAAATCATGCAAATCCCAATCAAGATGTTTATATGACATCCAAACTGTTCATTACCACTGGGATAAACTGTAGGCAAAAAGATCATCCTGATCCAAAACTTATGGCCCCAACAGTTTCCAATGGTGGGCGTTTTGTGTGGTGTGGTCCACCTAAGTTTTGGATTTGCCTGATTTTGGGACTCCTTTCCTACTGTGAGCTTGAGAAACTGATGGACGGAATAGATTTCTCATGGGCATCTTTGCGAGAGCCCAACAGCTTCTGACCATAAAACTTCCTGGTGTCCGTCTAGATGTTATCAAGATTCTAAAACAATACTACGGTTAGGATAACATCTGATTCTGCCTCGAAGAAAACCGATGAACTGCCGATCTTTCAAACAGGGGTTACTTCCCGGTCTGTCCTAGATGAGAGCCAAGTGAGAGGCCACAGACTTGTAGTAGGGCGAGGGGCTTGCTTACAAGAGTAGTACAGACGGATCTTATATGTTTGGATGGGTGAATTGGGGCTCTCTCTCTCTCTCTCTCTCTCTCTCTCTCTCTCTCTCTCTCTCTCTCTCCGGGTTTGATGTCCAAGTGGGTAGGAACATCCAAGTCTTCTCTCTGGCTCTACTGTTGTGGGATAGGTTTCAATGATGCACTAATCATGGTACAATTCATCGATACAAACTTTTGTATGCCCAACTGCATCAGAGTCGGTAATCTTGCCTATCCATGCACCTAAATCGACTTTAATCCTCCACTATCCATGGCCATTCACCCTTGATTTAATACATGTTGAAATCAATGGGTGGGCTATAAGATCTTAACCTATCAAGTGTGATTAAAACCTTTTCAACTATTAAAACAAAAAATCAATAGGTGGGTCATATGGACTTCAACTGTTAAACATAAATTATCTCAAGTGACAAATCTAGCTAAAATAACCATTCATCAACTTGTAAGCAATAATAGGTAATCAATGGATTTCCTTTGGGTCATATGGACTTCAACTGTATCCTAGTACATGCAGTTAACTGGACCATTAAATCATTAAGATGAAAGCCATAATAAGAATCTGTGGATTTATTATTTGATCATATGGACCACAACTGTATTCTAGCGCATGTGCTTAATTGAACCCATGTATGAAGCCACCATAGTGACCTAAGACACATTACACTGGTAACCTTGACCTATCTATATGTCCTCAGTTTAAGAATTATTCAAAAAGTCTGTATATACAAGTTGATCTAGACCGGACATAATGGGTCTGCTGATTTAGAGGTCCATAGGGTATAATAATAAAATTCCATATCCATCAACATTTATACTTCTGTGGAGAGCAAAGGCACAACGATGGTAGAGAATTTTCATCTTGACTTGTCATTGCTCCCTTCACACAGGGTGACCATACTTGAATAAAGTCCTCTAAAAAGTATGTAGTAGCCATGGAACATCAGATGCTAAGATCCACCATTACAAACTTATTGGGGGCTACAAAATTTTTAGATCAAATTGATGTGTTTTCCCTTCATCCAGGTGCCTGGGACCTAATCAACAGGTTAGATGACAAATAAACATTACAGTGGGCCTGAGGAAGTCTTTAATTTCCAGCATTCATTGCCACCTTTTCCTGTAGTCTTGGAGTGCTTTTGTGATTTGGCTTGGGATATAAAATATTTGACTTACAGTCACCACTAGTCGGTAACTTAAATTTCTGCAGTTAGCTAGACTAATGTAGGACATGAAATTTAAATATGATATGCAAGATTTCAGGCTTAGATCATACCAATTCAGAAACAATTATACAAATTTCACATCCCACATGGAAATCCAAACATTCAATTAAAGGGGAATCTATGCGGATCCAGGCCTATACATGATAGGGCTAGATCAATAAAAATTATGAACCAAATGATACTCAAAGATAAGAAATAATTATCCACACATGCATAGTAATCAGTCTCTAATTCAAGGGATTCATCAATTTCAAATTAAGGAACCCTATGGTAAGAAAAGGGGCATATAACTTAGGAAAAACGTAATCTAGGGTTAAATTCATGAAAAATGGCTATGAGAGGATAAAAACCTGAGCCAAAAGATGATCCCGCGTGTGGACAACTATATTGGCCTAGACGAACCTGCATGTGATCCCGGCCTCACGTGTGTGGGGCCCACTATTCAGAAAAAGACTACATTGGATCTAGTCGGCCAGGGATGGACTTCAAAATTCCAAAATCTCAGCTCGATCCGATGTACGGTTTGTGCGTGGTACTCGACAAGTTTAGCCCTCCTATAGGGAATAGATTAGAGAAAATCGATGTGGGGAAGAGATGCAATGCAATAGATGATTGATTCAAGTATAGATGATAGGGTGAGATGAGAAGAAGGGATGGTAGAAGATGGGTAGTAGAGATGGAGATGGATGGAGGATTATCGGGATGATGTGATGGTTGCACCACATTAGTTAACCTTCGATGAAGGGAGGGCTTCAACTGTTAAACATACCCAATTAGGCTTGGGCACAACTAGGCTAAGTAGAAAAATGAAGAATTTTTATTAATCTTCAATGTCTTACAAAAAGCTACAAGGGGTGCCTATTTATAAGAAAACCCTATACCCCAAAATTCGCGCCATGTGCGCAACCTATTACTTGGCGATGAAGTAAACTAAAATAAAAACTAATCAAAGAAATATAAAGCATTCACGATGTTCTAAATAACATAAATAAACAAAATCTAAAATATGAAATCAATCCGACTAGTGGGCCATGATCATGAGATCCCATAATGGGATTTTCTTGGCTATCGGGCTCATTCTCTTCAATCAAAACTCCGTCTTCTAAATAGGAGGCCCTCCCTGGACGTCGTCATCGATCCAGATCGACGGTGGGGCCCTCCTTCTGGCATACGTGCGTAGGGGAGCGGCGTGAGTGCGCATGTGCGCGTGATGTCCCCATCATAGACCCTACAAAATTTTTAGAAACCAAAGAATCCAAGAATTCTCTATTTTATAAAGACTCTTGATTCACGACTTGGGATTATGAGTGAATGATCTCGGGTGACAAAGAAGTAAGGTGTTAGGCATCTTCTCTACTCAAATGTGAGTGCAATATTTGCTCCATGAGTTTTAATGGATTTTAAGGGATTCGATTGTCTTAATTCCTTAAATGCGTGATATGTGATGCAATAGTTTAATGTCCAACTTAGGAGTGAAAGTGAGGGATTGAAATGTAGGTGATCTGTCGGGACTCACTTACCTGAGAGAGACAATAAAGAAAAGAAAATATGTATGAATGGATGGTGCAAATCGAAACGCAGGCGATCTGCCATCACCCGTTTACCTTAGAGAGACGGTAAAAAAAGAAAAAAGAAAAATGAACGAATGATGCAGTAGCGCAATGTCTAACTTAAGAGGACTAGGGGATCGAAACACTGGGGATCCACTAAGACCTATTTACTTGAAAGAGATGGTAAAGAAAAGAAAAATGCTCTAGTCACTCTTTAAGTTTTCGATGTAGTATGATTCAAGTAAATCGACAAACCTCAGAGCATACACTCGAATAGATTAGAGAAGCAGATGGTTATGGAAAATGCAATGATGCATAAATGCGAGAATGAGGAAGATGATGAATGCAATTGATCTATGGCTTGAATAATTGGTGAGAGGGTTGTGAGGGGTGATGGATGGATGGATTATCGCAAGGATTGTGGAGATGGTTGATCTACTTTTGGTGACTGGGATGGATTGGGCTTGGGCATAGCTAGGCTAGTGTAGGTCTAGAATGACCACTCTTCTCTCTCTCTCTCTCTCTCTCTCTCTCTCTCACACACACACACACACACACACACACACACACACACACTCCTTGGTGGATGGATGGAATGAAATATAGATCTTTTGCTCTACCACTCCCTCTATTAAGGATGTAGTGTGTAGAAATGGGTGAAGAGAAGGGAAGGGGTATTTATAGTTGAGGTGGGTGGTTCTTTGGAAATTTGGTTGAAGTTGGAGGGTAAATGAGAGCTTGAAGTGCTGTGATTGCTTGAGGGAATGAGGTTGCCATGTGGCATCCTCCCATTGGCTAAGGGGCATGGTATAAGGTGTAAATAGAGTGAACTCCAAGAGTATTTTGGTCATTCGAGGTCCAAGCATAACACTCGAGGTGGGGATAAAATTCTCTCCTCCACCCAATGCACCTCAAAATGCGGAATCATCCACCTTGCGGATTGCACCTAATTTTTACTGGGAGCTCTGTTAGACCTTGTGTAATCCTTTGGACTTCTAGTTTTTGGGCTTGGGCCTTACATTGATCATGTTGGGCGTGGATGTGATCTCAAATTAGAATCAAACAAGAAATAAGTAACAAAAAATCCAAGCAATCATAGAGAACATATGAGTTTTAATGTGGAAAACCTTTGCGGGAAAAAACCACAGCACAAAGCGACGATCAATCCACTATAATTAGAAGAAGATTACAAGAGATGGAACAACTTATAGTAAAAACTATAGCTTTTCCCATCGAAATCATGTTAGGCTCCTAGACCCTCTTGGCTCTCTGGTTCTAACCCTAATCGTAATTAAGAAGGTATTCATACACTCCCGTACCATATTAGGAAATAAAACCCACACTTACGCATTTCGTCGGTGGGACCGATGGGACCTTCGATCAGACCAATAGGAACCAACACACACATTAGTCAAACCGAAAAAGTGCAAAAGGTCACAACATGTAATCGAGAATTCACCCACTAATTCAGTTGAACCGAAAGGGACACCGGTCGAACTGACAAAAGTCCTCTACACTCGGATTAAAAGCACTCAATCAATAAGTCAAGTTGCATTGAACCGAATGAGGTTTCTACATGTAGTAGAGATAGTACTTGGAAATTTAAAAATTACTTAAGAAACTGCATATGTGGCATTCAAAGTCTTATTAAACCATTAAAATTATGGGTCTCCATAGATATTTATTAAATCGCTAGAAATGAAAAATGATCATTAACAACCATAAATTTTTGTGCACTTAAAAATGCGATTAGTAGTTAAATATTTTATTTTTAAATTAAGAAAAAAAACAAGTCAATAGATGAGTGGGTAAAGACACTCTTAGTTGAGAGAGATTGGGGGATCGACTCTTACCGCCGTGACTCTCAGTTGCGGGTGAGAGGTACGGCAAAAACTTGTTCACAACCCCAAGTATAGGGTCGCGATGTAGTAATAATCTCGGTGATATCGAGGTCGAATCCACAGGGATTAATCTCGCGTGTCTTCTGAAAGTAACTAGAATTAAAACTAGAAAAAGATGCAAATCTAAATATGGAAATAAATGGAGTAATTGTGATTAAAGAAATTAAAACTAGTGAATTTAAAGGTAGGAAACTAGGTTTCCAAGGATCCACTCGTAGAGATCAGCGAGATCTATGCTTGAATCAAGGACACAACTGGAATCAGAGTCCCATCTTATCCAATTAGAAGATATCTCAGTAAAACCAAATCTGAACTTCCTTTGACCTAATTCTCAATGGATGAGAGGTGTGAGAACTGGAAGTGATTCCATCACAAAATCATGCCCAGCAGACAAGGCAAACAACATGATTTATCAATCCTACAACCAACCTGAGAGAATTGTGAAAGTTAGGGAGCCATCATCCAACCATGCCCAAGGGACGATGGTGAACAACATGATTTCCTAATTTCATAATCTCAATACATGAAAAGAACATACTCAAAGCTATCACAGATCTATTGTAATTTGAGTCATAACAAACCATTAAAAACTTAAATTATTCCTTATTATCAAACTAGAATCAAAGATAGTTCAATATAAATATGAATCAAAGCAATAGAAACATCCCATCACGCTATAAGCTTCACCTTTTAGTCGTAACTAAGAGGTTTAGCCAAACATATACATGATTAACTAGAATCTTTTAAGAAAAATATAAAAACAACTAAGGAAATGAAGAAAAAAAACTCTTGGTGACGGCTTCTCCATGCCTTTGCTCCACTCCTCCAACCCTAGATGATGCCTAGGAACATCCTAGGGACTCCTATTTATAGTTTTGCAACTCAAACTTTCACATCGAGTTGGAAAAATTCGGAAACTGCCTCAAATTTACGCAGTCCGTGTGCTGTCTGCGTAACCTTAGACTGGCTGAGGACAACCTTCGACTGGTCGAGGATGACGAGAATTTAGAGGATTTTATTGCTGGAGTTCGAGTCGAGGAATCTTCGACTAGTCGAGTAGGGGCCTTCGACTGGTTGAGCAGGGGCTTAGACTAGTCGAAAGATGCAGATTTTTAGGGTTCTTTTTCTTCACTTCAAGTCTTCAATGCTCTTCATTCATCACTTGATTTTCTTGGATCTTTGATATGTGCATTCTTTATTCTCGGTCTCATAATATCAATTATTGGCTTTGTTGATTTTTGAGCGTTAAATCCATGCTTTTAGCATCATTTTCAATCTAAGCTCTTAAATTCACCTTGCAACACAAACATGATTAAAATGGAACATTAACCATTATCATGTTCATAAAACCAAGTAATAAATGGGCGATAGTATGCAATATTTGACTCTCAACACAATCCCCAACCCTAATTTTCAGATCAATTTGATCCGTGGATGGGCCATGTTAATCCGATTTAATCATAAACATGAAAATGTATAATATGTTGTATGGACCATCGTTGGTGTTAGATCTAATATTAATTGTTTATATATTGATAAGATCTTATCATGGTTATGTCAATCAGATCTAACTGTAGGAATCATTTTGTACCTTAGATTAAAAAATGGTCATCGAATGGATCGGATCTGAGCCCTACCCTTTATGCTTAATTTGGGATAGATCTAACTTTTAATCCAAGGAGTATGAATGGATCTGGTCATTTGATGGCCATAAAGATGAAATGATAGAATTGTGCATATCATACTTGAATTAAAATTTGAAAGTATGGATGGACCAAATCTAAGCGATCTATTAACTAATTTCCCAAATCGGGTACTTTGTAATGTCAATGGATGGCTCAGATCTATCTTATATGATTAATGGATCATTAAAAAAAAAAAAAAGAGAAATAGGGAAAATAAGGAAGTTAAAAGTTATAAATTTCGGATCGTCTGGACAATGCAAGTAGGGTCGGTTCGATCGGTTGAGCGATCATTTCGACCGGTCGAAAACAACCCAAATGGTTCAACAACTTAATTCCGAAAATCAGAATGTGTTTGACTGGTTGATAAGGCATTTCGACTGATCGAAATGGACAAAAAATGTCTAGTGAGTTTTGTTAAAAAATGGATTTAATTCGACCAATCGAAGTAGGTTTCAATTAAACCTCGACTAGTCGAAGGTAATATCGATCGATCGGTTTGACCGGTCGACAATACGCTAGAATCTTCTGTTTATTTAGAACTTTGATACTTTAGTTTTGTAAGCTAAATTAATGATAACCCTTGATCATCTAAAAATTACGGGATGATAAGAGTGCTTTGGTTGATCAAGTGAACTCCACATCGATCGGTCAAATTAAGGAATTGATAACCAGAAGTGAATTGATCAAATAAGTTTAGGTAGATGCAAATTGTGAACTAATTGAGTTATGTAATTAGGTAATTGCCAATCGATTGATCTCGAGGTAACATGTCAAAATCCAAATCACTAGATTTTAGGTGAGTGATTCTAACATGTTTCCTCTCTATTATGATTAAAATAGGCATTTAATTGTTTGTTGTTTGTGATTCTTTGCATTTCACCTCGAGTTAAGAAATTGATTAACTAGAAGATAACTGATAAAATAAGTTTAGGTTGATGTATATTGTGAGCTAATTGAACTATGTAATTAGGTAATTGCCAACTAATTGATTTTGACGTACATATCATAATCCATATCAACAGATTTCAGGTGAGTGATCCCAACATGTTTCCTCTCAATTGTGAGTAAAATAAGCATTATATTGTTTGATGTTTGTGATTCTTTGTATTGTGTGCCTTGTTGAATTTCTTAGAACTAAAATACCATATGCTGCTATATATATATGTGATAATTGTTAATATCATGCATAAGTCATTCTCATGCATCCATTACCATGTATCGTACAACTATGCTGAATACCTGAGGGTACTCCCTAGATGACCTGTAGGTACTTACAATACCGAGTGACTTAGGGGACCATCCTTGGATGCCCACAATATGTGAAAGCCTAACAACATGGTGAAAGCCTATCCTAGAAAGAGAGATGCGGGTTAATGAAATCCAACTCAGGTAAGTGGACCGATCAACTCACTTGATGCATTCGCGCACCTATGCATCTCATGACATTCATGCATTTCTATTTTATTTATGACGTGCATAAATAATGGATTCACTCATTGGGACTGGCCAACTGACATTATATTAATGGACAAACTGTACAAATTTAGTGGACAACGAAACAACTGCTCAAGTTTTAGGGCAGGAAGGTGAACCAGTGAACGATTCACAAGGGCAATAGTCCTATCTTGATGAAGACGAGCCGAATATGTTAAATCACTAGCATATCTAGTTGAAACTTATGTTATTTTTTAATTCTGTTTTTGAGCAAATTTTTAGTTGAGTAGTTGAAAATTATAAATAGTTAAAGTATTTGTTAGTAAATGATTTAATAAGGTTCCAAATAGGTGGGTTGTGGTACTATGCTTAACTTTTGTGAATGGTATTAATATGTGGAATGGACGCCTTAAATTACCTTGGTGGTGGATATACATGTGTACGATGTGAATGATTGAATGAAAGATATCTTGCTGGATATTTGTAATTGTGAATTTAGTGTACATTTCAACTAAGCTTCTGGAAAATAGTATGAATATATGATTTAAGTACACCTCGTGTATGAGTCATGTGCTAGAACTCGGGTCTGAGGGTGCACACTCTATATCCGAATTTTGGAGCGTGACAGTTAGCCTTATTTCAACAAGTGTCCACTAATCAAATGTTAGGGGTCGTTTGGCAACATGGATTTAGGGGGATTTGAGGGGATTTCAAATCCCCTGGTTGTTTGGAAGCATAAAGTAATTGAGGGTTTCAAATCCAGGGAGTTTCAAGAGGGGGTTTGAAATCCAGTGAGAGCTTGGATTACACCTAAAATCCTTTCAATAGTTGCATGTGTAACGTGTGTCACCATACTATTATTCTATTGGGCACATGGCCCACTAATGATATTAAAAAACAATTAGATTATCAATTGCATTACTATAATTACTTTAATATGATGATAAACACCATCCAAATATTGTCCATGTAAATCAACAGCTAAAAATCGTTGGTTAGTCACTCGGACATGATCTTGTGCTTGTGGCCCATCCGAGACTTGGAATTTCATCATTTTCGGGCAAAGCATATACTTAGGCATGCTTATTACAACCATTCAAATATTTGCATTACGCCACTAATTAGAGATATTGTAATTCAAATCAAATATACACCATCAACTTTTGGATTAAAGTTGATTCCCAATCCATGGTGCCAAACACAATAGGAGGATTTCCAATCCACTCCCAAACAGGCCCTTAGGATTGTTTAACTAGTTCAATTTTGGAACTCTAACTAGAATGCATTTGGATCATAAGTTGTTTTGCTTTAGCCACGTATGCTTTAAGTAGTACGTAGTTCTCAATTTCTACTAATTCAGGGTACAAGTACCTTTGATAAACAACATATTGGTAAACAGTCAGTTGCTGCCAGCAGCTCCCTCCCTCCCCATGGTGGCTGCTACTTCTTTCAATGTCTCTTTCTCCTCAGTCTGTCTTCCCACCCATTAAGTAGTTTATTAACATGTATTACAACGCGGTTTGTCATGGTGGATATACAAAAATTGGAAGAACAAATGAAAGGGGTGGATATACAAAAATATGGACTAGCAGTCTCGCTACTGAAGTGACATCACCACATTCTGTTGGCCCCACCATGATGTATGTGTTGTATCCACACCGTCCATCTATTTGGAGAGATCATTTTAAGGCATTATACAAATAATTAATTAGATAAAAATCTCAAGTGGACCCCACCACCGAAAACAGTGGGGATTGATAGTCTACCATTAAAAACTTCAATGAGCCATAGAAGTTTTAAATCAAGATAATATTTATTCTTTTGCTTATTCCATGTCTGTGTTAACTTATAAACAAGTTAGATCTTAAATAAACATCATGGTGGGCCCTAAGAAGGTTTCATCTGTGGGCGTCACTGTCCCACTCTTTTCTATGGTGAGGTCCACTTGAACTTTGGATCTTCCTTGTTATTTTTCTTATGCGCTAAAATGATCTCTCCAAATGAATGGATGGTATGGATACAACACATACATTAGTGACGTCAAAATACATCAATCTAGCCTCACACAGTATGGGTGACAGAGAGTCTTACCCGGGTAACAGCTAATCCGCTCCCCCTTGCTTTGATTCCTTGCTTTGATGCTAAAATGGCGTGATGCATGGCGACAAAAAAAGCAAATAGCAGAGGAAGGGAAGGGTACAAAGAATAATCGAGAAAACGGAAAAGCAGATAGTGGTGGGAGACGCATGGTATAAAGGAAAAAGAAAAGGGAAAGATTCAACCAAAAGAGAAAGCATCGGCATTCGTTGGGGAAAGAAATGAGGTTGATCAAAACCAAGTGGGCCACGAGTGAGGAAAAATTGGGGAAGGAAATGTATACTGTTGAAACTTTTTTGGACTCTACCTTGATGTGTATAAGCCATCCAAACCATTTGTAAGGTCATTTCCATATGGATGAAGTGAAAACACTAAATACTTAACCTAATACAAAACTTTCACGGACATAACTAATGTTTTAATGGTGTTCATTGAATTCCCACTGTTTCCTCTCATGTGGTACACTTGAGTTTGGGATCCGCCTATTTTTGTTTACTGTATGTCTTAAAATTATCTTGCAAAATGGATGGACCGTGTGGATTTCTCACAAACATCCCCGTGGGACGAGGATTGCATCAGACCCCTGGTTAAACCTTTAAGAGTCCGTCCAGATCGGTGCGAGATTTGGTCATCCCTTTTTTAAGATAATGTGAAGGATACTACTAAAAAAAACTGAGGTAGAGTGGACCACATCTAAAGTAAGCTTATTTGCATTAAATGCATAAAGCATTAGATGCAATTTACATTAAATGCAAGAGTCTCTGGTGTGGTACACTAAAGCATTGGATCTGCCTATTCTTTAAGGCAATACAATGACATGATCTTAGAAAAAGGGATGGACAGTGTGGGTAAATAGATACATCACGGTGGTCCCGTATAGATCTGGTTAGAGGCTTAAAGGTTCAACGGTTGGCTGCAATCCACACAAGACATAAGAGGAATCCAATGAACCCGGAATGGGTAATTTATAAAACAGCACTAACCACGTGAACACTACAACAGGAATCAATGTGTGAATGATGGAATATAGACTTAACTTACTCTTGCGCCTGTGGTAGACTCGCAAGAGTTTCAACACCATGGGCTCAAGTACTAGTAAGTGGTAAACTTATTATTTATAGATGTTCGCGATGCCTACTCGCAAAGTTTTTGGCTAAGAATAGTAAGTATCCTACTTCGCTTCACCCAGCTGTTATCCTGATTATTCTAAGATCTTATCATGTTGGGATTTACCTAAATCCCAATGGATGAAACCTTATAATAAACTAAAACTTACTATTTATAGTGAAAACATAGTTAAAATAGAGAAATGAATATTAATCCGGGGTTATGCCGCAAATTTGGCTTGCATAACCTGGCATAGTTGAGTTGGGTGACTAAAGTAGCTCATTCTACCCAAAATCATATATTTTACCCCCGGTAACTCATTTCAAATGGCAAGATATGCCTGATTTAAAGTTTGACAGTCCGGATTGACAGTCCGGATCATTTCTGTCGCTGACCGGGCCTTTCTTGATCCATCTTGACCATGAAACTATCCGCAACCTGCTCTAAATCGGTGAACGTGGGATGTATACAGGTAATTAAAAAGAAAAAAAGAATAAGAAAAAAAGAATTTAGAATACATTAAGCTATGCCACAAAGCCATACATGAATTGTCAATTTAAGCATACTTGTTACACGAGTCATAAACCGTGGCTAGGACGGTAAGAAATTAAAGGAAATTAAATGAGTAAGAAATAAAATAGTGGACCATGTGGGTCTTATGAATCATACTACGAATATTATCAAGTGGGCCCGAGGATGAGAGAGGATGCCGAAATCTTCCAGGCTGGATGGTGGTGCCCCTCTAATCGTTGGCCTTAATCCTGTACCGTTAATTTTACCAGGCCAAAGATCAAAGGGTTAGAATACTCCAATCCAGGAGATTTCTACTGCATCAGGAATCTATGTCGGGACCCAATCAGATCAACTGTCCAGATCATCCCGAACGACTGAAGCGCTAGCAGCAGCAATGGAGCTTGAGCTTGCTTCTTCTTCATTTCTCATACGAATGGAGCATGGAGCTTGAGCTTGAGCTTGCTTCTCCTTCGTTTCTCATAGGAACTGGAGCGCTAGTTCCAGCCATGGAGCTTGAGCTTGCTTCTCCTCCATTTCTCATAGGAACTCGAGCGCTAATTCCAGCCAGGGCGCTTGAGCTTGCTTCTCCTTCATTTCTCATAGGAACTGGAGCACCAGTTCCAGCCAGGGAGCTTGAGCTTGCTTCTCCTTCATTTCTCAAAGGAACTGGAGCGGTAGTTCCAGCCACGGAGCTTGAGCTTGCTTCATTTTCATTCCCCACCCAAAATCCCTTCTTATCGAATCCAAGATCAGACGGTCCGTTCTCCGGACATTTGTAAATCTGCACACATCTCAGCCGGGGAAACTTCATCTTCAGAACACCCCATTCAAATTTCAATTCTTTCAGATATTTGAGACGCAGAATCTCCACATTCCATTTATGATTTTCAGTAACAGGGCTCAGTTGGGTCAGCTTCCCTCCTGCAATATACAGCCTCTTCAGCCCCGTAAATTCGTCAGGCTTTAGCCAACTCACTGACTTGTCACCAGGAACACACTCAAGAACTAGCTTCTCAAGATTCTGGTGTGAAAATGTCTGCCACACGGATTCCTTCTTCATCGACGCGCTCCTTGATGATTTCCTTTCTGTACTCTTTGACGGTGGGGATTTTATACTGCCCCATGTAATTTTCAACGACTTCAGCTTTTTAATTTTGCTCAATTCACCCAAATCTTCACCAATATCTGCTTCACTCCCAATGCGAATACTCAGCTTTCGTAGCTTCTTTAAGTGAGTCAACTCACTGAGTCGACACGGGTCTTTGATTCGGGTCCCTCCGACCACGAACCCCTTGAGAACTTGGAGGTTTGTGAGGGATTCCATCCCTTGCGGCATCTTGTCCAGCAAATAACACTCTGATACATCGAGGTGGGTCAGAGACTTGATTTCCGTCACAGCCCGCGTCACGTTTTCTAGATTATGACACAACCGGAGATCCAAGATCAATAGATTGTTGAGACCACGGATCGTCTCCGGCAGCTCTGTTATTCTAGAGATCCCTTGCAGGCTGATATACCTCAGTTCTTTCAGTGATTCTAGGCCGTCCAAGAACTTAGTGTCTGAAACTTCGATATGATGATGGGACGAGTTCTGCCACCTTCCTAGTATCAGAGCAGCGACCGTTTTCAATTTCGCGAGCTGATCCTTACAGTTCAGATAATGCACGCTTAGATTGAAAATCGATACCAATTCATTCGGATTAGACTCTGGAGAGATCTCCACTTGATCTTTCTCCTTTTCGGCCACCAAACAAGTCCTCTTGATTTTAAATTCCTCCGCTTTAGAAACCAGCATCTTCAAAACCCAAGTGTAGATTTTGCAGTACTTGGCTGTTTTGGTATGTTTTTGGTAGATGGGTTTGATCAGACCACTCGCTATCAGCATCTTAAAGTAGTCTTTTCCGACTTGCTCTGCTGTTCGGCCGTCTCTTGTTGGGGCTACCAGTCCTTCCCCAATCCACCGGTAGATCATCACCCGCCTCTTGATGACTGTGTTTACAGGGAAGGCAGAGAAACAAAGCAGGCATTCTTTTACTTGAGGTTCAAGATCGTCGTAGCTTACCTTGAGGAATGGCATGCCCGGATCGTCTGCAGAAATTTCCTGATCTGCTTTGTGCAGGAGGTCTTCCTCATGCATGGTTGCCTCCTTCAACGCATCTTCTGAAGACGTGGAAGGGGTAGATGTTGATGGGAATGATTGGAAGCTGTGGGACACTTTCGAAGCATCTGCTCGCACTTCCTCGGCGATTTCAAGAAGCTCTTTGCATTTGTTGCTGCTAATAATTTCTGATGGCGGTTTTGTGGTGATTTGGTCATCACCAAGCAATTTGTCGACAGATCTAGTTAATTCGGCAAACCTATTTTTTATGCATCCCTCCCATTTCTTGGTTGAATTTAGAGCGGTTTTGGCTTCATCGATGCAGTCTTTGGTGCGGTTTGCAATGTGGTCTTTGATCTCATCAATGGGAGTACGACCTTCCGCCGGCACCGATAATTTGCTGAGGAAAGGATCGAAAGGTTCCCTCGCACTCGACATGACCGGGGAAAGCACAAACAAAGATGAAGATGAAGATGGCGAAGGCAGACGGAAAGATTATCTGTCAAAGGATGGAGTTTCTTATGATTTTGGTAAAGATGCTAGAACTTGTTGATGATGGTAGAAATGGAAAAACTATTCAAGGAAATGACTTTGGATTTCAATGTGATCCACCTGCGCACCAGTTTTCAGGAGAACCGGTGATAACTTTTCATAACTCATCAAATGTGATGTAAGCCTACAATCTGAACCGTCCATGTGATGTAGCATCCTATGAAACCCTCATAGGCCTGACTTTCACTCTGACTCAAAACTTTGGTGGGCCATGAAAAAGGGAAACTATTTCCTCCATTGATTTGTCTCTCTTTTGCCATGGCACACCAAAGTTTTGGATAAGGTTAAAAGTAGGGCCCTAAAAGTTTCATGGGAAGCGGCATCACATGGACAGTGCAGATCTTGAGCTCACATCACGTGTGATGAGTGGTGAAAAAGTTCTTAAGAGTTCTCCAGTGTGCAGTGAGCATTATATATTTTGCTTAATAGGAGTGCCAATGATTTTTTTTTTTTTTTTTTTAGGGCATCCAATCTGTCCATCGCGTGAGATCCTTGATGTGGTCTTGGCAGCCAAAAATCTGATTGATCCAAAACTCTTAAGTGGGCCACACCACAGGGAACTGTTGGGGTGGGGATGGACAACACTAAAAACGAACCAAGATGAATGGACACCCAAAAATCAGGCCATTCCATACTCCAGTGGGGCAAATCACTTGATTAGAGGCTTTAAGCACGATTTTACATTGTGTTGCCGACCTTGGATCAACAAATTAAGTTTTAGGGTCCAATGAGAAATAGGAGGGAGCTAGATGATGGACAGATTGGATGCCATTACAACATTGCGGTGGGTCCCACATGTCTATTTACAGGTGAAGCTTATGCCATAAACATTTGCATCGGATCTATTCTCTTTGGAAAGCATCCAAAGGGCAAAGGGCAGGAAGCCACATCTACTAAGGTGCGTAGGATAAGCAAGTACAGGATGGATACTTTTGTGTTTTTATAAAGGAGCCGTAAAGAAAATAAAAGAAAAAAAAACAAAACCATCATCGTGCCTTATTTTTGGGAGCCTCAATCAATCTTCAAATCGACCTTGCTCTGTTTTTTTATTGCAACTTTAATCTTGAAATAGGAGAAGCCTCAGGAAGGTTAAAATTTCGTGGATTAATATCATCCATCAATGTTTCCATCTCCTTTTGTATCATTGGACCAAAAATGGGGTGAATTTGAGTGGTATGTGTGCCATAAGTCGCAGTGGGTTTACTATGAACCATCATGACTTCAATCATCATGATCCACAGTTCCAAGCTCTCCATCTCTAATAGTCTCTATCATAGCTTCACCATTGCTGTTATTTTTTATGGACACTGCGTCTTCATCAAACTTTTACTAGACCTAAAGAAGCCAAACAGAACTTGAACTTCTCTACGGAAAATACCCTTGTAAGCATATTCGTCGGATTCACGCTCGTGTAGATCTTCTCGAGAGTAACACCGCATTCCTTAAGTACTTGTCAGATAAAATGATAACGAATATCAATATGTTTAACTTTAGAATGATAAATCAAATTATTTGCCAGAGAGGATCAAACTCTGGCTATGAATTGTATCATTGAGATAATTTTCTAGAGTTCACTTTCGTTCTTTCAATGATTTTTCCTACTTTCCATATAATGATCATAGAAGAAATAGTTCCTAAATTTGTTTTAAAAAAAAAAACCGAATTATTTGCCAAGTTAATCGCACTTTCTCTATCACAATTAATTAGCACAGCCTCTTACAAAAGACCCAACTCATTCATCATTCTTTTCAACCATACACTTTTTTTTTTTTGAATACTTCTTTCACTGCTATATACTCAGCTTTGACTGTAAAAAGAGCAATCACAGACTGAATATTTGATATCCATTTGATCGCTCCATTGGCCAGTACAAATGAGTAATTGGAAGTTGACCTTCTATTGTCCACATTCCTTGCATAATCAGTGTCCACATAGTCTATTAATTTTCCTTATAATTTTTCAAATGTCAAGACGTATTCCGCTGTACCTTATAGATAAAGTAGCCATTTCACTACTTCTAAATATTTCTTGTTGGGGTTTGTCATGTATCTGTTCACAATACCAATTGCATGTGAAATATCTAGTCTTGTAGGGGCCATAACATACATTGAACTACCAACTACGCTCGACTAGGGCACACGAGATATAAACTACTTTTATTCATATGTAATGAGACATTATTCTGAACAAAGCCTAAAGTGAACAACGTGGGGGTATGTTAACTGGTTTAGCCTTATCCATCTCAAACTTGACCAACACTTTATCAAGATATTCTACCTGAGATAGAAAAAATAAATAAGCGTTAGGGCTTACCTTGCTTGAGCAGAGAGAGGTAAGGAGACGCAGAGAGAGAGAGAGAGAGAGAGAGAGAGAGAGAGAGAGAGAGAGAGAGAGAGAGAGAGACGCTGAGAGAGGGAGAATGAGACGTTGGGTCAGAGAAGAATTTCAACTGTTTTAAACGTACAGTTGGCCATCAACTACTAAAAAGATGTTAGCATCTATGAAATTCAGCAGCCTTGCACCAAAGACCAAGAACCTGATCGTAGCTGGAGGTCTGATAGGGTTTGTCTTCGGGGTGTATTTCTACACTATGAGGACCGTTGGAGGTACAGACGAGCTGCAGGTAGCAATTGACAAGTTTGAAGCACAGAAAAGCAAGGAAGTGGTTGTACTAGGTCCTTTGTCGAAGTCCTGAAAACTTGGACATTTTTCATTTTGGTCAGTTTCTCTGGGTGGTCGCTTCTTATTAGGTCATGTAGTGAGTTTTAACTAGGGCTGTACACGAGTCAAGCTAGCTCGAAAAGCTCGCTCGACTCAGCTCGACTCAGCTCGGATTAACTCGGCTTGAAAGTTCGACTCAAGGCGAGTCAAGCTTGTTTACTAAAGCTCGAGTTGAGTTCAAGCCAAGTTCAACCATGGTGTATTTCAACTCGACTCCACTCGAAGCTCGAGCTCGAGCTCGACTCGGCTTGAGTAATATATTTTAATAATATATATTATATTAATATTAAATATATATAATATATATATTTAAGTTAAAAAAAGAAGTTAAAACTTAAAAGTTTTTACTAAAAAACCCTAACCGACCCTACCTGTCCCCATTCCCTCTTTTTCTTTCCCTTATCCTACTGAGGTAAACTCGACTCGACTCGAACCATTAGCTCGACTCGAACTCAACTTGAAAGCTTTGGCAAACAAGCCAAGCTTCAATGTTGAGCTCGAGCTCGAACTCAGGTATAACATGGACGAGTCAAGCCAAGCTTGGCCCACCTCGACTCGACTCTGCTCGATGTACAGCCCTAGTTTTAACCACAACAATGGATTAGTTAATGAAAATTTTCCTTTTTTGGAAAGGATTTAGTTAATGAATTTTTTATTAAAAAAACCCGCTCCTCTCCCTATCAATGTCGAGAATCTTCCTTACAGCCTCTAGATCTTTTATTTCGAATATCCCTAATAACTGAGTTTTCAATATATTGATTTCAGACATGCTATGTTGGTGATAAGCATGTCATCAATATATAATGAAAGTGCACCTACTAGTGCCCTTGTTTGTCAAGTCACATGTGTGGTGAGTCAGACTGGCTGCAGAACTTGATAGGAAGATCATTTCAAGCGTCTGCCTCAACCGGATGTGTGGAAGCTCGCAATAGGTAAATCATAGCCTCACATCCCATGTCCCAAAACACCAGGTGATTAAAATACTTAAAATAAGATAGACATCTTAGGATTTCTGGTGGTGAGAAAACTTTTTCAAAATAAGAAAATCTTTAAGTTTTTCTCGCCCTGTCGATTCTATTGAAGCACCCTCGATATGATCGACCTGTTCTGCCGATGTCCTCAATACCTTAACGATATTATCGAAAAGAGGACCAAAAGTGTCCAGCAACTAAATACTCATCTGGATGGGTTTATCGATGTATCGATACACCTATCGATATCATCGATATAAGCACAAATATGTCCAGCAACTTCACAATATTTCTGGACGAATTATCGATGTATCGATACTCATATAGATATCATCAATATTCAAATCTCGAGCCCATCGAGAGTGGCTCGATAAGATCGACATGCAGATTTCCGACGCCCCTGTTTTTTAATAAAAATTTCAAACTCCTTCGATATATCGATGACCATTCGATATGATCTGAAATCAAATATCGATATGATCGGAGGTCCATCGATGATATCGATGGTGGGCGCGCATTTCTTACAGCAGTTATTTCAGGATGTTTTTAACTATGATCGGGGGCCCTTCGATTTAATCGATATTCAAATATCGATGATATCGACACCTGATCGATTGCATCGAACTAAGCCATAATCTGTCCAGCAAGTTCAAAGATAAATCTGCTAGAATTATCGATGCCTCGACTCAGATCTCGATATCATCGACATTCAAATTCCGATGACCTCGACGGTTCCCCCGATCATTCATGAAAACCTGAAATATCTCAAAGTCAAGTCTCTCTCATTTTTTATGTGTCGATGGATCGATTCTGTCATCGATGGAATCGGAGTTCGAAATCCGATGACATCGACAATGGCTTCGATTCATCGACCAATTGGCAAAGAGTTTCAAAAGCGTATGACATCGAGTCCGAGTCATCGAGCAGACCATCGATGCTATCGAGAGTATACGCTCGATGTTATCGAACCTGCTCGATGATATCGAACTCTGTCATAAATGTGACCGTTTTATATCCGTTAAAACTTTTTGCCTATTTATAGAGGACTTGTTTTTTGTTGCTGTGAGAGAAAGAAGAGAGAGCTTTTGAGTGTTTCAACTTATATCCTATACCCAAAGCCCTTTCTCTCAAGGGAGTTCATCCTCCATTCCACCCTTACCATTGATATTAAATAGAGTGGATTGGGGAATGAACTTTCGCATTCAAGGATCCTCTAGCTACTACCTTAATGGCAAATCTTTGTGCTGGGATGCCTTGAATGCATAAGAGAGGATCTACTCTATCTTCCTTATAGGAAAATCTTTAGAGAGTAGGATTCCATCTCACCCTTGACCTAACTCGAAGCCAAGCATTGGTATATCATCTTGCGTTGCGGATCAAGGGAGCAAAAGACTCTTCATTGACAAGAAGGAGGAGATCTTCGGCGTTGTGCTTAACGGGACTCATCAACTTATCTGTAAGTATTCAGAGTCTAGAGGACACTTGTGATCATTCCTTCCTAGGTTTTGGTCCTAAGTGGTTCTCACCCTTTGAAGTCCTCAAGGAGGCCTCCGGCGGGAGTGTACACAGTGGGTGCACAGGGTGGACCCTTGCTCTTGTGTAGGGCATAAACCGTTAGGTCCTTGTGTAGGTCCTTGACCTGTGTGGTCTCCGGGTGCGTTGTGTGGATCCTTGCTCTATGGAGAGCATAAACATCTAGTTAGGAGTGAACCAGCAAAACTCTGGGTTTGAGGTGAACTGCGTAAAACCTCTGTAAAGGTTGAAGGTGAACCTGATTTAAAACCTTAGGTTTGAGGTGAACCCTGGGAAACCTCCTTAGTGAAATCCAGTACACTCAAGGGTTGAGTGTGACAACCGGGAGTGGAGTAGATAAGTAGTCGAACCACTATAAAAATGATTGTGTTTGAGATGATTATTGTCTTTTAATTATATGATTTCCTAGCATGCCTTTATATCTGATTATCTAAGATCACACCTTATACACACACACAGTCATATCCTTCACAATCTTGTCTGAAACTTGTTTATCTTACAAGTAGGTTGTGATTGGATCCTCTATAAGGCTTGGAAGCTAGTAGAGTTAATTTGAGTAATCCTGAGAATTGCATACATAATAGGATTAGAGTGATAGAATTTTTAAATAACTCATAAATCTTTAAAAAGTCCTAATCACCCCCCTCTAGGACATATTGACATATTCCAACTTCTACTCAAGTGGTCTTCACCGCTATTTCATATAATCCTAGTGTTGAGGGTCAAATATTGCATATTAGACCCTAGTTATTACATGGATTTACGAACGTAATACTGCTTAATGGAATATTTTAATCGTGTTTTTGTTGCAGGGTGTAATTAGGAGTGTTGACTGAAAAAAGAGTATTAAAAGTGTTGATTTAATGCTCCAGAGTCACCAGAGCAAGGGACGAACTCTAGAGATCCAAGATCGAAGAATTTACATGCCAGGGACGCGAGGAAATCAAGCCGTTCACATTAAAAAGGCCCGCAAATGGTCTAAAATGCAAGATCGTAGGGTTCTCGCCATCTGATTGACTAGGAACTTCATACATGTGATGGTGGCCATAAATTAACCGTAAATATTAAATTTCAGCCATTGAGGATCTTGGGAAGTGGGCCAACGGATAGATCAGACCATTAATCTCCAATTTGGGGCCCACCTGATATCTGGAACTGCCTCAATTTTAGTACCAACGGTTTAAACAATATGAGAAACAGGATGGACGGATTGGATTTCTGAAGATCATCAAAATAGGCCCTGTACATGCAGTGTGTACATCATGTACATTACTAGCCGCTGTGCATGAGATCCACGTGCTGACCCCGTGCCCGCCTTCACAGAAACAGAAACCTCCGTTTTCTTCACTGGCTGCGTAACCGACGAAAAGTCGATTTTTACGGAAAGAAGTGGGCCCCATACATCGCCTGTATAGATGATCGAAACCGTCCATCGTGTAGACGGCCTCGAATACTACAAAATCATGTTGCTACTTTACATCCATGCATGCACATGTGTGCGTTACAGAGGTCACAACTGGATTGCCCTGCGACGTTTAAAATTGATTTTATTGTGTTTTCTTCTCTGGGCCGCGTAAATGGACGTTCAAAACCATCTATTCTTGACTGAAATTTCGTCCTGAATCCAATGGACGAGGTGGATTTCCCTGAAAATACTTCTATGGGGCCCACCGAGCTACGCAGCGAAGAGGTGAGAAAGCTTTCGCATATCTGCGGAAATCCGGATTTCCAGGTGGTTGTGGCCCGCCATATTTCATCATATGGTAGATCTGAACCGTCAATAATGTAGAGGACTCAAAAACGTCCTAAGGGACGGTGTTTCTTTGGAAATTGAGCAAGAAAAGTGACGAGTTTTGATGCACTGAAACTTGGCTGCGAAAAGTTGCACTTCGTGTCCTGCTGCGACTCTGCCACAGACTCCAGCCTTCCAGTAGCTATACAAGGGGGTTGTGGACGTGAGAGAGGGAGAGGAGACCTTGGAAGGGATGTGGAGCAAGGAGAGAGAGAGAGAGAGACAAGGGCAAGACGGGTTTTAATTTCCTTTCTTCTATCTTAGTTCTTTTCCTTTATGATTTCTTTCTTTTTGAGATTATAGCCTCCCCATGTCGGGCTAAACCTCTTAGCTAGGGCTAAGAGGTGAAGCTTGTAGCGTGATGGGAGGACTCTTTACTTGTGCCTTTTGTTTAGCCTGAACTGATGTTGATTTCAGTTAATTAAGGGAATGTTTTTAAGTTTTTAATGGTCTGTTGTGACTAAAATTACAATGGGTCTGCGATAGCTTTGAGCATGTTCCTATTCCTTTTATGAGTATGATCTCAGGAAGCCCTGTTGTTCACCATCGTCTCCTGGGCATGGTTGGATATTGGTACCCTTCCTAACATTCATATCATGTGTATTGGTTGTCAATTAGTTTAATTATGTTGTTTACTTTGTCTCCTGGGCATGGTTTGGTGATGGAATCCATTCTAATTCATAAACCTTTCATCTCTTGAAAACTATATCAAGTAAGTTCAGTTAATTTCCATGATTTTTGATACAGGCATAAGATCTCTCTGATCTCTGCAAGTGAATCCTCTGAACCCCTAGTTTCCTTTCCTCTGAATTTATTAAGTTTTAGATTAATCTCTCACCATTATTTCTCAAATTACTTTCGGTTTAGATTTCATCTTAGCCTAATTCTAGTTCTACTTAGTTTCAGACAACGTACAGGTTTCAGTCCCTTGGGATTCGACCTCGGTCTTACCGAGTTTATTACTACATCACAACCCTGCACTTGGGGAGTGAACAAGTTTTTGGCGCTGTTGTCGGGGATGAATCCTAGTAGAATGAATCCTCCATCACTCAGGTAGACATAGTGATAATATTCACTATTAGTAAATCACTGACTCACCATAAAAGTATCAAACTTTTTATACCACTGCTTACGTGATTGTTTCAGGCCATATAATAACCTCTTTAACCTGCAAACCTTATTCTTTGCTCATTGTACCTTGACCTCTCTTGTTGCTTCATGTAGACATGGTCTTCCAGTTCCCCATATAGAAAAGCAGTAAAATATGATAGATACCTGCTTAACAATAGACACAAAAATCTCACTGAGGTCAACGCCTTCTTTCTAAGTATACCTCTTCGTAACCAATCTCACACCGTACCTATCCTACACTTGTTCAAGTTAAGGTATAAGTTGTTAATTGTCAGGACTTGTAATACTTGCATGAGATGTTTCATGTGCTCCGTCTCACCCTAGATATATATCAAGATGCCATTAAAGAATACCTTGACACCTCTAGCATATTAAGCATGTCATCCAATCGCGGTATTGGGAACTGATATTTAATGGTAATCTTGTTAATTACCCGGTTATCGACACATATGCTCCAGCTCCCATCTTTCGTAGGCGTTAACAACGCTGGTATGACACATGGACTCATACATTTTCTCAGAAAACCTTTATGAATCAATTCCTCCACCTGCTCCTGAAGTATCTCACACTCTTTCGAACTCATTTGATAGTGAGGGCGGTTGGGAAAGCTAGCCCTAGGGACAAGGTTTATGTGAAGTTGGATGTCCCACATGGGAGGCAATCCATCAGGTAACTCTTCGGGCCGATTTTTTTTGAATTCATTCAGCAATGACCTTAAACTTGAAGGAATGTTTAAGGTCTTCGATTTCTCGCTCTTTACCACCACGACATATATCACGTAGGTTTCCTTGGTTTCCTCCATGAAATCCTGAATGGTCAAGAGGGAGCTCCCTTCCACTTTAGAAGCTTCAAGGTGATTCTCTTCTGCCATAGGGGCGAGGATCATCTTCCGATCATCTTTGACGAAGACGTAAACATTATCTTATCCTATGTGGGTCACATCATGGTTTGATTACCATGGTTGACCGAGTAATATATGATATACTTTCATGTCGACCACATTACAAAATACTTGATCCTTATAATTCATACCAATTGAAAATGATACAGTGCATTGTTCGAATATCTTTGTCTTGTTCACCTTTTTTTATCTAGGTAATCAAGTAAGTGGAATGATGCTTTGTCGTAAGTAACTGCAATTTATCAACTATCACCTTCGAGACGGTTTTTTCACTACTGCCAATGTCTATGATGACATCACTAACATTTCTATTGATAGTACATTGCGTACAGAATATATTGTGCCGTTGCGGGTGCACCTCCTTCCTTGAAGTGTATAGTAATCGCCCTACGACCAAGGATTCACCATGATCCTCGGCCAACCATTTTTCGTCACCATCTCCTTCCTCAACATCTTGTTCATCATAATCAAATCCGGAGCCTTCTTCCACTACATCACATTTAATACCCCCTTCATTAATAGTAAAGTGGGTTGTGAGTGTTGAGGGGAGGTGTTTGATAAGTCGTTCGGTTGGTCACATTAATAGTAAAGCATTAGATGCAATTTACATTAAATGCAAGAGTCTCTAGTGTGGTACACTAAAACATTGGATCTGCCTATTCTTTAAGGCAATACATTGACATGATCTTAGAAAAAGGGATGGACATTGTGGGTAAATAGATACATCATGGTGGCCCCATATAGATCTAGTTAGACGCTTAAAGATTCAACGGTTGGCCGCAATCCACACAAGGCATAAGAGGAATCCGGTGAACCCGGAATGGGTAATTTATAAAACAGCACCAACCACATGAATAGTGCAATAGGAATCAATGTGTGAATGATGGAATCTAGACTGAACTTACTCTTGCACCTGTGGTAGACTCACAAGAGTTTCAACATCGAGGGCTCAAGTACTTGTAGGTGGTAAACTTATTATTTATAGATGTTCGTGGTGTCTACTAGTGCACGAAGTTTTTGGTTAAAAATAGTGTCTTACTTGGTTTTACCCAGCCGTTTTTTTTTTTTTTTTTTTAAATTTTTACACACGCACACACACCCCCACACACTCAGGCCACACGCACACACACCCCACACGCGCACACCATGGGATTTCACCACCGTGGGTACTCGAACCCTTGACCCGGTGTTGAAACTCCATAGAGTCTACCACCCGGGTAAGAGCAAGGACCCCTTTACCTAGCCGTTATTCTAATTATTCTAAGATCTTTTCATGTTGGGATTTACCTAAATCCCAATGGATGAAACCTTATAACAAACTAAAACTTACCATTTATAGTAAAAACAACATTAAAATAGAGAAACGAATGTTGATCCGGGGGTATTTCGCAAATTTGGCTTGTGCAACCTGGCATAGCTGGGTTGGATGGCTAAAGTAGCTCATTCTACCTAAAATCATATATTTTACGGCTAGTAACTCATTTCGAATTGCAAGATATGCCTGATTTAAAGTCTGACAGTCCGGATCAGTTCTGTTGCTGACCGGGCCTTTCTTGATCCATCTTGACCATGAAACTATCCACAACCTGCTTTAAATCAGTGAACGTGGGATGTGTAGAGGTAATTAAAAAGAAAAAAAGAAAAAGAAAAGAAGAAATTAGAATACATTAAGCTATGCCACAAAGCCATACATGAATTGCCAATTTAAGCATACTTGTTACACGAGTCATAAACCGTGGCTAGGAAAGTAAGAAATTAAAGGAAATTAAATAAGTAAGAAATAAAATAGTGGACCATGGGGGTCTTATGAATCATACTACGAATATTATCAAGTGGACCCGAGGATGAGAGAGGGTGCCGAAATCATCCAGGTTGGATGGTGGTGCCCCTCTAATCGTTGGCCTTAATCCTGTACCGTTAATTTTACGAGGCCAAAGATCAAAGGGTTAGAATACTCCATTCCAGGAGATTTCTACTGCATCAGGAATCTATGTCGGGACCCAATCAGATCAACTGTCCAGATCATCCCGAACGACTGAAGCGCTAGCAGCAGCAATGGAGCTTGAGCTTGCTTCTTCTTCATTTCTCATACGAATTGGAGCGCTGGTTCCAGTCATGGAGCTTGAGCTTGCTTCTCCTTCGTTTCTCATAGGAACTGGAGCGCTAGTTCCAGCCATGGAGCTTGAGCTTGCTTCTCCTCCATTTCTCATAGGAACTGGAGCGCTAATTCCAGCCAGGGCGCTTGAACTTGCCTCTCCTTCATTTCTCATAGGAACTGGAGCAGCAGTTCTAGCCAGGGAGCTTGAGCTTGCTTCTCCTTCATTTCTCATAGGAACTGGAGCGCTAGTTCCAGCCACGGAGCTTGAGCTTGCTTCATTTTCATTACCCACCCAAAATCCCTTCTCATCGAATCCAAGATCAGACGGTCCGTTCTCCGGACATTTGTAAATCTGCACACATCTCAGCCGGGGAAACTTCATCTTCAGAACACCCCATTCAAATTTCAATTCTTTCAGATATTTGAGACGCAGAATCTCCACATTCCATTTATGATTTTCAGTAACAGGCCTCAGTTGGGTCAGCTTCCCTCCTGCAATATACAGCCTCTTCAGCCCCGTAAATTCGTCAGGCTTTAGCCAACTCACTGACTTGTCACCAGGAACACACTCAAGAACTAGCTTCTCAAGATTCTGGTGTGAAAATGTCAGCCCCACGGATTCCTTCATCGACGCGCTCCTTGATGATTTCCTTTCTGTACTCTTTGACGGTGGGGATTTTATACTGCCCCATGTAATTTTCAACGATTTCAGCTTTTTAATTTTGCTCAATTCACCCAAATCTTCACCAATATCTGCTTCACTCCCAATGCGAATACTCAGCTTTCGTAGTTTCTTTAACCGAGTCAACTCACTGAGTCGACACGGGTCTGTGATTCGGGTCCCTCCGACCACGAACCCCTTGAGAACTTGGAGGTTTGTCAGGGATCCCATCCCTGGTGGCATCTTGTCCAGCAAATAACACTCTGATACATCGAGGTGGGTCAGAGACTTGATTTCCGTCACCGCCACCGTCACGTTTTCTAGATTATGACACAACCGGAGATCCAAGATCAATAGATTGTTGAGACCACGGATCGTCTCCGGCAGCTCTGTTATTCTAGAGATCCCTTGCAGGCTGATACACCTCAGTTCTTTCAGTGATTCTAGGCCGTCCAAGAACTTAGTGTCTGAAACTTCGATATGATGACGGGACGAGTTCTGCCACCTTCCGAGTATCAGAGCAGAGACCATCTTCAACTTCGCGAGCTGATCCTTACCTTTATCGCACTTCAGATATTGCGCACTTAGATTGAAAATCGATACCAATCCATTCGTATTAGATTCTGGAGAGATCTCCACTTGATCTTTCTCCTTTTTGGCCACCAAAGAAATCCTCTTGATTTCAGATTCCTCCGCTTTAGATTTCTCCGCTTTAGATTTCTCCGCTTTAGAAACCAGCATCTTCCCAACCCAAGGGTATATTTTGCAGTACTTGGCTGTTTTGGTATGATTTTGGTAGATGGGTTCGATCAGACCAGTCGCGATCAGCATCTTAAAGTAGTCTTTTCCGACTTGCTCTGCTGTTCGGCCGTCTCTTGTTGGGGCTACCAGTCCTTCCCCAATCCACCAGTAGATCATCACCCGCCTCTTGATGACGCTGTCTATAGGGAAGACAGAGAAACAAAGCAGGCATTCTTTTAGGTTATCTTCAAGATCGTCGTAGCTCACCTGGAGGAATTGTTCGCCCGGATCTTCTGCAGTAATTTCCTCTGCTTTGAGCTGGATCTCTTTCTCATGCATGGTTGATTCCTTCAACACATCTTCTGAAGGTAAAAAAGGGGTAGATGATTGGAAGCTGTGAGACACTATCAAAGCATCTTCTCTTAGTTCCTTGGCGATTGCAAGAAGCTCTTCGCATTTGTTGCTGCTAGTAATTTTAGTAATTTCTGACGGCGGTTTTGTGGTGATTTGGTCATCACCAAGCAATTCGTCGACGGATCTAGTTAATTTCGCAAACCCATCTTTTATGCATTCCTCCCATTTCTTGGTTGAATTTAGAGCGGTTTTGGCGTCGTCGATGCAGTCTTTGGTGTGTGTTTTGATGTGGTCTTTGATATCATCAATGGGAGTACGATCTTTGCCTTCCGCCGGCACCGATAATTTGCTGAGGAAAGGATCGAAAGGTTCCCTCGCACTCGACATGACCGGAGAAAGCACAAACAAAGATGAAGATGAAGATGGCGAAGGCAGATGGAAAGATTGTCTGTTAAAGAACGGAGTTTCTTGTGATTTTGGGAAAGATGCTAAAACTTGTTGATGACGGTAGAAATGGAAAAACTATTCAAGGAATTGACTTTGGATTTCAATGTGATCCTCTCACCTGCGCACCAGTTTTCAGGAGAACCAGTGATAACTTTTTCACAGCTCATCACTCGTGATGTGAGCCCAAAATCTAAACCGTCCATGTGATGTAGCATCCTATGAAACCTTCAGACGCCTGACTTTCACTCTAATTCAAAACTTTGGTAGGCCATGGAAAAGGGAAACTATTTCCTCCATTGATTTGTCTCTCTTTTGGCATGGCATACTAAAGTTTTGGATAAGATTAAAAGTCAGGCCCTAAAAGTTTCATGGTATGCTGCATCACATGAACGGTTCAGATTTTGAGCCCACATCACGTGTGATGAGTGGTGAAAAAGTTCTAAGGAGTTCTCTCGTGTGCAGTGAGCATATTATATTATATTATATTATATTTTTTTTATATATATATATATATATATATATATATATATATATATATATATATATATATACACGCTGTACTTAATATGAGTGCCAATGATTTTTTTTATTTTTTATTTTTTATTTTTTATTTTTTAAATTTAAGGGCATCCAATCTGTCCATCATGTAAGATCCTTGATGTGGTCTTGGCCTTAAAAAATCTGATTGATACAAAACTCTTAAGTGGTCCACACCATAGGGAACTGTTGGGGTGGGGATGGACAACACTAAAAACGAACCAAGATGAAAGGACACCCAAAAATCAGGCCATACCATACTCGAGTGCGGCAAATCACTTGATTGTAGAGGCTTTAAGCACGATTTTACATGGTGTTGCCGACCTAATTAAGTTTTAGGATCCAATGAGAAATAGGAGGGAGTTAGATGATGGACAGATTGGATGCCATTACAACATTGCGGTGGGTCCCACATGTTTATTTGCAAGTGAAGCTTATGCCATAAACATTTGCATCCGATCTATCCTCTTTGGAAAGCATCCAAAGGGTAAAGGGCAGGAAGCCACATCTACTGAGGTGCGTAGGACAAGCACGTACAGGATGGTTACTTTTGCCTTTTTATAAAGGAGTTGCAAAAGAAATAAATAAATAAATAAATAAACGAAACCATCATCGCGCCTTATTTTTGGGAGTCTCGGTCAATCTTTAAATCGACCTTGCTCTGTTTTTTTTATTACAACTTTAACCTTGAAATTGGAGAAGCCTTTAGAAGGTTAAAATTTCGTGGATTAATATCATCCATCAATGTTTCCATCTCCTTTTGTATCATTGGACCAAAAATAGGGTGAATTTGAGTGGTAGGTGTGCCATAGGTCTCAGTGGTAGGTTAACTAGGGACCATCATGACTTCAATCATCATGATCCACAGTTCCAAGCTCCATCTCTAATAGTCTCTATCATAGCTTCACCATTGCTGTTATTTTTTATGGACACTGCGTCTTCATCAAACTTTTACTAAACCCAAAGAAGTTAAATAGAACTTGAACTTCTCTACGGAAAATACCCCTGTAAGCATATTCGTTGGATTCATACTCGTGTGGATCTTCTCGAGAGTAACACCGCATTCTTCAAGTACTTATCAAATAAAATGATAACGAATATCAACATGTTTAACTTTAGAATGATAAACCGAATTATTTGCCAGAGAGGATCAAACTCTGGCTATGAATTGTATCATTGAGATAATTTTCTAGAGTTCACTTTCGTTCTTTCAATGATTTTTCCTACTTTCCATATAATGATCATAGAAGAAATAGTTCCTAGATTTGTTTTAAAAAAAAACAGAATTATTTGCCAAGTTAATCGCGCTTTCTCTATCACAATTAATTAGCACGGTCTCTTACAGAAGACGTAACTCATTCATCATTCTTCTCAACCATACACTTTTTTTTTGAATACTTCTTTCACTGCTATATACTTAGCTTTGATTGTAAAAAGAGCAATCACAGACTTAATCTTTGATATCCATCTGATCGCTCCACCGACCAGTACAAATGAGTAATTGGAAGTTGACCTTCTATTGTCCACATTCCCTGCATAATCAGTGTCCACATAGTCTACTAGTTTTCCTTATAATTTTTCAAATGTCAAGACGTATTCCGCTGTTCCTCATAGATAAAGTAGCCATTTCACTACTTCTAAATATTTCTTGCTAGGGTTTGTCATGTATCTGCTCACAATACCGATTGCATGTAAAATATCCAGTCTTGTAGAGGCCATAATATACATCAAACTACCAACTACGCTCGACTAGGGCACAAAAGATATAAACTACTTTTATTCATATGTAATGAGATATTATTCTGAATAAAGCCTAAAGTGAACAACGTGGGGGTATGTTAACTGGTTTAGCCTTATCCATCTCAAACTTGACCAATACTTTATCAAGATATTCTACCTGAGATAGAAAAAACAAATAAGGGTTAAGGCTTACCTTGCTTGAGCAGAGAGAGAGAGAGAGAGAGAGAGAGAGAGAGAGAGAGAGAGAGAGAGAGAGAGAGAGAAGGAGATGTTGAGAGAGAGAGAGAGAGAGAGAGAGAGAGAAGAGACGCTGAGAGAGGGAGAATGAGACGTTGGGTCAGAGAAGAATTTCAACTGTTCTAAGCATATAGTTGGCCATCAACTAGTAAAAAGATGTTAGCATCTATGAAATTCAGCAGCCTTGCACCAAAGACCAAGAACCTGATCGTAGCCGGAGGACTGATAGGGTTTGTCTTCGGGGTGTATTTCTACACTATGAGGACCGTTGGAGGTACAGACGAGCTACAGGTAGCAATTGACAAGTTTGAAGCGCAGAAAAGCAAGGAAGTGGTTGTACTAGGTTCTTTGTCGAAGTCCTGAAAACTTGAACATTTTCCATTTTGGTCAGTTTCTCTGGGTGGTCACTTCTTATTAAGTCATGAAGTGAGTTTTAACTAGGGCTGTACACGAGTCAAGCTATCTCGAAAAGCTCGCTCGACTCGGCTCGACTCAGCTTGGATTGACTCGGCTTGAAAGGCCGACTCAAGGCGAGTCAAGCTTGTTTACTAAAGCTCGAGTTGAGTTCAAGCCAAGTTCGACCACGGTGTATTTCAACTCGACTCCACTCGAAGTTCGAGCTCTAGCTCGACTCGGCTCGAGTAATATATTTTAATAATATATATTATATATATTATATTAATATTAAATATATATATATATATATATATAATATATATATTTAAGTTAAAAAAAAAAAGAAGTTAAAACTTAAAAGTTTTTACTAAAAAACCCTACCCGACCCTACCTATCCCCATTCCCTCTTTTTCTTTCCCTTACCCTACCGAGGTAAACTCGACTCGACTCGAACCACTAGCTCAACTCGAACTCGACTCGAAAGCTTTAGCAAACAAGCCAAGCTTCAATGTTGAGCTCGAGCTCGAACTCGAGTATAACATGGATGAGTTAAGCCAAGCTTGGCCCACCTCAACTCGACTCGACTCAATGTATAGCCTTAGTTTTAACCACAACAATGGATTAGTTAATGAAAATTTTCCTTTTTTGGAAAGGATTTAGTTAATGATTTTTTAAAAAAAAGTTTTAAAAACTCACTCCTCTCCCTATCCCTATATATATCAATATCGAGAATCTTCCTTACAGCCTCTAGATCTTTTATTTCGAATATCCCTAATAACTGAGTTTTCAATATATTGATCTCAGACTTGTTATGTTGGTGATAAGCATGTCATCAATATCTAATACTAGTAGAATGAATCCTCCATCACTCAGTGTCTTGAAGTAGATATAGTGATAATATTCACTGTTATTAAATCACTGACTCACCATGAAAGTATCAAACTTCTTATACCACTGCCTACGTGACTGTTTCAGGCCATATAATAACCTCTTTAATTTGCAAACCTTATTCTTTGCTCATTGTACCTTAACCCCTCTTGTTGCTTCATGTAGATATGCTCTTCCAGTTCCCCATATAGAAAAGCAGTCTTCACATTCATTTATTCTAGCTCCATATTGTATTGGGCAACCAACGCTAACAAAAATATGATAGATACCTACTTAACAATAGACACAAAAATCTCACTGAGGTCAACGCCTTCTTTCTAAGCATACCTCTTCACAACCAATCTCACACCGTACCTATCCTGCACTTGTTCAAGTTGAGGTACAAGTTGTTAATTGTCAGGACCTATAATACTTGCATGAGTTGTTTCATGTGCTCCGTCTCACCCTAGATATATATCAAGATGCCATTAAGGAACACCTTGACACCTCTAGCATATCAAGCATGTCATCCAATCGCGGTATTGGAAACTGATATTTAATGGTAATCTTGTTAATTACCCGGTTATTGACACATATGCTCCAGCTCCTATCTTTCTTAGGCGTTAACAATGCTGGTACAACACATGGACTCATACACTTTCTAAAAAAACCTTTATGAATCAATTCCTCCACCTGCTCCTGAAGTATCTCACACTCTTTCGAACTCATTTGATAGTGATGGTGATTGGAAAAGCAAGCCCCAGGGACAAGGTTTATGTGAAGTTAGATGTCTCACATGGGAGGTAATCCATCAGGTAACTCTTCGGGCCGATTTTTTTTTTTTTTTTTTGAATTCATTCAGCAATGACCTTAAACTTGAAGGAATGTTTAAGGTCTTTGATTTCTCGCTCTTTACTACCACGACATATATCACGTAGGTTTCCTTAGATTCCTCCACGAAATCTTGAATGGTCAAGAGAGAGCTCCCTTCAACTTTAGAAGCTTCAAGGTAGTTCTCTTCTACTATAGGGGCAAGGATCATCTTCCGATCAACTTTGACGAAGACGTAAACATTATCTTATCCTATGAGGGTCACATCACGGTTTGATTACCATGGTCGACCAAGTAATATATGATATACTTTTATGTCGACCACATCACAAAGTATTTGATCATTATAATTCATACCAATTGAAAATGAACAGTGCATTGTTCGATTATCTTTGTCTTGTTCACCTTTTTTTTTATCTAGGTAATCGAGTAAGTGGAATGATGCTTTGTTGTAAGTAGCTGCAATTTATCAACCATCACCTTCAAGATGATTTTTTCACTATTGCCAATGTCTATGATGACATCACAAACCTTTTTATTGATAGTACATTGCGTACAGAATATATTGTGCCGTTGCGGGTGCACCTCCTTCCTTGAAGTGTATAGTAATCGCCCCATGACCAAGGATTCACCTTGATCCTCGGCCAACCATTTTTCATCACCAACTCCTTCCTCAGCATTTTGTTCATCATAATCAAATCCAGAGCCTTCTTCCACTACATCACATTCAATGCCCCCTTCATTAATAGTAAAGTGGGTTGCGAGTGTTGAGGGGAGGTGTTTGATAAGTGGCTCGGTTGGTCACAACGATAATAATTGTTTAGCCTTGGCCAACCATAAAGATTTGGAATCTCAGTCAAACCCGCTATTGTGTGTATCATATGTTGAGGCCTAGATGTACCACTCACTTTGTCATGGTTTGCTGTTATAAGAGATTTATGACGTCCTACTACTAGTTCCTTTCTTTAGCCAAAGCTGAATCCTACGTGGGACCTGTCATCTAGGGCTGAACCGAAGGGTAAGGCCAAGTAGGGACTCTTGCGAGCTGCGTTTCCGTCCTACCTATCAGCTGAACCACTTCATCCATGGTCCTGACTGGGTGCATCTGAACTAGGTCATGAATTATCGATCGTAAATTGTCAATGAATTGTGATAACTTTTGTGATTCGGTCACAGATAAGTCATTTCACGTTGCCAATCGCTAAAATTCTGCGGTATAATCTGTGACGGTTCAATTCTTCTGTTGGCAATTTTAGTATTTTTGGAACAATATCTATTCGTAATCACTGGAGAGGAATCATGATCGAAGAAGACGTCTCATCTGTGACCATGATCAGATGAGCGCCTTATTCTGTCGAGCACGTGAGAGTTTTAATTGCTCCCACTATGCAGAAGCACTGGATTTTAATTTGAATTTTAATAATTTCACCTTTTAATGTTCCGACCATCCATATAATCAAAATATCATTCTAATTCAGCTAACCAATCGGGAAAATATTCTATACGCAATAAGCCATTAAAACTGAAAAGTTCAGTCTTATCTCGATAGTCTCTTTTAACATGATCAGGCCGATTGTCTCCATGTAACGGTCATCGGGTAACGCCATCATCGATGTCATCGTCATTGGATCTTGACTCATCTGGGGTAACCTTATCTTCCGAGAATGCTTTACGAAAATTGGGGTTGTGCCGTATAGCGACCACGGGCGGCTGAGCATTACCTTGAATTCAGAGAGGAATTAATGTATCTACAATATGGTCGAGGTTTGTCTGCATCTCTTGTATGGTCAACTAATTTTCCCCTGTTGACAATTTTGGTATTGTTGGAACAATACCTACTCGTAATCACTGGGGAGGAATCATGATCGAAGAAGGCGTCTCATCCGTGACCATGATCAGATGAGCGTCTTATTCTATCGAGCACGTGAGAGTTGTAATTGTTTCCACCATGTAGAAGCACTGGATTTTAATTTGAATGTTAATAATTTCACCTTTTAATGTTCCGACACGTCCATATAATCAAAAAATCATTCTACTTCAGCTAACCAATCGGGGAAATATTCTATATGCAATAAGCTATTAAAACTGGAAAGTTCAGTCTTATCTCGATAGTCTCTTTTAACATGATCAAGTCAATTGTCTCCATGTAACGGTCATCGGGTAATGCCATCATCGATGTCATCGTCATTAGATCTTGACTCATCTGGGGTAACCTTATCTTTTAGGAATGCTTTACGAAAATTGGGGTTGTGCTGTACAGCGACCACGGGCGGTTGAGCATTACCTTGGGCTCGAAGAGGAATTAATGTATCTATAATATGGTCGAGGTTTGTCTGCATCTCTTGTATGGTCAACTAATTTTTCCCGTGGAAAGCTTCCATTCTTCTTAATAGATAACGAATACTTATATCACCATCCACAAGATTTGGTCCATTCCATTATCAGTTACCATCAGTCTGAGGGGAATCCTCGTTTTGATACCAATTGACGCAGGGAAGGACGTGATAATGTCGATCACCATCTTCCTCAAGGATAACTACTCCAAATCCATGGAGCCCCTTTGGACTCCTCATAGAGATTCCTCGAATCTATGAGGGATGAAAACAGAAATAATTTTTAATAATTTGAAATAAATTGATTGATAATAAAATATGAAATTACAATATTTTAAATAGTGAACTCAAACCTAGGACGAAGTTTCATACTCGAACTCTCTAAAAATGTGACTTACTATAAATAGTATTTATAGACGATCATGATTCTTACTAGACTTCATGGTTTCCGGCAAAAAATAGTGTTTAATTTGGCCTAACCATGTTATTCTCCTAATTTTTCTAAGCCTTTTTCATGTTGGGAATGATTCCTAAAACTCAAAGGATCAAAAGTTATGATCAAATTAAAACTCACTATTTATAGTAAAAACAAAAATAAAATGGACTTCTGACCATCGATCTGATGAAATCTCACAAATTAGGCATGGTTAACCTAGCATAGAGGGGTTGGTTGGCTAAAGTAGCTTCTCCTACCCCAAAATCATAGATAATAGAACGAAAAACTCATTCCAGTTTGTGAGATACGACTGTTTTAAGGTTTTGACCGTCTCGATCACTTCCACCTCCAATCGGGCTTTCTCTAGTCCATCTTGGCCATGAAAGTATCCGTGACCCGCTCTATATCAATTAATCATGAAATTTTACAATATTCGGTGCAACCAAACACACCCTTAACCATTTTAGGGAATTGCTAGGATTTTTTTTGGTTGCAATAGCATGTGAGAGGAATTATAAGATATGTAACAATCAGCTTTTGCCCAGGAGGGGCGAGTCCTTGGTTTTGACAAGTGGAGCCCATGATTCGGTAATCTAGACCATTGGTCTCCTGCATACCACCATGGATTGGCCATACTCATAAAACACTGTCTTCAGATATTTTTCTGTTAAGTGTGGACTATGTGCAGAGGAATTATAAGATATGTTAGCACAGTCCCCTCTTGTGCATCCTGTATTTCCTCTTGTATAGTTCCTAATACCACAGCAACTTGTGGTGCCATAATGTATTTCCCTCCCAACATTACACTCGTGGAGGACATCCGTACCTTGGTAATGGTAGGATGAACAATTAAGAGAAGTACAAAAATCAGGCCACTCTAAGATGGACCAGAGAAGGCCCGATTAAAGGCATAAGTGATTAGGACTGTCAGAATCCTAAAGTAGGCATATCTTGCAAACCAGAATGAGTTATTCAACATGCAATATACAATTTTGTGTAGGAGAAGCTACTTTAGCCAACCAACCCTGCTATGTTGGGTTGCCCACACCGGATTTGTAAGATTCTATTAGATCGATGGTCGAAAGTCCATTTTAATTTCGTTTTTACTATTTATAGTTAGTTTTAGTTCGATCATAACTCTTGATCATTTGAGTTTTAGGAATCGTGCCCAACATGAAAAGGGCTTAGAAAAATTAGGAGAATAATGTGGTTAGGCGAAATTGGACACTTACTATTTTTGACCAAAAACCATGAAGTTTAGTAGAAATCCGGCGTGGGCAACCCGGGTTGGTTGGCTAAAGTAGCTTCTCCTACCCAAAATGATATATGATACGTGGAAAAACTCGTTCTATTTTGCAAGATATGATTATTTTAAGGTTATGACGGTCCTGATCATTTCTGCCTCCAACTAAACCTTCTCTGGTCCATCTTTGTCATGAAAGTGTCCGCGAGACACTCTACATCATGTTCATCATTAAATGTCCACACATATGGCATATGTAGGGTTTACCGATCTTAGCGAATGGTGGGGCCACATGTCTAGCAGATAGTGGTTGTGTAGGGCCCTCACTTTGGCTAGCGAGGGCCATATGTGGTGATCTTCCCAGGCTTAGATGATGACGTTGTTGTTGTTGTTGTTGTTTTAGTAAGCATACAAAAGGGTAACAGTGAAAATGCATCACTAGCTAGGAACCCATGTTTTCTGATAAGAAGCTGATTCAACTGTGGGAGAAGATTGAGTTGTCTAAAATAGTTGATTCTATGAAGCATGATTCAACATGCTAATACAAGTTCAAGCAGCAGTATTAGAAGTCGTGGTATCTCTGGTCTTGTGCTCCATCTCTGCAAGTCACAGGCTGAGGAAGAGAATTTTCGCAACATCTCACATGAGAATTCACATACCAAGCATGCATTTAGATTGCGACTCGCTCTCCATTTTCACCTTAATCCAGATGATTACCGCCAAATCTCCTCAATGCCACACCTCCGCTCTTTGTTGTGCTTCAAGACAGAAACGCTACAGCTTCGTGTTAGGGAGCTTAAACTGCTACGGGTGCTCGAATTAGAAGGCTCATTAGTTACTGAATTGCCTGATAATATCGGAGAACCTCTATTCATTTGAGGCACTTGGGTTTGAGGTGGACAAAGTTAAAAATGATTCCACCATCTGCAAGGAACCTTCGGAAACTACAGACCTTGGATGTGAAATTCACCAGTGTCAAACAAGTACCAGATGCTATTATACAGGGGATGAAGGGGCTACGACATCTGCACATGAATAGCGATATCGTAATCAAGAATTCATGGATTATAGTCTTTAAAAAACATCCAAACGGTACCAATGATTGACGCAGGGATGAATGTGATGATGTCAATCACCGTCTTCCTACTCCGTATCCACGGAGCTTCTCTAGACTCCTCATAAGACTTCTCGAATCCACGAGGAAAAAGCAAGGAAAATATGAAGCAAATTTTATAAAATTCATAATTTAATTGATGAATGAATAAAAGAGTTTACACCCATTTAAATAAGGATAGTAAGCCATGGAAGAAGTTTTGGAATTAAACTACAACTAAAACTCCTAGAATTTGCAAGTAAACTTACTATTTATAGACAGTTGTGTGGTCGAACCATAATGTTCTCCTAATTATTCTTAGTAATTTTTATGTTGGGCGCAACTCCTAAAACCTAACGGACGAAGAGTTATACTCAAACTAAAACTTACTACAGATAGTAAAAACAAAATTAAAACAGCCATAGCTCATTCCGGTTTGCCAGATAGGTCGGTTAAAAGTTCTGACGCAGGCTTCGGATCACCTCTGCTTCCGATCGGGCCTTTTCTCATCCATCTTGGCTATGAAACTGTCCATCACCCGCTCTACATCAATGATGCATGCTGATGGAGGAGGGTTTGGGCAAGCTGAGTAACCTAATGAAATTTGAAATATCTGGAGATACAAGTTTCTGCAAGAATGCATTAGCCAGATTAAGCAAACTCCGATCATCCGGTCTTGAAAGAGCGGAGAGTGGAGCGAGGAGCGTTGCCAAACCTAAACAGTTTGGTCGTCCGATCTTGCAGACGACTGAAGAAGTTTCCAGAAGGATTGGAGCATGTAACTACCCTAAATAGGCTGGAGTCTTCCCTTATGAGAGATGAATTCAAAGCTCGGCTTGAGGACTGGTGCAAGATCCGAGACATATCCTTCGTCGACATCAAATGAAATGGGCGATTTAAGGCTGGTATGAGTTTTTCTTCTCTCTCTGTATGTTTCTGCATCTCAACAGAAAAAAAAATCTCAGAATTTAGCCTTTTAACAGTAAATTGTTTTGACTCTATGACTGATTACAAGCTTCAGAATTTTTAGTGTCCCTTGCATGCTTTAAGATTTCCTGAGAAATTCTTCTGATTTGGTTACAGACCTTCCTTCAGAGGAAGAATTTATTAATTCTGTTACTAGTTGGCTTTCTAGACATCCATTCTGCTTCTCAATTGCTAGATACTCCAAAATTTTCCATGACTGATGGAAAAAAGCTCTGTTTCACTCACTGCAATTAGATTTCTCAGAGTGGTTAGAGCCAAATCATATTGATGAATTAGAATCAAAGATGTTTGTACATCACAAGCTCGGTGTTTGGGGTACTGAATCAGTGATGCATGGCTCGTTTGGCCGCTCTTTTAATTTTGGGTGTGTTTGGTTGCACGAATATCCTGAATTTTCATGATAGTAAGAAAACATCATGAGATTTCAGGATATTAGTGCAACCAAACATACCCTTAATTATTTTAAATAATTACTACAATTTTCTTTGATTGAAATATCATGTGCAGAGGAATCTTTCGCCGAAGAGGGTAAGTCCTCTGTTTTGACAAGCAGAGCCCATGGCTTGGTAATGCACACCATTGGTCTGCTGCATCCCACCATGGATGATCATACTCCCAAAACATTTTGGATTCGAATGCATTAGCCACTAATCATCAGATATTTTTCAGTTGAATGTGGTCTATCTCTGTGTTTCTTTTCTTCACAATAAACTGAAAGGTTATGATTTTCGCATTGAGGGGATCTTAGGGGCGTATTCTATCCACATTGGGACACAACAGACCAGAAATCCTTATTAGGCTTATACTTGACTAACTATAAATAATAAACTTACTATTTATAGACGGTGATGATTTCTACTAGACTTCATGGTTTTTGGCCAAAAATAGTAAGTGTCCAATTTAGTCTAACCATGTTATTCTCCTAATATTTCTAAGCCCTTTCATGTTGTGCACGCCTCCTATAACTCAAAAGGATAAAAAGTTATCATCGAATTAAAACTTACTATAAATAGTAAAAACAAAAATAAAAAGGACTTTCCACCGTTGATCTCTATTGATCTGATGGAATCTTGCAAATCTGGCATGGGCAACATGGGCAACCCGGCGTGGTCAGTTGGTTGCTAAAGTAGCTTCTCCTACCCAAAATCATATATGGTACGTCGTAAAACTCATTCCGGTTTGCGAGATATGCCTATTTTAAGGTTCTGACTGTCTTGATCACTTACAGCTCTGATCGGGTCTTCTCTGGTCCATCTTGGCCATGAAAGCGTGATCCACTCTACATCATCATCATCAGAGAGATTACAATATCAGAAGCAATAGATAATCGACAGTCTGGCTCAACATACATGTGTTTCCCACCTAGTAAGTGATCAGCTGGTTGATTTTCAAGAAGGGAGATCTTCATTCTGGCAACTAAAATTCCAAGGCACGGATCTCCTACAGAAGTGACATGCTAATGGGAAAGACAGCAGAGAGCCTCAAGTTGCAAGATTAGTGTAAGTTGATTGGTATGGGAAAGACAGCAGAGGCACGGATCTCCATTGGATGACTGCTAAGTTGATTGGTATAATGATCTGATTAGTGTAAGTTTCTTACATTCTAAATCCTAAACTCTCCTTTTAGCACATCTATATATTGATCGGTCCAAACAGATAGTAGCATAAATTCTGCTGATTTTTTATTTTTTCTTGCTGAATCACAAGCATCTTGAATTGGATGAGACAACGACCGCCTGGATAAAACCATCATCTTTGCCAATCTTCTTGGGTATTCATGAATTGTAGCTAAATACGTTTGAGAAATGCTCTAGTACTCCTATTTGCATCCATTCAGCTACTCCAATTGATTGATTCAGAAACGCTACCATGCAAAATCACGCTGATACGATGATTCAATTCATCCTCCTCTCGGCCTTATTTTCTATAGCCATCCTTTTTCAAAGCCATTGATGGGATGGCTATGATTGCCTACCAAAAGTGATTTTCGAAAGCTATGATTGCCTAACAATAGTGATTCTTTATAATTAAAAGGCAACCTATGATGGTTGATGAGAAAGAGATTTGTCACCATGTTGCTGCCTATTGTTGTTGTTATCATTATTTCATTTTCTGTATCCTGCTTGTCTGTCTAGGATGAGTCACTGGAGTATTTCTAGCAGCAGCAGCTACGAGAACTGGCGATGTTGAATGGCACGCTGCGTAAGGAAGGTTCACACATGTCATGCTCTGTTTCTCCCTTCCACAACAGCCTCTGTATGAAGAGAGCCAAGACCAGGGGGTGGCTTCAAGGCAAAGTGAGGGTGCAGCGGTTCTAATTCCCATGTAGCAGATGTCGTCGTACAAAGCCTATATACCTCATTGTTGCTGGCAGGGGGTGGCGCCGATTCCTATTTGTTCTAACTCGTTTCCATATGAAGTGTGTTTTATCTGCTATTGGGAGGTTTGATGATGCTGATGATTATATGATGATTTTATGGATAGGGGGGCCATTTTGGGGCTGTTTGTGGGTTTTGGTCTTTTTCTCTAATTTTCCTTGTATTATTAGTGATTTATGCTTATGGTGACACTTCTGATATATTATAGTGTGGGTGATGGTGGGGTTTGTCCTAAAGAGAAAATGAGATGAGTTTGGTAGTCTACAAAAGTGAGAAACATAGCCCCACACCAAGAGTGGAGAGAGGTTTGGGCAGGAGTGTAACAACTCCAAATTTTGGTAATTAATAGTTATAAATTTAATTTTTAAATTAAGAACGAAAATGAATCACTAGCTGGTTTGGTAGAGACACTTTAGTTGAGAGAGGTTTATGAATTTGACTGATGCCACTGCAACCTTTGGTCGCACGATGTCAGGATCCTAAAATTTTCAGATTGATTAAATCATATGGTGGGCCGTGGGCCACGTCAATCAGATCTACTGCAGATATTGGTTTCCACATTAGATTCTAAGATTGGATGGGTCAGATATGATCCCCACAATGCATGTGTAATCTAGGATGGATCTAACTTAATATCCAAAAAATGTTGGTGAATCTCATTGTTTAATAGACTTAAAGATGAAAGGAAAGAATCGTACGTAACATGCTTTGATCTAAAAGTTGAGATCATTTATAGTCTGGATCTAAACGATCTATTGACTCATCCATAAAGAGGGATTTTATGAGTCGATGGATGGTTTAGATTTGTCCCATTTGATCGATAAATAATTTAAAATAAGAAAAATAAAAAAACCTAAACAATTAAAATATTTGAGTCATCCGAACTATGTTCAGCGATGTCGGATCATCGATCGATTGATCAGACAAGCAAAAGCGGCCCAAATTGTCCAACAACAATCAAATTTTGATCAATTGAAGGGACGGTTTGAGCCAGTGAAGGGGAGAAAACATGTGCAGAGAGTTATGTTGGAAATTTGAATAAATTTCGATCGATTGAAGTGAATTTCGATTGACCTCGATCGTTCGACAATCCATTGGAATGTTCTGTTCAATTAGAACTTTGATGTTTTAATTATATGATGTGAATTAGTAAGGACCTGTCTTGGAATGCTTGGATGGTCGGAACACTATGGTTAATTAAGAGGGCCCCCACATTGAAAAAATATCATTCCAAAATTTTGTGGAGGATAAAACAAAGATCAATGATTTGATTTCTATGCGAATTTTAGATTTAGAGAAATTGATTAATCATAGGTGGACTGATTCCAAAGACGTACACCAATAAAAATATAATTTGAATTACAATTATTTAGGTGATTGTAAACTGATTGAACTTAGGGTAACAAATCGAGATATACATTACTAGATTTCAGGTGAGTGATCCTAACAACCAATAAAGTCTTAGCGAGGTTTTTCTAAGTTGGTCCACTAGCTTTGAAAACTGTGGTCACCCAATCTTTTAATTGGCATAAGGTTTTCGCAGCGCATCTACAGAGACCAAATAGAGGGATGGCTATGATCAAGCACCAATATGGTATACTCTTTTCCTTGCAAGGTCAGCCCTTGCTTAGATTGGACTACCAACAGACAATCTAAGTAGCCGGCCCCAATTAACTGGGATAAGCTTCAAAGGAGCAGTGACCATGACAAGGTTCAAATCCTTCCTTTTGTTAGGATGTCTCAGCTACTTACATTACAAGCAGATTTTTGGATTGTTTAACTCATCTGATTTTGGGAGTCTTTGTTGACCACCAACTCAGTGAGTCTTACCGTGTGAGAATCGAGTCAAGCCACTGAGTGAGTTCCTCAGTGACTTGGCCCGATTTCACAATATTAAGTCAATGTGTGCTCTACCTGGTTTTAGAACCGTTTGTCCATATATGGTGAGACCCACCTAATGAACGGTTCCAATCCTTGATGGTGGGCTCACATATAATATTGGTGGAAGTGGCTTAGATTAATCATTTCAGGATATTAAACCTGTCTATCGAAATCTTGCAAAAACATTTCTACGGTGAAAGGAAAACAAGAAATAAAATGGTGGGCCATGTGGGTCCCATGCATCATATTACGAATAATATCAAGTGGGTCCAAGGTTCTTCGATCCAAACCATTAATATAATATGCGCCAGCATAGATGAGAGACGGTGCCCAAATCTTATAGACTGGATGATATTGCCTCTCTAATAGTTGGCCTTAATCTTGTACCATTAATCTTGGACAAAGATCAAAGGGTTAGAATACTCCAATCCAGGAGATTTCTACTGCATCAGGAATCTGTCTCGGAACCCAATCAGATCAACTGTCGGAGCGCTAGCAAGTTGCAGCGATGGAGCTTGAACGTGCTTCTTCATTTCTCATACGAACTGGAGCACTAGTTGCAGCCATGGAGCTTGAGCTTGCTTCTTCTTCATTTCTCATACGAACTGGAGCACTAGCTGTAGCAATGGAGCTTGAGCTTGCTTCTTCTTCATTTTTCATATGAACTGGAGCGCTAGTTGTAGCAATGGAGCTTGAGCTTGCTGCTTCTTCATTTTTCATACGAACTAGAGCGCTAGTTGTAGCAATGGAGCTTGAGCTTACTGCTTCTTCATTTCTCATACGAACTGGAGCACTAGTTGTAGCAATGGAGCTTGAGCTTGCTTCTTCTTCATTTTTCATACGAACTGGAGCACTAGTTGTAGCAATGGAGCTTGAGCTTGCTTCTTCTTCATTTCTCATACGAACTAGAGCGCTAGTTGTAGCAATGGAGCTTAAGCTTACTGCTTCTTCATTTCTCATACGAACTGGAGCACTAGTTGTAGCAATGGAGCTTGAGCTTGCTTCTTCTTCATTTTTCATACGAACTAGAGCGCTAGTATTAGCAATGGAGCTTGAGCTTACTGCTTCTTCATTTCTCATACGAACTGGAGCACTAGTTGTAGCAATGGAGCTTGAGCTTGCTTCTTCATTTTTCATACGAACTGGAGCACTAGTTGTAGCAATGGAGCTTGAGCTTGCTTCTTCTTCATTTCTCATACGAATTGGAGCACTAGTTGTTGCAATGGAGCTTGAGCTTACTTCTTCTTCAATTTTCAAACGAACTGAAGCACTAGTTGCAGCCATGGAGCTTGAGCTTGCTTCTTCTTCATTTCTCATACGAACTGGTGCAGTATTAGTTGTAGCAATGGAGCTGGAGCTGGAGCTTGAGCTTGCTTCTTCTTCAATTTTCATACGAACTGAAGCACTAGTTCCAGCCACGGAGCTTGAGCTTGCTTCTTTTTCATTCCTCACCCAAAATCCCTTCTTGTCGAAGTCAAGAAGAGATGATTCGATCTGCGGACATTTGTAAATCTGCGCACATAGCAGCTGTCGAAGCTTCCTCTTCAAATCAACCCATTCCAACTTCAATTCTTTCAGAAATTTGAGACGCAGAATCTCCACATTCCATCCATCATTTTCAGTAAGGGTGCTCAGTTGGGTCAGCTTCCCTCCTGCAATATACAGCCTCTTCAGCCCCATAAATTCATTAGGCTTTAGCCAACTCACTGACTCGTCACCAGGAACACACTCAAGAACTAGCTTCTCAAGTTTCCCGTGTGAAAATGCCTGTGCCACCGGTTCCTGGTGACGAGTCAGTGAGTTGACTATCGACCTGCCCACCGATGATGTTTTCCGTTCTATACTCTTCGACACTGAGGATTTTTTCCGTTCTGTATTCTTCGACGGTGGGGATTTTATGCTGCCCCACGTAATTTTTAGCGACCGAAGCCTTTCAATTTTGCTTAATTCATACAAATCTTTCCCAATATCTGCGTCACTCCCAACGCGAATACTCAGCTTCCGTAGCTCCTTCAACTGAGTCAACTCTCTGAGTTTACACGGGTTTGTGCTTCGGATGCCACCGACCACGAACCCCTTGAGAACTTGGAGGTTTGTGAGAGAGCCAATCCCTGGCGGCATCTTGTCTAACAAATAACACTCTGATACATCGAGGTGGGTCAGAGACTTGATGTACGTCACCGCCGGCGTCACGTTTTCTAGATTATGACACAACCGGAGATCCAAAATCAATAGATTGGTGAGGCCACGGATCGTTTCCGGCAGCTCTGTTATTCTAGAGATCCCTTGCAGGTTGAGATACCTCAGTTCTTTCAGTGATTCTAGGCCTTCCAAGAACTCAGTGTCTGAAACTTCGATATGATGACAGGACGAGTTCTGCCACCTTCCGAGTTGCAGAGCATTGACATTCTTCAACTTCGCGAGCCGCTCCTTACCCTTATTGCAGTTCAGATATTGCACGCTTAGATTGAAAATCGATAGCAATTCATTTGTATTAGATTCTGGAGAGATGATCTCCACTTGATCTTTTTCCTTCCTTTCCACCAAACAAGCCCTCCCGCCTTTACCGGAGTCTCGATGTTCTGGACTGAACGCGAAGAATCCAGATTCCTCCGCTTTAGAAACCAGCATCCGCCAAACCCAAGTGTAGATTTTGCAGTACTTGGCGGATTTGCTATGTTTTTGGTAGATGGGTTCGATCAGACCACTCGCGATCAGCATCTTAAAGTAGTCTTTCCCGACTTGCTCTGCTGTTCGGCCGTCTCCTGTTGGGGCCACCAGTCCTTCCCCAATCCACCAGTAGATCACGACCCGCCTCTTGATGACTGTGTCTTTGGGGAAGGCAGAGAAATAAAGAAGGCATTCTTTTAGTAGAGGTTCAAGATCGTCGTAGCTTACCTTGAGGAATAGCATGCCCGGATCCTCTGCTGTAATTTCCTCCGCCTTGAGCTGGAGCTCTTCCTCGTGCACGGTTGATTCCTTCAACTCATCTTCTGAAGGCAATGAAGTGGTAGATGTTGTAGCGGATGATTGGAAGACGTTGGACACTTTCGAAGCATCTGCTACTACTCTCTCGGCGATTGAACGAAGCTTTTGTCCTTTTTTGCTGGTAAGAAAATCTGATGGCGGTTTTGTGATGATTTCGTTATCAGCAAGCACTTTATCAACGTTTCTAGTTAATCTCGAGAAGCCATCGGTTATGCCTTCCTCCCATTTCTTGGCCGATTGTAGCGCGGTTTTGGATTTTTCGATGCAGTCTTCCGTGCAGTCGTTGATGCAGTTTTTGATTTCTTTAATGCGAGTAGAAGCTGTTTCGTCTTCGGTCGTCACTAACAATTTGCTGAGTAAAGGATCGTAAGGTTTCCTCCTACTTGACATGACTGGAGAAAGCATAAACAAAGATGAAGATGAAGACTAAAAGGCAGATGGAGAAAGCATAAACAAAGATGAAGATGAAGGGCCTGTTTGGGAGCGTGGATTCGGAACCCCTGGATTTGGAACCCCCTTAGGCCCTGTTTGGGCAACTGGATTAGAAGGGATTTGGTGGGATTGTATTCAAAAAAACATCATTATTACCCATGGCAGGGATTGTCCCTTGATTCCATGGGATTAGATTAATGCTCTGCTTTGTTGGTAATACGGTGGTACATTGAATGGATATACCCACCATCATTTGAAATTACCAGAATAACACATATGTATTATATCTAAACTGTTCATTTTGTAACCTCATTTTATGGTATGGGCCAAAAAAATGAAGTAGATCCAAAACTTATGTGGCCCCAAAGAAGTTTTCATCGGTAAGTATTCAATCCCCATTACTTTCAGTGGTGGGTCCACTTGATCTTTAGAATTACCTGATTTTTGGCTCATGCTCTAAAATAATCTCAAAAAAATGGATGGACGGTGTGGATATAGCCCACACATCCGGGTGGGACCTACACAACTTGCTAGCATTGAGTGAAATTGGCACGGGACCCAATTTAATTACATCCGATCTAATTCCAAGCTTTTCTAAACATGGAGTGGAATTGGCACGGAACCAGATGAATCCAACCCCATTTAATCCCTTCTAATCCTGTCGCCCAAACAGGGCCTTAGGGCCCGTTTGGCCGGGTGGATTGGAAGGGAGTGAATGGTATTAGGGTGGATGGCGTGGATTTTTAGGTAATGATGGTGTTGTCAGCGGATTGTCTTGAGATCTATGGAATTGCTATATCCTGGATTGATACATCCGGTCGTTTGGCACGCCTTGTAAAGGAGATTAAAGCTTCCTATCCCTTCAATCCCTCAAACCAAGCAGGTCGTGAGCACTAGTTTGACCGGGCAGGATGGATTGGATGGGATCTAAAGGTAATGATGGTGTTGTCGGTGGATTGTCTCTGAAGATCCATCGATTTGGATTAGATCATAATGTTTGTACGCCCTTGATGCCATTCCTGGGATTTACCATCCAATCCCTTCCACTACCATCTAATCCCTTTCAATCCAACCGACCAAACGGGCCCTTAACGGATTAGGTGGGATTGTATTAAAAAAACATTATTATTACCTATGGCAGGGATTGTCCCCTGATTCCATGGGATTAGATTAATGCTCTGCTTTGTTGGTAATATGGTGGTACATTGAATGGATATACCCACCATCATTTGAAATTACTAGAATAACACATGTATTATATCTAAACCGTTCATTTGTTTTGTAACCTCATTTTATGGTATGGGCCGAAAAATAAGGTAGATCAAAACTTATGTGGGCACAAAGAAGTTTTCAACGGTAAGTATTCAATCCCCATTATTGCTTTCAGTGGTGGGTCCACTTGAGCTTTAGAGTTACCTGATTTTTGGTCCATGCTCTAAAATAATCTCAAAAAATGGGTGGACGATAGCTCACACATTAGGGTGGGACCTACACAACTTGCTAGCATTGAGTGAAATTGGCACAGGACCCAATGTAATTCCATCCGATCTAATTCCAAGCTTTGCCAAACATGGAATGGAATTGGCACGGAACCAAATGAATCCAATCCCACCTAAACCCTTCTAATCCTGTTGCCCAAACAGGGCCTAAATGAAACCCCTGGGATTGTGAATCAACTTTAACCCAAAAGTAACTATGCATGTATATTTACAGGGGTGAATTCAATTACTATATCAACTTTAATATCTCCAAAATTAGTGACATGTAATTTTCAATACAATGGTTGTAATAAGCGCATTATAGTTGTAATAAGCTCACTGAAATATATGCTTTACCTGAAAATAAAGAAATACTGCCTCTTGTTATTATTATTATTATTTTTTATATATTTTAAATTCTACTTAGATGAGTCTTTTGCCAAGATGCAGATAAAAGGGAGATAGCAAAAACTAAACTCTTAAAAAATGTGTGATTTTTTTGCAAAGATTTTACTAAAATAGATTTGCTTAAGAAGAAACTAATGTAAAGAATGGAAAAATACCAATAACTCTATTTTTTTTAAAAATGGGTTCTTCTTTGAGCGATCGCTCTCGGCACTTTGCTCGCATGATCAATTTCTATCACTAGTACTTTGGACGATTGCCTCAACACTTAGTTCATTTGATCGATTTTTTCACTTGTTACTTTGGACAATCACCTCAACATTTCTCTCGTACGGTCGATTTATGTCGCTTGACATTTTGGACAATTGACTTGGCATGCACTTCACTTGCACAATCCATTTTTGTCTCTCGGGACTTTGCACAATCGCCTCCGCACTTTTCTTGTGTGATCCAGTCTGTAGCTCGGAATTTTGGATGATCACCTCGACACTTTGTTCACACGATTCATTTTTGTTGCTTGACACTTTGGATGATTGCTTAGCACTTTAGACCATCACCTCGGCACTTCACTCATGTGATCCATTTTTGTCACTCAACACTTTGCATGATTGCCTCGGTAGTTTGCTCGTGCGATCCTTTATATTGTTCGACACTTTGGATGATCGCCTTGACATCGCTCATGTGATCCATTTTTGTCACTCAGCACTTTTGATGATTACCTCAACACTTCTCTCGTGTGATCATTTCTGTTACCGAACACTTTGGGCAACCATTGTTGGCATTTTGCTCCTGTGAATGACTTTAGTTGATCACTTTGGCACTTCGCTCACGCGATCCATTTTTGACGTTCGACACTTTGGACGATCACCTCGGCACTTCTTTCGTGCGATCCTTTCTATCTCTCAGTACTACTTTGGCCGATTGCCTCATCACTTTGATCCTGTTGTCCATTTTTATTGCTTGGATCGAGCGAAGTGGCGTGGTGATAGTCAAAGTGCTGAGAGATAAAAATGGATCACTCGAGCAGATTAGGTGAGAATATCTCCACTTCATCCAGGAAGAAGAGAGCTTCACACCCGGCTTTGAAAAAAAGCTAGCGATTTGGATTGTGATAGCCACATAACTATGAGAGGTGCACCATTGAAAAATCACCACTAAATTTAAATAGTGTTAAACTAACATTGAGTTGGTTAACTTACCGTATGGCAGAGGAGGAAGAAGAGACCTTCATCCAGCTTGAAAGAAAAGCTAAATGGTGACGAACTCACACCAAATAAGTTTGAAAAAAGTAACGGGTAAAACAATTCAAAATGCACCGCCAAATTGAACAAAATAATATTTACTCAGTTTAAAATTAAATAGAAAGGGAGTGGACTCTACTCCGAAGTGACTCATTACAGTGCATTGTGATGGGGTTTTTTGCCCCGTGCTCGACCAGTCGTGAGCCCTGCTCGACCGGTCGAGGGCTGGTACGACCAGTCGTGGGAGTCGAGTCGTAGCTCGACTCAAAGTCCAGCGAGTTCGGACTATTTTTCTCCGGAGTTCTCGACCGGTCGTAGGTGAGCTACGACCAGTCGTAGGAGGCTAAGACCAGTCCTGGAATTTCCAGACTAGTCGTAGTTACGCTTGATTTGTTCGCGATTTTGAGGCTGGCATGATTTGAGTCCTTTCGCAACTAGGATGCGGAAAGGAGTTTCCCAAAACTATAAAAGGGGTTACCTAGGATTTTTTCTAGGTATCACAAATAGCAAGAGGGTTTCCTAAAGCTTTACAAGGTATTTGCTAAAGGGTTTAGGGCTATCAAAGGTGAGAGAGAGGGAGAAAGAGAGAGAGGAAGCTTATAGAAGGGAGGTTCTGCTCGTGGAGGTTCTCTACTTTGCAATCTACATCTCAGCGCTTCTATGTCCTCGTAATTGGTTAGATCTCTCCGTTTTCTCTATTTCTCTTATTGTTTATCCACTCCTGCGTGAGTGAAGAAGATTGTAACGTTCTACTCTATAGTGGATTGTTGATCTGGACGAGGTCCCGTGGTTTTTACCTCTTTGAGTGTTTTCCACGTAAAAATCTCTTGTGTGGTGTGTGATTGATGCTTTAATTTATTTCATTGCTTTATTATCCATAATTCTGGTTTGTTTCGGGAGGCTAGATCCTAAGGTTTGTGCAAGGCATCCCAACAAAGTGGTATCAGAGCTAAGTTCATTGAACGGGTAGGATCGGTTTAAATTATGGAAGGTGGCTCAAGGATGATCAGCCTCAATGGTTCTAACTGGACCATATGGAAAGCTAAGATGGAGGACTTGCTTTATTGCAAGGACCTATATTCTCCAATCTCAGGCATATCGGCAAAATCCAAGGATATGACTGATGATGATTGGAAGAAGATGGGACCGAAAGGCGGTGGGGTTTATTAGACAATGGTTGGATGATTACGTGTTCCACCATGTGTCTACTAAACCTCAGTAGAAAGCCTATGGCTAAAATTACAAGGGTCGTATGAGAGGAAGACAGCCGGTAATAAGATATTTCTAATAAGGCGACTTGTGAATCTCAAGTTCAAGGATGGTGGTTCTGTGGCCGAGCATATGAATGAGATCAGCAATATAGTGAACCAACTCACCTCTATGAAGATAGTCCTCGATGATGAATTACAGGCTTTACTATTGCTTAGTTCATTGCCTGACAGTTGGGAGATATTGGTGGTGTCTCTAAGTAACTCCGCGCCAGACGGAAAGATATCCATGGAACAGGTAACCAGTTGTCTCTTCAATGAGGAGACAAGGAGGAAGTCTCAGGGGTCTACACAAAGAAGAGGCTCTTGTGACTGAGAACGGGAGAGGAAAGAACAGGAAGGGCGGGAAGGCCCGAGATAAATCAAGAGGCAAGTCAAGTAACAGAAAAGAGTTTGAATCTTGGAATTGTGGCAAGAAGGGCCACTTCTACAAGCATGAATGTCGTGGTAAGAAAACGACAAGAAAGGAAAAGGGAAGGAAGATGAATCGATTCCACCGCAATCGCTTCGGATGGCGACATGGTAGTTATTCTTTCTACGGATCACGATGTATGTCTCACGGCTACGAGTCGGGCACCGACCGGGTGATAGACTCGGGAGCTTCTTTTCATGCGACTCCACACAGGGACTCCTTCACAAGCTACACAAGTCGGTGACTATGGGATTTGTGAAGATGGAAAATTCTAAGCGTATCAAAGATCGTGGGAGTCGGTGATATTTGTGTGAAACCGATGTGGGCGCACATTGGTTCTCGGGATGTAAGGCATATCCAGGACCTTCGCCTCAACTTGATGTCGACGGGGAAGGTGGATGATGATGGCTATGAAAGCGGTTTCTTTGGTGGGCGATGGAAGCTCGTCAAGGGTTCATTGATTGTGGCTAGAGGAAAGAAGTGTTGCACCCTGTACAAGGCAAGTGTCAGTATGTGCAAGGGTGGATTGCAGAAGATTCAGCTATTGACATGTGGCATAGGCGTCTAGGCCACATGCGTGAAAAAGGGCTTCACTTAGCAAGGAAGCAGCTCCTTCCGACGTGACAAGTATGCCTCTCAAAACCTGTCTTGATTGTTTATCGGAAATTGAAATAGAGTTTCATTCATTAAAACTGCTTCTCATGTTAATAAAGTGCATGCATTAGATTTGGTTTATTCTGATGTTTGTGGTCCTATGAGGACAAAAACCTTGGGTGGGGCATTGTATTTTGTTACTTTTATAGATGATGCATCTAGGAGGGTTTGGGTTTATGCTTTGAAATCTAAGGACGAGGTCTTTGGTGTGTTTAAATTGTTTTATGTTATGGTCGAGAGAGAGACAGGTAGACCATTGAAGTACATCTGCACTGACAATGGTGGTGAATACATTGGCGACTTTCATGAGTACTGCAAGTCCCAGGGTATACGGCATGAACAGACTATTCCCAAGACCCCCCAGCATAATGGTGTAGCTGAGCGAATGAATCGCATCATTGTTGAGAGAATCAGATGCATGTTATCCCATGCTAAGTTGCCCAAGACGTTCAGGGGAAGAATGCGTAACAATGGCAGTGTATTTGATAAACATGTCTCTATCGGCCCGTTGAATGGAGAAGTACCGAGAAGGTGTGGGCCTGGACAGGATCCATCGTACAGTCATCTCAGGGTGTTTGGATGCAGGACATCCGTTCACGTACCAAAGGACGAGAGGTCCAAGCTCGATATGAAGATCAGGCAGTGTGTGCTCTTAGGGTACGGTGATGAAAAATTCGGTTACAGGTTATGGGATCCGACCGAGAAAAAGCTCGTCAGGAGCAGAGATGTGGTTTTCTTTGAAGATCAGTGTATCGAAGACATTGGTAAGCCAGAGAAGAACCAACCTAGTTCAGGTGAGCTAGAGGATATGGATCCGATTACTCCTCCCATGGTGCCTGATGACGGGGGAGTACAGCAAAGTGTAGAGGACGAGGGAGTTCCTTCAGAAGATGGACCAGGGGAGCAATCCCCACTTGATCCACCTGTTGAGCCACAGGTGAGGAGGTCATCTAGGGATAGACAGCCATCCAAGAGGTACTCGCCGCATGAGTACATTATGCTAACCGATGGGGAGAGCCGAAGATTATTCTGAGGCCCTAGCCGACGAGCATAAGGGGGATTGGTTGAAAGCTATGCAAGAGGAGATGAAATCCTTGCATAAGAACCACACCTATGATATAGTGAAACCGCTAAGGGCAAGAAAGCTCGAGCAACAAGTGGGTGTTCGAAAGAAGATTGAGTGAAGAATTCACGGACGAGGTTCAAGGCCGGACTTGTGGTGAAAGGGTTTGGTCGAGAAAAGGCATAGATTTCGAGGAGATATTCTCACCAGTGGTGAAGATGACATCCATACGGTGTTGCTTGGGTTGGCGGCTAGCATGGATCCGGAGATAGAGCTGGTTAGATGTTAAAGCGCCTTTCTCCATGGTGACTGGAAGAAGAGATCTACATGCACCAACCTGAGGGGTTCGAAGTCAAGGGCAAGGAACATATGGTGTGTAGGCTAAGGAAGAGCTTGTATGGCCGAAACAAGCTCACACGGCAATGGTACAAGAAGTTCGACTCGTTTATGTTGAAACATGGGTATGATGAACGGAGTCGGACCACCGTGTGTTCACGCGCAAGTTCTCGGATGGTGATTTCTTAGTTACATTTATTATATGTTGATGACATGCTCATCATGGGAAAAGACATCAAGAAGATTGACAGTGAAAGCAGGAGTTGGGCAAGTCTTTGCGATGAAATACTTGGGCGGCTAGACAGATCCTAAGAATGGAGATAACCCGTGCAATGTAACGAAGCAGAAACTTTGGTCATCACAAGAGCGGTATATTGAGAAAGTCCAGAGCGGTTCAATATGAATGCAAATAAGCTGGTCAAGATACTCACTAGATGGTCACTTCAGATTGAGCGACAGACGGTGTCCCAAGACGAAGGCGAGGTGGAAGAGATGCGAGAAAATACCCTACGCGCGTCGGTGTAGGAAGTTTGATGTATGCTATGGTGTGTACACGCCCAGACATAGCATATGCGGTTGGTGTAGTCAGCCGGTATCTTGCCAATTCTGGTAAAGAACATTGGGCAGCGGTGAAATGGATACTACGGTATCTAAGAGGCTCATCCAGGTTGAGCCTATGCTATGGTGACGGAAAATCTGTGTTAGAGGGCTACACAGATGCAGATATGGCAGGTGACATAGACTCCAGGAAGTCTACATCGGGGTTCATGTTTACGTTTGCAGGGGGAGCGGTTTTTTGGCAGAGCAAGCTACAGAAGGTCGTAGCATTGTCGACGATAGAGGCGAATACACATTGCGAGTCATGAAGCATGTAAAGAGATGCTTTGGATGAAGAGGTTCCTACAGAACTTAGCACGAAGGGGAGGAGCACGTGGTCTATTGCAATAGTCAGAGTGCTATACACTTGAGCAAGAATCCAAGTCAACATTCCAAGTCGAAGCACATAGAGATTTGGTATCACTAGATCAGGGATACTTTGGAACAAAAGGTGTTACAGCTTGAGAAGGTCCACACGGACGATAATGGGTCAGACATGATGACCAAGGCTTTGCTCAAAGGCAAGTTCGAGGTTTGTAGAAACCCGGGCTGGCTTGAAGAAGGTGGATCCCTCCGGGCAAAAAGGGGAGATTTGATGGGGTTTTTTGCCCGTGCTCGACCGGGGTCGTGAGCCTGCTCGCGACGGTCGAGGACTGGCACGACCGGTCGTGGGAGTCGAGTCGTAGCTCGACTCAAAGTCCGGCCTAGTTCGGACTATTTTTCTCCGGGGTTCTCGACCGGTCGTGGTGACCCACGACCGGTCGTAGGTGAGCTACGACCGGTCGTAGAGGTTAAGACCAGTCACCTGGAATTTCCAGACTAGTCGTAGGTTACACGGATTTGTTCGCGATTTTGCGCGAAATGTGGATTTGAGTCCTTTCGCAACTAGGATGCGGAAAAGAGTTTCCCAAAACTATAAAAGGGGTTGCCTAGGGTTTTTCAAATGTATCACAAATAGCAAGAGGGTTTCCTAAATCTTACAAGTATTTGCTTAAAGGGTTTAGGCTATCAAAGGTGAGAGAGAGGAGAAAGAGAGAGAGGAAGCTTATAGAAGGAGGTTCTACTCATGGAGGTTCTCTACTTTGCAATCTACATCTCGCCGCTTCTATGTCCTCGTAATCGGTTAGATCTCTCCGTTTCTCTATTTCTCTTATTGTTTATCCACTCGCGTGAGTGAAGAAGATTGTAACGTTCTACTTCATAGTGGATTGTTGATCTGGACGAGGTCCCGTGGTTTTTACCTCTTTGAGGGTTTTCCACGTAAAAATCTCTTGTGTGGTGTGTGATTGATGCTTTGATTTATTTCGTTGCTTTATTATCCATAATTCTGGTTTGTTTCGGGAGGCTAGATCCTAAGGTTTGTGCAAGGCATCCCAACACATTGTAGGCCCCACCAATTGAAGAAAATATTATTACCTAATTTCGAATTGCAGTTCATTTGAAGGCCGGTGGACCACACTCCAGCTTATTTGAAGGCGGGTCAACCACACCACAAAATAAGTTAGGAAAAAGGAGACCGGTAAAAAATTTCAAATTCCACTGCCAATTGAAGAAATAATATTACCCAATTTAAGTAGAAAGGGAGGTGGACTCCAACTAGGAAGTGACTAAGTGCAGTGCTTTGTAGGCCCCACCAATTGAAGAAAATAATATTACGTACCCAATTTTGAATTCTAGCTCATTTCAAGGCAGTTGGACCACACTCCAGCTCAATTCCAGCTTATTTGAAGGCAGGAGGACCACACTACAAAATAAGTTACGAAAAAAGAGACATGTAAAAATTTCAAATTCCACCGCCAAATGAAGAAAATAATATTACCCAATTTGAATAGAAAGGGAGTTGGACTCCCACTCAGAAGTGACTCAGTGCAGTAATTTATAGGCTAATCAATTGAAGAAAATAATATTACACAATTTCAAATTCCATCTCATTTCAAGGCAGGTGGACCACACTATAGGAAGCAATGGGTTATTGAACACCCACTATTAAAGAATTCTTGGGATGGATTTTATATTGAAGCATTTTATACATTGTATAAAACATATGTGGTAAATGTACTTGGCAAATTCATAAGAAATATAGATGTTGAATAATTCATTGAACAAAGTATTCATGATGTAATGTTTACAATTATTGATATCTCTAAATTTATTTTCATTAGTTGGATAAACTAAAAATGAATATAAAAGAATGTAAAAGAACTTTAATGTTTTCAATGCAAAATTGATTTTCTATTTCCACCTTTTGAAATTCTTTCCAGTGAATGGTTTGATTTTGAACAATCCAGCTGCAGGGTTGACTATAATATTGGCCATTGAATACAATAGAGTTATGATTGTAACTTACTTTTCAACCAGTTAGAGAAACAATCAAACATTAGTTATAAAAAGGAAAAGAAGAAAACTTTTTTTTTTTTCTTTTCTAAATATCGAATAAGATATCTACTGTTTCCAGCAATTGAAGATTTGATTTCAAAATTATTGAAAATAATATGCTAAAAACAGTAGATAATATTAAGAAAAATAAAAAATATGAATAATAAAAATAAAGTAAGAAAATATGACTTATTTGTTTGAGTCATGGCATAACTTAGGTCATTCTGTTTGAAACTAAATATGTCCTTATACTGCATCCCAAGTGCAAAAGGATTTTTGGACAATTGGCCTTTAGGATGCAATAATTATTCCTCAATCCCAATAGTGTATTCACCTTATACAGGACCAATCAAACCAGGTGCAAAAATTAACCAAAGTAAGTTGACTTGGCAACAAACTTTATACAACACCACTAAACTATAAACAAAATTTGAAGAACCAGATAAAGAACAGACCTTCACACTAAGCTTAGAAGAAAAGTTGGCGATTTGGATGGTCATGATGGCCATAAAAAGTTATCCCCTTATTTAACATTTAGCATATGTTAAATCCCACTGTTGCATGAGCGTGTGTGCGCGTGCGTTAAAAAAATAGAAGGTGAAAAAACAAGAAAAAAATAAAATAAAATACTATAGCACTTTGCTCGCGCACCTGCCTCACATGATAGCAGTAGAGAGAGGAAGAAGAGCGCCTCACATTCTGCTCTGGAGAAAAGCTATTGATTTGACGTGTCAGGATAGTGATGGAACATGACAGGTGTATCGTTGAAGTCTTCACTATATATAAACGGTGATAAATTAACACTGTGTTGGTGAACCAGCCACAAAGGACAAAAATAGGGAGAGGAAGATGAGAGCTTCACACCCCCGCTCTGGAGAAAAGCTAGTGATTTGGATGATTAGGATAGCCATGGAACTATGAAAAGTGTACCGTTGAAAAATCACCATTGTATTTAAACAGTGTTAGGCTAACATCAGCGATTTGGATTACTAGGATAACCATGGAACTATTACAGGTGCGCCGTTGAAAAGCCATCACTATAATTAAATGGTGTTAAACTAACACTGTGTTGGTGCACCTGCTGCATATGACAGAAGCAGACGGAGCATATGGCAGAAGCAGAGGGAGGAAGAAGAGATATTCACGCCCTGCTTCGTAGAAAAGCTAGCCATTTAGATTGTCAGGACAGCCAACGAACAATAACTCTATAGTGTACAGTTGAAAAGTCATTATTATATTTAAACATTGAAAACCAAGGGAAATGGACCGTAGTCAAATTTTTTAAAAAATTAAACATTTCATATATTCCGAGGGTTGCCTCTGGACAAGCTTCGGAGAATTACTAAGACCAAAATGCCCTTTGTCCTTGGTTCAGTAGTTGTATGTATGGCTTTAAGTGAATAAGAAGTTACGTCGTATTTAATGATGCGTACGGGACCTTTTTTTGGGCATGGCAAGGCCCAACTCTTGGGGCCCACACTAATATATGTGTATAATCCATGCTACCCATTCTTCTTGCTATGTCATTTTAGGGCTAGGCTCAAATATCAGCCTGATCCAGAGATAGTGTGGGCCACATAATAGAAAATAATGGTGATAGTGTCACCCATTATTGACACTTTCCAGGCTCATTGCGATGTTTGCTAGAAGTGAACACTGCACAAGGCGGGACTTTTTAGGCCCACGACGAGTTGTCTGAGAAGGTGGATGGAACGGATCACTCCATTGTGGGCCTTAGGCTATGATATTAATGGCTAGCATTTCATTTGGTAGTAAAGGACGTGAACATGTGACAACAACGACCCATGTAACATGATAACCATGACCCATATAGCATGACAACTACGACCCATACAAACTACGACTCATATGGGCCCACATTGATGTATGTGTATAATTCATGTTGCCCATCCTTTTTGTTGTGTCGTTTTAGGGCTAAGGCCCAAATATCGGCCTCATCCAGTGCTCGTGTGAGCCACATAATAGAAAATAATGGTAACTGTTGAAACCTTTTAAGCTCACTGTGATGTTTGTTAGAAGTGTGCACAACCTAAGTTAGGACTCTTTGGGCCCACGACGATATAGCCAACAAGGTAGATGGATCAGATCACCCTATCGTGGGCCTTAAGCTATAGTACCAGTGGCTAGATAATAAAGAAAGTGAACCCGTGAAAACCACGATCCATATAACATGACAACTACGACCCATGCAAATCACAACACAAATGGGCCCATATTGATGTATGTGTATAATCGATGCCGCCCATCCTTTTTGTCGTGATATTTAGGGTTAGGGCCCAAGTATCAGCCTCATCCAGTGTTCATGTGGGCCACGTAACAGAAAATAATAGTGACTGTTGAAACTTTCCACCCTCACTGTGATGTTTGTTAGGAGTGGACACTGCCCGAGTCAGGACTTTTTGGGTCCACGGTGAGCTGACCGACAAGGTGGATGGAACGGATCATCCTATTGTGGGGCTTAACCTATCGTACCAGTAGCAAGATAGTAAAGGAAGTGAATACGTGAAAACCACGATCCATTTAACATGCAAACCATGACCCATATGGGCTCACATTGATGTATGTGTATAATTCATGCCGCCCATCCTTTTTTCCTTGACATTTTAGCACTACAGCCCAAGTATTAGCCTAATTCACTGCTCATGTGGGGCACATAATAGAAAATGATAATGACTATTGAAACTTTTCAAGCTCACTGTGATGTTTGTTAGAAGTAGAAACTGAACAAATCAGGGCTTTTTGGGCCCACAACAAGCTGGCTGACAAGGTGGATGGAACAGATCACCCCAATGTAGGCCTTAAGTTATGGTACCAGTGGCAAGATAGTAAAGGAAATGAACATGTGAAAACCATGATCCATTTAACATAACAACCACGATCCATATAACATGACAACTACGGCCCATGCAAACCACGACCCATATACCATGACAACCACAACCCACATAACATGATAACCACGACCCATGTTGGGTCATGGTTATCATGTTATATGGGTCGTGGTTTGCATGGATAGTAGTTGTCATGTTAAATGGATCATGGTTGTCATGTTAAATGTATCGTTGTTTTCATGTGTTCACCTCCTTTACTATCTTGCCACTGGTACCATAACTTAAATCCCACGTTAGGGTGATATGTTCCATCCACCTTGTCGGCCAGCTTACCACGGGCCCAAAAAGTCCTGACTTAGGCAGTTTTCACTTCTAATAAACATCGCAGTGAGCCTGGAAAGTTTCAACAGTCACCATTATTTTCTGTTATGTGGCTCGCACGAGTACTGAATTATACACATACATCAATGTGGGCCCATATGGGTCGTGGTTTGCATGGTTGTGGTTGTCATGTTATATGGGACGTTGTTGTAACATGTTCATGTCCTTTACTACCAAATGAAATGCTAGCCATTAGTACCATAGCCTAAGACCCACAATGGGGTGATCTGTTCTATCCACCTTATTGGACAGCTTGCTGTGGGCCTAAAAAGTCCCGCCTTGTGTTATGTCCACTTTGAACAAACATTGCAGTGAGCCTGGAAAGTATCAACAGTGGGTGACACTATCACCATTATTTTTTATTATGTGGTGCACACTAGCTCTAGATCAGGCTGATATTTGGACCGTAGCCCTAAAATGATATGGCAAGAAGGATGCGTGGCATGGATTATACACATACATCAGTGTGGGTCCTACGAATTGGGCCTTGCCACGCCAAAAAAAAGGAGTCTAGTACACGTCATTAAATACGACGTAACTTCTTCTTCACTAAAAAACCATATAACTACTGAACCAAGGATAAAGGGCATTTTGGTCCAAGTAATTTTCAGAAGCTTATCAAAAAGCCACCCTTGAAATATTCGAAAGGTTTAATTTTTTTAAAGAATTTATCCATGTATTGAAGCTAGTACGGTCAATTTCCCTTAGACTAATGCCGCGTTAGTACACATACTGCTTATGGTACAAGTACGGGGAGGAAGAAGGGAGCGTCACACCCTCCTTTGAAGAAAAGCCAGGGATTTGGATCGTGATAGCCACAAAACTATTGAGAGGTACCATTGAAAAATCACCACTATATTTGAACAATGTTAAACTACATTGAGTTGGTGAACTTGCCATATGACAGAGGAGGAAGAAGAGTCCTTCGCATCCAGCTTTAAAGAAATGCCAAATGGTAACTCACAACGGATAAGTTCTAAAAAAAAGTAACGGGTAAACATTTGGAATCCCACCGCCGATTGAAGAAAATAATATTACCCAATTAAAAAAAATAATATCCCACCTGCCTTGAAGAAAAAAGGGAGGTGGACTCCACTTCAAAGTGACCCAATACAGTGCGTTGTAGGCCCCACCAATTGAAGAAAATACTATTACCCAATTTCGAGTTCCAACTCATTTCAAGGCAGGTGGACCATACTCTAGCTCAATTCCAGCTCATTCCCGCTCTAGCTCTACAAAATAAGTTAAAAAAAAGGAGAGGTAAAAATTTCGATTTCCACTGCCAATTGAAGAAACAAATATTATCCAATTTAAATAGAAAGGGAGGTGGACCCTGGCTATGAAGTGACTCAGTGTAGTGCTTTGTAGGCTCCACCAATTAAAAAAAATAATATTACCCAATTTCGAATTCCAGCTCATTTCAAGGCAGGTGGGCCTCACTCCAGCTCAAGGCCAACTCATTTTAAGGCAAGTGGACCGCACTACAAAATAAGTTAGGAAAAAGGACAAAAAATTTCGAATTTCACTGCCAATTGAATAAAATAATATTACCCAATTTAAATAGAAAGGGATGCATGTGGACTCCCGCTGGGAAGTGACTCAGTACAGTACTTTGTCGGCCACCAATTGAAGAAACTAGTATTACCCAATTTCAAATTCTAGCTCATTTCAAGGTAGGTTGACCACACTATAGGAAGCAATGGGTTACTGAACACCCACCACTAAAGACTTCTTGGGATGGATGTCACATTTACGGGTTTTATGCACGGCATAAAACATGTGTGGTAAATGTGACTACAGTTCGTAATGTATGAAGAATTTGAACCTTTGGTTAATTTCTCTTAGTCTTTAGTTTACTAATTACACTCATGACGCACATCATGTTGATGTGATACACGGATCTACACACTTGATCTCGAAGAGCAGCTCCAATCTTGCACATGTTTTCATCTATTTCAAGTATGGATGCCCCAATGATTAATAGTTAGGTGCTCTTAATCATGATAGTGACAAATCTTCCGGACAATTTTACTGCCCAAGAATTTCTTGTGAGGTTTTCAAAATTTGAAGCTCTTCTTGAGTATTATGAAAAAATCTTTTTAAAAATAAAAATGTTAAATGTAAATTAATAATTAAATTTAAATATTAATTACATTTAAATAAAAATTTCCTTGGAGATTTTGCTAGTTTGAGTCATTTATATTGCGATAGTATTAAAATAAAATATGATATTTTAATGGGATATTTATCTGAAAATTCCTATGATTGTATGATAATCCATGTAAGTTCTTTAAAACATTCCTTCGACTACTGTACAATGAGGATGCGAAAATTCTAATTTGCCTTAAGAGATAGGACTTGATATAAAAGATATTAATAATAAAAATACTAGTTGGGAAAGTAGTATTTTTACCTTTCACCGCCAACAAAATCCAAAAACTACATGGGCTCCAATGCAATGTTCATGAGAAATCTACTCCATCCATTGGTTATACAAACTCATATTGAGACGTAATTCTAAAAATTAGTTAGATCCAAAACTTAGGTAGACCACGTGATAGGGAAAAGTGAAATATTAATACCTACCTGTTGAAATTTTCTTGAAGCCTATCATCATGATGCTTATATATTGTTCAAACTGAAAAAGTTATTTACACCAGGTTTAACTGCGGGTGTTTATATTCTCACTTTTTCATTCCGGGTAGCCCTGTGAGTTTTGGATTTGCTTCTTAAAGGCCACAAAAGTTTTGGATTAGCTGCTACTTATGTTAGATTTGTGTTAAATGACTACCGTTTTTTGTAGTGTGGTCCACCTAAGATTTGTATCTACTTCATTTGGGACTATGTGAAGTAGATCCAAAGCTTAAGTGGACCATACCACTGAAAATAGTGGGGATAATGACACCCACTATTGAAAACCTTCCTGGTCTTATGGTAACGTTGATTGCAATTCAACATGTTGGTAAAGTTAAGCAGGCCTGGACGAAAAGAAAACATAAACATCAAATTGATCCAAAACTTTTGTGGCCCACAAGAATTTTTTAATGGTGACTATTTAATTACATGGTTTCCGTAGTGTGGTCTGCTAGAGATTTTAATTTGCTATATTTTTGAACTCATGCCTTAAAATGAGCTGGCATGATGATGGACCACGTGGACAAGACACATACATTATGGTAAGCTCTATAGTATTAGGTCACCATGTAATATTCTTCTTTATTTTCCTTTGCGAATTGAATTTGCCTGACTAGCCTAACTAGCATGTTAGTATTTTATGTGTGGATCTCATCACTATGTCGCTGAGAAATCCACTCTATCCATTAATTTCAATCTCATGCAAGGACATTAGCCAAATAATGAGGCAAATCCGAAACTAGTGTGGGTCACCTGGTCAGAAAAAGTGAAAATATAAACACCTATTGTTAAACCTTTTCAAGATCATTTAAGTTTTGGACGAGAATGATATTTGTTACGGTAGTTCATCCCAGTGTAAATAACCTTATGAATGGTTTAAATGATATAGAAGCATCACGACGAGCTTCAGTATATTTCAACCATGGGTATTTACATTCTCAATTTTCTCATTGTGTAAATCATATGAGTTTTAGATCCACCTAATGTTTGAAATTATATCTTAATAAAAGCTTGCAAAATTAATAGACAGAGCGAATTTCTCAAGAACATTAAACCAAGTCCCATATAACTTTCACTATTTTTATTTATTTATTTATCTCCAGAGAGTCAATTTTCTTTGACATCAGGCATCTCTTGGTTTTACATCAGGTCTCCTCAGTCCTCTCTCTCTCTCTCTGTGGATAAATTTAACATTTCACATCCTCTCTGTACAATCAAAGGAATGACTTGGTAAACATACGACGTCCAAGAACTTTTTCAGATATCATATATATGGAGGGATTTTTGGGTATAAATACCTAATTTAAAAAATGCTGATATTTTGAAAATCTCTCAATAATACAGTTGAGGGTATTTTTCATGACATGTTCAAAATCCTAATCATATTTGTGACATCGTGATTGGCTGTCACTTCATCTCTACCTTCGGTTCTCTTGTTGCCTTTATTTTACATTGTTCAACTTGCATTATTAATGGGTAGATGTATCTTTCGATCTGTACGCCACATGTGGTCCATGTTTATTATGTTTTGAACTAGTGATACTAAGCCAATTGTCACAAACACGTAGATCCTAGGACTTTTTTTTTTTCACAAACACGTAGATCCTGGGACTTGCAGCAATAAGTATTTGTAGTGACAGGCTCATCATAATTTTTTTTTTGTTAAATCCACTCTGTAAATCATTTTGGCCAGATCATTTTGTGATATGAGCCAAAAAATTAAGCTTATAAAAAATTCAAGCGGGCCACATTACATGACCAGTGAGAGCAGAGATATCCGGATGCGGATTAGATACTCACAAGTTCAGCAGCTAGATGGCAACTGAAGTGACTTCACCAAGCTCGTGTACCTCACCATGATGCATGTGTTATATTCATACCGTCCATCTATCACATTCATACCGTCCATCTGTTTGGAGAGATCGTTTCATGGCATAAGAACAAGAATGAGATTTATATAAAGTTCAAGTGAAACCACCATTGAAAACAAAAGGGGCAGTAGCATCCACCGTTCAAAACTTCTTGCGGCTAGAGTAGTTTCGATTAAGCTTATATTTTTGTTTTCACTTCATCTATCTCTGTGTTAACTTAAGAACATGTTGGATCTCAAGAATACATCATGGTGGCCTTATAATTGTTTCAACAGTGGGTGCGACTCTCCCATAATTCTGTATAGGGTAGCACTTGAACTTTAGATCTATCTCGTTCTTTTTCTAATGCAATTAAGACGATCTCTACGAATGGTTGGACGGTATGGATACAAAGCATGCATTATGGTGGGTCTAAACAGCTTGGTGACGTCACTTCAGATATCCACCGTTAAAACCTTACTCGAGCCATGGACACGGAGTACCTGAGTTAATGCATGACACATGTACAACACCGAGTGCCAGCCTGTCAAGTGTCAAGCACTGATAAATTACGGTGGTGGGCAGCTGTCATTACGTGGCCCACAGGCACGTGGGTGGGTTGGTATGACTGTTTTTTTTAAGTCTCTCAGCCGCCTCGCATCCCGTGGCCCGCTGGCACTTGAGTGCATGAATGGACTGAGACATGACACTGCACACTCTCCCATCGCACGCCGCCACTCTTTCCATAGAAACGAGCCTGAGATTTGAGGGGCCGTCTTATCCACACGGTACGTTCATTTTTCTAATCATCGCTGGGGCGTTTGGCAGGGAAACGGATTGGGTACTCTCCCTGACACTAGCCCAGGAGCTGGTGTTCGGTGCTCCGTGGGCCCCATCATGAAGTATGTGTTTTGTCCACTCCGTTCATCCATTTTTAAATATCATTTTAGGGCTTGGTACCAAAAATGAGAGGTATATAAATCTCAAGTGGACCACACCACAGAAAACAATAGCGATTGGATATCCACCATTAAAATCATCCTAATGCTCACTATACTGTTTATTTGACATCAAATCTGTTGATTAGGTCATACAGGGCTACTGTTTACTTGACATCCAATCTGTTGATTAGGTCCTGTAAGCTTAAAGGAAGGGAAAAAAATATAAATCAGCTTGATCCAAAACTTTTATAGGCCTGGAATGTTTTTAATGGCCCACGCTCATTAAACACTGTTTCCTGTACTGTGGTCCAATTTAGATTGAGATATTTGTCTCATACTGTAAAATGATTTATAGGAATTGATGAACGGCATGGATGAAACACATACATCATGTTAGACCCCAAAGAGCATTGACCACCAGCCGTTGGATGGTGCCCGTTTGGCAGAGTATGCTAGGTGGGATTAAGTGGTATATATTACATTTGGTCCTGCATTTCCATACAACATGTGGAGAGGATTGGAAAAGTTGGGATTAGGTGGATGGAATTAATAGAATTGCATTTGCTCGATGCGGGATTAATATAAAATTTGAAATTCACTGGCCCCACGTTGAGGCATGTGTTTATCCGTTGTGAATTTCTAGTTATATATAGTTATATATGATTATAAGTGAATGATATCCTTTGTGAATTTGGTCAGTTAAATCCTGTGTTTCCTGTATTATTTTTTTTAAAAATTCCAAATATAAGATTAGATAGATACGTTCCAACAGTATTTCCAAACGTGCAATTATTGTGCAATAATATGTTAATTCCATCTAATACAATTTAATGCCAAAAAATAGGTAAATCCAAAGCTAAAGTAGAGTACACAATGGGGATTAAACTCTAACGGTTGAAAATAATTCCCAAGGCCATGGAAGTTTCGGATGAAGTTGATATTTTCGTTTCTTTTCATTTATGTCTACGTGACTTTTATAAATATGTTGGATGGCAAATAAACATAACAGTGAGCCTGTAAAAGTTTCGACGGTGAGAATCATTATCACCACTGCTTCCTGTGGTGTAGTGCATTTGAGTCTTGGATCTTACTCGATTTTGAGCTTATTCCCTAAAATGATGCGAAACAATAGATGGACAGTGTGGAAAAGACCCAGGAGCACTTGAAACTTAGATCTTACTCATTTTTTGGACTTATTCCCTCAAATGATACCAAACAATGGATGGACCGGTGTGGATAAGACCCATGCATCACGGTGGCCACTCAAAGATGCTGCCCGTTCTCAGCTGGAGACCGGCGGGCCTTTCCTGACTCTCTCTCTCTCTCTCTCTCTCTCTCTGTAAATGATAAGACGTGTAAGAAATTCGGGCTAGAAGATACCTGATGCGTGACTATATGGTCCCCTCCCTACTCTATCTCCGGATAAGATAAAATGTGCAAGAATTTGGACGGAAGTGGAGAGGACGAGTGGGTTGCAGTACAGGACAGGAATCCTCCGGAGCTTCACAGCTATCTGTTTCTTTTTTTTTTTTTCGGGTCGCAATACAGGACAGGAATCCTCTGCAGCATCAAAGCTATTTTATTTTTTTTTCGGGTGGCAATGCAGGACAGGAATCCTCTGCATCATCAAAGCTATCTTTTTTTTTTTTTTCGGGTGGCAATACAGGACAGGAATCCTCTGCAGCATCAAAGCTACCTGGGTCTACCATTGTGTGTTAAATCGACTCCATCATTGGGTATAGTCCTAGGCTATGGGCCGAAAATAAGCTAGATTCATAACTAATATAGGCCACTCCATAGATAAGAATGCAGATGCAACTCCTACCATAGATTTTGATATGGGCCCACCCAGAGCCGATTAGGTGAGACCCTAAACTCACCCAAGACAGTGGAACCCTTACCATGGGGCCCACCTTGATTTATGTATTCTATATCCACGTTCCCATATCATTTTAGGGTATTATCTTAAAAATGTTGCTGATAAAAAATTATCAAGTGGACCGTACTATAGGAAACAGTGGTGATTGAATGCACAGGGTGCAACTTAATGTTTCCAAATCGGTTGATAAGGTCCTTATGAATGTGAGTAAAGAGGATGAGGGCAAAAAAATAAATAAATAAAAGAAACAGACATGCTTGATCCCAAACTTTTGTGGCCCATTAATGGTCAATCACCACTTTTTCATATGGTTTGTTACACCTAATAATTGGATCTGCTTCATTTTTGGGACAATGCCCTAAAATGATACGGAGAAATGGATGGACGTCTTGGATACATAATATACATCAAGCTGATCCCCAAGGTAAGGGCCGCACCTTCCTAAAATGATATGGAGAAATGAATGGATGGCATGATTACGGTGTGTACACACACACACACACACATATATATAGGAATACTCACCCGGACACCTTCTTACATGAGCACTCATGCACACCTTTGCACACGTGTCATGGACATAAAATTTGAACGGTCCACGTGATGCGGCATCCCTTGAAACTTTATTGATCCAATTTTCAACCTGATCCAAAACTCTAATAGGCCATAGCAAAGAGAAATGCAAATCATGGGACAAAATTGTTTCCTTTTTCCATGGCCCACTAGTGTTTTGGATTGGGCTGAAAGTTAGGCTTGTGAAGTTTCAAGGGATGCAGCATCACATTGACCGTCCAGATTTTGTACCCATGACACGTGTGTAAAAGTGTGCATGGGTGCTTACGGAAGAAGGTGTGTGTGTGTCACACGCACTTGTGAGAGCTTTTTCATAACTCATCTTATGTATTATGAGCCCAAAATTCTCAAGAAGAAGATCCAGAAAGCCAACGAGTTCAAATCTGACTAGAGTCATCTCTTTTTAATGAAAGCCATAAGTTCTGGATCAATCAAGTAAATTCGCATATCCAGAACTATGACGTGAGAGCCAAGGATCTAAAAGCGACAAGAAAGCCTCAGAATGGGTGTTAATGCCTTTACATGCTATGAAAGGAATATACAAAGAAGAGCTCAAGGCTTCACACCAAACATGTCTATCTATTTTACGTTTATCTTGTTTATCTTTCTTTAATTTATCTTTATTTTGTTTCGTTTTTGTTTTTTGTTGATTATTACTTTATCGAATGTAATGAACCATACATTTTAAATATCAATAAAGTCGACATTGTTTAGCCTTATTTTGTTTATCTGTATATTGTTATTCATTTAATAGACATACAAATCTAAATACTGATGAAAGAAAAAGTCGTTAAGGTTGTAGGTTCACATTTATTATCGCAATGTAAAAAGAACTTATTCGAAAGGGCTAACCCCTACCATTTCACAAGTTGCCTGAATGAAGTATAAACCAGTGGTTGAGAGGATAACTAGATCCCGGTCTAGTCTCCAATCTATCCATCTCAATGTGGGGGACACCGATGATTTAATCAAAACCTTTGAGTCAAGCATATTCTAGTACATCCGTGCATCTTACTCTCACATGAACAACCAATCTAAGCCCTCATTTACACATGTGTCCTAGTTTAATTGAATTGGCAACAATAGGATCCTTTGATACTGACCTAGCTTGTGTTAGGGTTCGCGTCCCATAAATGGGGTTGTGGTTAGGAAGTGCCTATTATTGTAACCTTCCTAGATCCACCATGGCATTTATATGCCATCCATGCCATTCATAGGGTCATTCCTATCGAGATGAAATAAAAACATAAAAATATTAGCCTGGTCTAAAACATTCATGGCCCCCTTGAAAGTTTTAGGGGTTGACATTCAATCTCACTATTTTTTGTCATTTAGCCCACTTAAGTTTTAGATCTACCTCATTTTTAGGCCCATGTCCTATCATTATTTGGAAAAATGGATGTACCGGGTAGATTGACAAACATCAGTGTGGTCCCTACCTAACTTCAGGTTGTAGGAAGTTCTTGCAAAATGCATAGAAAGCCTTTGGAAGAATTTCATGTGACGGGGAGCAAGATGCGGCCCATCGAGAAATCCACCTTATCCATCCGTTTTGCTAACTAATGTTAGGACATCGACTTAAAAATGAGGCAAATCCAAAACTCAAGTGAGCCACACAACATGAAACAATAAGAAGGTAAATGCCTATCGTTGAAACCTCCATGGGATCCACTGTAATGTTTATATGCCATCCATACCGTTTATAAGGTCACTCCTATTGGGATGAACTGATCAAAATATATTAGACTGATCCAAAACTTTTGTGGCCTTATGAATGATTCACTGCAACATTGAATCCTTACTATTTTTGTCGTGTCTTGCCAACTTGAATTTTAGATCTACCTAATTTTTGGGTGCATGTCCTAATATGATTAGAAAAAAAATAGATGGATGGGTTAAATTTCTCACAAACATCACGGTGGGCCCCACATAGCTTCTTGTTACAAAAAGTTCGCTTGTAATATGCATACCCAAGGTTGGTGTTCGATTGGATTCGGAATCGGTAGTGACCCTCCTGTAACTAGGTTGGTATTGGTCAGTGTTCTATGGGTCCACCAGTATTTCCTATTATGTGGTTCACCTGAGATTTGGATTCACCTCTTTTTCTGGCACATGTCCTCAAATGAGAGCGAAAATTGAATGGACGGTGTGGACAAAACAGATTTATCATGGTGGACCACTGAGCACCAACCAGTACCGACCTAGGTATTAGAGGGGTCACTGCTGAAATCCGAGTTTGATTGGATTGGGCAACTTGCCACTGTCAGACTTAGGGCATTTAGGGGTGCTCAATCAGCAATGTACGTTTCCTGTCGACCTGGGATCCTTATTTATTGGTTGATGTTTGAAAATTTGAAAATTAGCTAACAAAATGGATGACACATATATCATTGTGGCATGTAGAACTGGATATAAACCAAGCCAGCTCCAAATTAAGCTGGACTAGGATTGGTTTGAAAAAGTTCAGCTTGGATTGCTTCGAATAGAAGTTCAAACTAAACCAAGCCTTAGAGTGAAGCTAGTGCAAAAAAAACAAACTAAACTCAAACTAGTGCTGGCCCGGCTCAGCTGGAAGCCCGGCTTGATTCAGCTTGGTTAGCTTGATTTAACTCGTAGATTGCATGCACCTGTGGTGTGATCCATTTGAGCTTTGGATATGATTCAATTTTGAGATCATGTCCTAAAATTGTATGTAAAAATGAATGCATGGCATGGATAATACATATTTATGATGACGCGAATAATAAATAATACGTATACATGAATGCACATTGTTTTGTTTTGTTCACTTAGCTTTGGATATGATTCAATTTTTTATCATGTCCTAAAATGATATGTAAAAATGGATGGATGACATGGATAAAACATATACATGATAGTGGGCCCACAAAGTTTACTCAGTACACTAAAGCGGGATTCAAATTGGCTCAGCTCGGTTCAAATATTTAGACTAAAGTAAACCAAGCTCAAGCTCATATAATATGGACCAAACCAAGCTCAAACATTAGAGATATGCTTGAAGCTCGGCTCATGTAAATCTTGAACCGGGGGTGTCACATAAACAAGCTAAACCAAACTTGGGTCAAACTCATCAGCCCGGCTCGTGTACAAATCTAGTGATGAGGGTCGAATATTGCATATTAGACCCCAACTATTACCTAATTTTATGTACATGATAATGCTTAATGCCATATTTTAATTGTGTTTTTATTACAGGATGAAATCAGGAGCGTGTATTGAAAAATGATGTTAAAAGCATGGATTTGACTCTCCGGAATTACCGTGAGCACGGGATGGACTCAGAGGACCAATATTGAAGAATTTACATGCCTGGGACCGGAGGAAATCAGGCCGTTCACGTTTATAGAGGCCTGAAATTGGTACAAAATGCAGGATCACATGATTTCCGCCATCCAATTGGTCCGAAACTTCATACATGAGATTAGGGACATAAATTAACCGTACATTTCAAATTTCAGCCCTCGGATCACTATGGAAGTGCTCCAACAGACAAATCAGCCCACAAACCATCGATTCTGGGCCCACCTATAATCTGGATATGCTTCAAATTCGGTCTCATCCCGTTTTATGAGGTAAGAAAACAGATGGTCGGATCAGATTTGCCATAATTATCAAGATAGACCCCACATGATGGTGAGTGTACACCATACACAGGTGCACTCGGTGTGCATCGAACGGCAGAGTCGGTCAGCGCGAGCGCTGACCGACCTCTCGCGATTTCAAAAATTCGCCAGCGGCGCTGGCCGACCGATGGGTTTCGGTTGTGGGCCATCATCACGAGTCAGAGATCCAATCCGGACCGTCCATCAGAACCCAGGGAGGCCTCTCATCACTGCCTAGGTGGCGGAATTGAATAAAGACACTGAAGATTGTTTTTAACCATTCAAAATCTGTTCGAACGGTAAAGGAAGATATCGTGGGCCTCATCAGCAGAAGATAAAAATTACATTTTTCCCTCCGAATTTTCGTCCTTTATCCGATGGACGGTCTGGATTTCTCAACAAAGCATCATGGTGGACCCTACCATTTACGCAGAGGAGCCGCCCGCGTCACCTTCTCGAAACGGCAACTGCCATTTTCGTTTACTGGCAAGCCGAACGGACCGTGTCCGTTTTGCGTTGCTAGTGGGCCCCACACGTGTCCCTTTCGGCCGATCCAATCCGTCCATCTTGTAGATGGCTTCGAGGACTTCAAAACCATGTTTCTATTTTACGCCCATGCGTGCACATGTGTGCGGCATGCAGGCCACAAAAGGGCCGCTTCGCAACGTCCAAATCGATCTTTTGTGTTTTCTTCTCTGGGGACGTATCAATGGACGTTCAAAACTACCTATTCTTGATCGAAATTTCGTCCCGAATCCAATGGACGGGTGGATTTCCGAAAAACACTTCTATGAGGCCCACCGATCACGACAAATGTAAAGGGTGCGAAAATTTTGCACAAATTTGGAAATCCGGTTTTCCAGCGGTTGTGGGCCACCATCTTTGATCATATGGCGATCTGAACCGTCTATCATGTAGAGGACCCAAGAAAGTCCTAAGGGACGATGTTTGTTGGAATTTGAACGAGGAAAGTATGGTGTTTTGAGGTCCCGAACTTGGTGCGAAAAGGAATTTTGCTGCGCGTGCGACAGCCTTCCCAAATCCGAATTTCACCACTCCAGCCACTCCATCAGCTATAAAAAGAGTTGCAAAACAAGAGGAAGGGATTGAGAAATTGGAAAAAGTGGAGAATTCCAGATCTAGAGCAAAGGAGAGAAGAAAAAGAAGAAAGAAGAAAGAGAGAAATTGGTTTGATGTTTGTTATTGAATTTTATTTATCCATATGTTTAATGGATTTTATGGGTAACTAATCTCTCAGCTAGGGCTGAGATGAAACCCCTAATTTGAACACCTCTTTTTCTATGTTGATTTTATTTTAATTAGATTGGTTTGTTTCTTTCCCTAGTGTGCTTGATTGCTTTAAATTCTATACTTCTCCATCTATGAACTTGATCAGTCTATGGATGGATGTGGTCCTGATGCTTATTCTAGGTGCTTGTATCTCGATCATGAACAGTTCCGTAGAGGAAGAAACAGGGTGCTTTATCGAATCGCATATTCCATATGCCCGATTTGGACATGGGATATGTTATTCATGGGGCATTGCTTGAAGGAATTAGACAATCAGATGCCCGATTAAGGACACAGATTGTGCTTTTCTAGATAAGTTAGATCAATCTATATTAAAGTGAATTAACAGACAAAACAAGGGTTGGGATAATTAGGGGTGGATTCGAAAGTCCTAGTGCTCTTTCTCTTATTGAATTTTCTTCCCTATTCTCAATAGTTATTTTCCATAAATTTGTGTTAGTAATTTGCTCCATTATTTGTTGAATTAGTTAAGGAGGATCACAGATTTGAATTGTGACGATCAGTCCTCGTGGGATTCGACCTCGATCTTACTGAGTTATTACTAGATCACAACCCTATACTTGGGGAGTGAACAAGTTTTTGGCGCCGTTGCCGGGGACTGTTTCGATCCAAATTAAATTTAAGATTCTCTCTTATCATAATTCATAGCTTAGGATTTTACTAACTTAGAGTTATTTTCTTTATTTTAGAAACTAACCTATTTCCTCTTTTGTAGGGTCCTAAAATAAACTTCTAATTTGGTAATCCCTTCTAAGTTTCTTACTTTTTCTAATTTCTATTTTTAGAATTAGGATTTTATTTTTTTAGAAATTTTTAGTTTCTAATTTTAGATTTAGATTCTTCTTTTAAGTAACTTTCTATTTTCTAGTTTTAGAAAATTTTTTCCTTTTAGAAACTAACTTAGCTTTTTATTTTTAGTAACTTTCCAATTCTAGGATTTCCTTCCTTTTTAGAAATTGACTTTTTGTTCCTTAGAAAATTTCTAATTTTAGATTTTCTATTTTAGAAACTAACTTGTTTTGTTTTCTTTTGTAGGATTCTAACATAGATCTCCAATTGGTAACATCTTTCTAAATTCTCCAGTCCTCTCTACTTTCTATTTTGAGATTTAAGTTTTCAATTTTTAGGAATTTTCTACTTTCTAACTTTGGATTTGGTAACTTTCTATTTTCTAGTTTTAGAAACTTTCTTTTTAGAAATTAACCGTTGCTTAGGATTTTTCTATCATTATTTTAGGAAACTTGATTTGTTTTTGTTTTTATTTACAGGAATTGAGGAAGGAAGCTACTAAGTGAAGGAGGAGCTTCTTAAATCTTCTACCATCAATCATCTCCTTTTCCTGGTTCTTTCTTCCCATTCTTATTCACATAGTTTTAACTTGTTTTTTTTTAATAGCATAATTTCTAGTTCTAGTTTTCTTTCTCTTAGGTTGTTACTTGGTTTATGCTAGGACGTAGATCTCTAGATAAAGAACTAGCACCTTTTGATCCTGAAATAGAAAGAACATTCCATAGAAGATTGAAAGACATCCCAGCTGAAATGGCAGAAGAGAATGGAACTAAAACTCTTAGAGATTATTCAGCTCCTGTCCAATTAAATGCGCCTTCATGCATAGTGTTGCCCACCACACGGCAAGACACTTTGAACTCAAGACGGGGTCATACAGGTTGTTACCTTCCTTTTATGGGTTGGACAAGGAGGACCCATATCATCATGTGAAAGAATTCCTAGACATTTGCTCCACCTTTAAATTCCAAAACTTCTCGACGATTCGATCCGCCTACGCTGTTTCCTTTTCATTGAAGGATAAGGCGAAGGCATGGTTGAATTCTCTAGAAGTTGGGTCTATCACTACATGGGACCAATTGTCTAGAAAGTTCTTAAACAAGTTCTTCCCTGTTCACAAAACTAATGCTCTCCGTAGAGAAATCACTAATTTCACACAAAAAGAGGGAGAGCACTTTCATGAATGTTGGGAAAGATGGAAGGACTTACTTCTTAAATGTCCACACCATGGTTTTGAGAAGTGGCAACAAGTGCAATACTTTTATGACGGTTTGACACCCCGGTAACCGTCGCATGGTTGATGCCACCAAAGTGGAGGGTCCTTCATGACCAAAAGCGATACCGAAGCATGGAACTTCTTTGAAACCTTGTGTGAAAATTCCCAAAGAATGGGACTATTCAAATAGAGGTGATGAAGTCCCCAACCACGTAAGAGAGGTGGTATATATGAGATAGGAGTCATGCCAGATCTCAGGCGCCAAGCTTGATAACCCGACAAAGAAAGTTGATGCTCGGTATTAAATAATGGACCTCCACAAACAACTCAAGTCGAGGCATGTGCCATATGTTCTAGTCCCGCCCATCCTATGCGGTCTTGTCCATCCAGTGCAAAGATCCCCAGAACTTCTTTCTCGAACAAGTACATGCAATGAACACTTTTCAAAGACCGGGGATAATCCTTACTGCAGAAACTTACAACCCAAAGGTTGGGCTAGGCATCCAAATTTCTCTTGGGCAAAAGGACTACAACAAGGAGGACCATCCGGAAATCCTCCTATGCAACCTCAACAGCTTCCACAATATCAACAACTGCCTGCACAATCAAGGAAACCATCTCTTGAGGATACACTCCATCTTTTTATGCAGAGTTCTCTCCAATTCCAAAAAGACACCCAACAAACCTTACTAGCCAACCAGCAAAGCTTACATGCAAATGCGCAATCCATTGCCAAGCTGGAAGTACAAATGGGTCAACTAGCTGCCACATTGAGTGAGAGAGAGAAAGGCAAGTTCCCTAGTCAACCTGTGGCTAATCCAAAGGGACAGTATGAGATTGGCTCTAATTCTAACCAAGGACAATATCATGAGCAAGCCAAATCGATCACTACCCTTAGGTCAGGCAAACAGATTGATAACAGAATAGAGATGCCTAGGGATGAATCAAATTCTAAAGCGGAAGATCAAGATGAAGCAGAGAGACACACCAATGCATCCAAAGTCCAAAAACTCTCTGACTCTCCAAGAGCCGCTGACGTGCCACCATACGTGCCCAAAGCACCATTTCCTCAACGTCTGGCACCAATGAAGAAAAGAAATAACTTTGATGAAATCCTAGATGTGTTTAAAAAAGTGCAAGTCAACATTCCGTTACTTGATGCCATCAAGCAAGTCCCTCCTTACGCCAAGTTTCTTAAAGATTTATGCACTCAAAAGCGTAAGCAGAATGTTCATAAGAAAGTCTTCCTGGCAGAGCAGATCAGCTCCATGATTCAACATAACACTCCTCCTAAATTTAGGGATCCAGGAGCCCCCACCATTTCTTGCGGCATAGGAGATCATAAGGTGGGGAAAGCATTGCTTGATTTAGGGGCTAGTGTTAATTTGTTACCTTATTCGGTTTATGAGCACTAGGACTTGGTGAGTTGAAACCGACTAAGGTAACATTACAATGGCCGATAGATCTGTCAAGGTTCCCTGGGTATTATTGAAGATGTACTAATCCAGGTTGATAAATTCTATTTTCCAAAGGATTTCATAGTTATAGATACTCACCGTCTGAATCCTCATAGTCGATCCCACTCATCTTGGGTCGTCCATTTTTGGCTACATCTAATGCTATTATAAACTGCATCGGAATGGAGTTATGAAATTGTCCTTTGGTAACATGAATATTAAACTCAATGTTTTTAATGCAGACAACAACCCGCTTGATTTGGATGACATATTTGAAGTGGACATGATCGAGAGCCTTGTGCGGGACTCCTTCCGTAAATCTTCAAGATCCACTTGAGACCGCTTAGACAATCGGCATGGATTTTGACATCGATAGTCCCATCCACGAAGTCAATGCACCGCTCGACTCTATTCCTATATTGGAGACCGAAAAATGGAGAGCGAAAGTGGAACCTCTTCATCCATCGAGACTCTTCCCCGACAAAGACGCTTTCTAACTCGAGAAGGCAAAGAGAAAGGCTGCTTAATGTTCTTAGAGCATATAAGGCAAGAATTGAACGGAAGATAGCAGAAATACAAGGAGTATGCCCCACTGTATGTAAGGATCATGCTGTGGAAATGTCACGTAAAATACAAAGGAAGCATGATCTTAACATGGAAGAAGTCGTTCGAGTAGAAGTCCTGAAATTATTTGACGACAGTGTCAGTTACCTCCTTTCAGATAGCACAGCTCATGGGAACTCACATCACTTGTCTGGGATCGGTTAATTAGTGTTGAGGTAAGTTCTTTGGCGGACCCTGGTTATAAAGATTATTTCATTCATGGTCCGTTCTTGTCTGGCTGAAGACGTTAAACTTAGCGCTCCTGGGAGGCAACCCAGCATTTCATTTGATTTCTTTTTCCTTGTTAGTTAGTTTAATGTTTGTGGGTAACATTACTGCAAACCCTCACGAGACTACAACTCGTCCACTAGGGGTAACCTAGGGGTTTAAAGGCTTGTTGCATATGCTAAATGCAATCGAGAGCACCTGCGAAAGTGGTATAGGTAGGATCTTTTATTTTACTGATTTCTCTCTTGTTCTGACTCGCTTTTACGCTGATATTTTTGAGAGCTTCTTGATTCTCCATCCAGGTACTATCTTTCCCTCCTCCTCTTTTCTTTTCGTTGTCTCATGTGCATTGCATGCTTATTTCTTTTACATTGAGGACAATGTAGATTTTAGGTTGGGGGTGGGAGATTAGGTTACCTAATCAGTATTTTCTTGGTCTTGAGCGAAAAAATTGTGAAAATTTTTAAAATTTTTCTGGAATTTCTATTGAATTCAAGGTGATTTTGAAGGATAGTTGTGATTTTGAAATTACAAGATTCAGAATGTGAGAAATTTATGACTCTTGGATTCAGTTGTCTGGCAAATTTCACACTGAAGTTTGAATGGTTAATCCATGATTAGAAGTTGTAAACATTGATTGAGCCATGATTTCACATATCAGATCTCGTTTACACATTAAGTTTTCAGTTCGATATTAATTGATAACATGGTAATAAGCATGAAAGGAACCAGCCTGAAAAAACAAAATTTTTAACATCAGTCTATAAAGAAGAATTGAAAGAATAAGTCACATAATCGTCATCATAGGTTTGCTCCCTATAGATGAAGATTCGATTCCTTATAGTTGACATGAGAAAAGATTTAGGTGACAAGTTTTCACCATAGGTTTGCTCCCTATAGGTGCGGATTTGATTCTCCTATTCATAAAGAATATAAAAAAAATGGTAGAATGAAAGGTTAATCTGTAAGGCAAGTGTGGTTCTAGTTTTGGGTGACATGAGCTCCGTTGTTAATTACCATAGATATCATGAAATTGACAATTGAATCTCTTAATGGTTGAAAGCTGAGATGACATTATACACTCATGGAACTCAATGTTTAAAATTGTTCTAATTAATGGATTAAGTTTTTTTAAACTTGATTATGTAGTTTACTGTAAGCTTGATTTCAGGAGAAAAATTTTCTCACCATTCATGAATCGTGGAATTTTCACATCTTAATTAATCTGTTCACCCGTCACTTGAGCTTATAGGAATTGTCTTTATTTCTGAAATTATTTTTCGCATGTTTTGCTCGGGACTAGCAAAATGCTGGTTGGGGGTTGTGATGAGGGTCGAATATTGCATATTAGACCCCAACTATTACCTAATTTTATGTACATGATAATGCTTAATGCCATATTTTAATTGTGTTTTTATTACAGGATGAAATCAGGAGCGTGTATTGAAAAATGATGTTAAAAGCATGGATTTGACTCTCCGGAATTACCAGAGCACGGGATGGACTCCAGAGGACCAATATTGAAGAATTTACATGCCTGGGACCGGAGGAAATCAGGCCGTTCACGTTTATAGAGGCCTGAAATTGGTACAAAATGCAGGATCACATGATTTCCGCCATCCAATTGGTCCGAAACTTCATACATGAGATTAGGGACATAAATTAACCGTACATTTCAAATTTCAGCCCTCGGATCACTATGGAAGTGCTCCAACAGACAAATTAGCCCACAAACCATCGATTCTGGGCCCACCTATAATCTGGATATGCTTCAAATTCGGTCTCATCCCGTTTTATGAGGTAAGAAAACAGATGGTCGGATCAGATTTGCCATAATTATCAAGATAGACCCCACATGATGGTGAGTGTACACCATACACAGGTGCACTCGGTGTGCATCGAACGGCAGAGTCGGTCAGCGCGAGCGCTGACCGACCTCTCGCGATTTCAAAAATTCGCCAGCGGCGCTGGCCGACCGATGGGTTTCGGTTGTGGGCCATCATCACGAGTCAGAGATCCAATCCGGACCGTCCATCAGAACCCAGGGAGGCCTCTCATCACTGCCTAGGTGGCGGAATTGAATAAAGACACTGAAGATTGTTTTTAACCATTCAAAATCTGTTCGAACGGTAAAGGAAGATATCAGGTGGGCCTCATCAGCAGAAGATAAAAATTACATTTTTCCCTCCGAATTTTCGTCCTTTATCCGATGGACGGTCTGGATTTCTCAACAAAGCATCATGGTGGACCCTACCATTTACGCAGAGGAGCCGCCCGCGTCACCTTCTCGAAACGGCAACTGCCATTTTCGTTTACGGCAGCGAACGGACCGCTGTCCGTTTTTGCGGTTGCTAGTGGGCCCCACACGTGTCCCTTCTGGCCGATCCAATCCGTCCATCTTGTAGATGGCTTCGAGGACTTCAAAACCATGTTTCTATTTTACGCCCATGCGTGCACATGTGTGCGGTACAGAGGCCACAAAAGGGCTGCTCTGCAACGTCCAAATCTGATCTTTTTGTGTTTTCTTCTCTGGGACGTATCAATGGACGTTCAAAACTACCTATTCTTGACTGAAATTTTCGTCCGAATCCAATGGACGGGGTGGATTTCCCAGTAAAACACTTCTATGAGGCCCACCGATCACGACGAAAGGGTGCGAAAATTTTGCACAAATTTGGAAATCCGGTTTTCTGTGCGGTTGTGGGCCACCATCTTTGATCATATGGCGATCCGAACCGTCATCATGTAGAGGACCCAAGAAAGTCCTAAGGGACGATGTTTGTTGGAATTTGAACGAGGAAAGTATGGTGTTTTGAGGTCCCGAACTTGGTGCGAAAAGGAATTTGTCTTTAGCAAGGCATGACTTCCCAAATCCGAATTTCACCACTCCACCACTCCATCAGCTATAAAAAGAGTTGCAAAACAAGAGGAAGGGATTGAGAAATTGGAAAAAGTGGAGAATTCCAGATCTAGAGCAAAGGAGAGAAGAAAAAGAAGAAAGAAGAAAGAGAGAAATTGGTTTGATGTTTGTTATTGAATTTTATTTATCCATATGTTTAATGGATTTTATGGGTAACTAATCTCTCAGCTAGGGTGAGATGAAACCCCTAATTTGAACACCTCTTTTTCTATGTTGATTTTATTTTAATTAGATTGGTTTGTTTCTTTCCCTAGTGTGCTTGATTGCTTTAAATTCTATACTTCTCCATCTATGAACTTGATCAGAGTCTATGGATGGATGTGGTCCGGATGCTTATTCTAGGTGCTTGTATCTCGATCATGAACAGGTTCCCGTAGAGGAAGAAATGTAGTGCTTTTATCGAATCAGCATATTCCATATGCCCGATTTGGACATGGGATATGTTATTCATGGGGCATTGCTTGAAGGAATTAGACAATCAGATGCCCGATTAAGGACACAGATTGTGCTTTTCTAGATAAGTTAGATCAATCTATATTAAAGTGAATTAACAGACAAAACAAGGGTTGGGATAATTAGGGGTGGATTCGAAAGTCCTAGTGCTCTTTCTCTTATTGAATTTTCTTCCCTATTCTCAATAGTTATTTTCCATAAATTTGTGTTAGTAATTTGCTCCATTATTTGTTGAATTAGTTAAGGAGGATCACAGATTTGAATTGTGACGATCAGTCCTCGTGGGATTCGACCTCGATCTTACTGAGTTATTACTACATCACAACCCTATACTTGGGGAGTGAACATCTAGTGGCATGAAAAGTGTCCTTGTTGAAAGCGGATTATGTGTAACCCTAGCCACGGAAGTCTATCGATGCAGCCGCTACCATAGGTTCAACCTTGATGTGTGTATTCTATATTGGCATCGTACTTCCATTTTGCCACATCATTTTAGGGCAGGAGCTAAAAAAATGAAGCAGTTCAAACCATCAGGTGAACAATACCATAGAAAGAAAGAAAGAAAAAAAGAAAAGAAAAAGGAACAATACGATAGGAAACAATGGTGATCAACCATTAAAAACTTCTTGTCAATCACAAAAGTTTTGGATCTGAGTTAATATATTTTTTTAATTCCTTGTCCAAGTTTACGTGACCTTACCAACTCATTGGATAGACAAATGAAAATTATCAAAATATTACAATGAGCCCTAGTACGTTTTTAATGGTTGGGCATTTAATCACCATTGTTTCTTATAACACGTGTTTACACTCAATCCAATACAATAAAATCATATGGCCTAGAAAACGCTATCTGCACTTATTGAAAGTGAAGTTCAAAGCTACGAAGATAGATGCCATATTAGAAAAAATCAAATGCAAGAATTCAATGAAGGAAAACTTTCCAATGAAGCACAATTAGAGAATAATGGCTTAGTAAAGTGTGCACGATCATGTAAGTTGTTAGAGAAGGCATTCTTTACTGTTTGAATAGTATGCACAATTACGTAGTCAGTGAAAGCAAACTTTTTTAAACGCTAGCTAACTGTGAAAGACTACATTTATATGGAGCCTTAAGATGATTTGCACGAGATCTCATAGTCAACTTTCTTAATATCTGACACAGGGATGAACGTGATGAGGTCTAGCACAATCTTCCTCAAGAGGATAACTGTTCCAAATCTACCAAACTTCTCTGGACTCCTCACAGAGGCTTCTCGAATCCACGAGAAAGAAAACAAGCAAATAGAAAATAAATTCTATAAAATTCGAAATTGATTAATTCCTTAAATAAACGAGTTCACAACCCTTTAAATAAGGATACCAAGCAATGAGAGAGAAATCAGAAGTAAACTACAACTAAAACTCCTAGAATTCACAACTTACTATAAATAGTAAACTTACTATTTATAGACGGTCGTGATGTCTACTAGTGCGCAAGGTTTTCAGCCAAAAATAGTAAGTGTCCTATTTGGCTTCACTAAACCGTTCTCCTAATTATTTTAAGCTCTTTTCACGTTGGGTGCAACTCCTAAAGCCTGACGGTTGAAGAATTATAATCAAGTTAAAACTTACTATTTACAGTAAAAATGAAATTAAATAGGGAAACGACTGTCGATCCAGGGGTATTTCGCAAATCCAGCTTGCGCAATCCGGCATAGCATGGTTGGTTGGCTAAAGTAGCTCGTTTTATCCCAAAACCATATATTTTACACCTGATAACTCATTCCAGATTGTGAGATACACCCGATCTAAGGTCCGATGGTCTGGATCACTTCTATCGTCAACCGGGCCTTTTTTGATCCATCTTGGCCATAAAACTGTCCACAACCCACTCATGGTATCAAAGACCATGTCTCAGCAACTGCTTCTCTAGTCTATAAAAGCAGTAGAGAACGAAGAGCTAAGGCCCTCGCTAATGTAAGCAAGCAAATCTCTTATTCAACTCAACATTTCTCTATCTTATTTTTTCATCCTACATGAACACATGTTAACTCAAAAAAAAAAAAAAATAAAAAAAAAAAAAATCTCTCCACTTTTTCCCTGCACAATACTCCAGCAAACCTGTATCGATTAATGTAGTTTAAGTTTAAATTCTCCATTTTTTACTGGGCGCATCACTGCAACAAGTTGGAATCAATTTATCTTTTCATCCACAAACTTGTTGTTGGACTCTAAATTCATAAGTTCCTTGACGCAGGGGAGGATGTGTTGAGGTCGATCACCGTCTTCCTCAGGGGATAAGTATTCCGAATCCACAAAACTTCTCTGGACTCCTCATAGAGATACCTTGAATTCATAGGGAAAATAAGATAGACCATCATATATCCAAGTATTCTCACATGTCCATCATAACTAATATTCGTTCAGTCAAATATTCATTGTTAGATAAAGATATATAATCATCCGCTTTGATTTTGGATCATATGATCATAGTAAACTAATTATCTGATCTCTACATCTATCTATGTACACGTATCGAATCGAGATTCTGATTCGTTCATCTTGTTCACCACCTATGAATATGCTTAATGCACCATCAAAACTACAATATGAGAAACTTACATATGTGAACAAGTCACTTGAACATAACAATATGCATGTTCTACCTCTTGACCACTCTAAAACCCACTTTTGTTCATCCATTTACAAAACTGACCATACACCCATCTACATACATGATAAGAGTAGTAATCATCAAGTTTTTCTATTTTTAATATGTCATCTGACCATCCATCATATTTAGATTTGCCAAATGGGCTGTTTAAATATCAGAATAAATTGCTCAGTTTAAAGATCGTAAGGTATATACCACAACTACTAGCTAATTTCTCTATTAGATGTATGAAAGTGTTGATTTAGACCTTGAGGCGGTATAACACATTAAAAAGCCATCTTGACCATTTGTAAGCGATCAATGCTCAAACTGGGGTGATAGAAAGAGAATGAAAAATAAAGAATATGTAAGACCCGTATCCTAGTACCATGCCATTTTAGGATCCTGTGATCCTTCTCGTCGAATTCTGGTGACCCTCGACTTGTAGCCAGTATTTGTGAGCGGCCTTAAGTTGCATCCTATAGATCTGAGTCACTGTGGTTCCAACGCTGCGTCTCGCGCGTTAAGGTGATGCCTAGGCTAGAAAATATGAACCGCATATAATCGTGGCCATACACTATGTGTTGCAGGGCCGTAAGATTCCAAATAAAGGAGATTCTCTACAAGCCATTATTGTCATGACATCATTACCCTACCCTAGCATAGGATGACATCACCCTAGCCACCCATGCCTTACAAGCAATGATAATTAGAAAGTATGCCTCTCCCCCTTCTTACAATGTCATGATTACATCTTACACCCTTCATTATCCTCCCTTTTCTATCTCTCTCCCTCCCATCTTCCTCATTTGCAAGCCATAGAGAGTGGATGTCCTAGCTAGAGAAGAGAAGAAAGAACCCATTACCCCAGCCCACTTTCCTCTCTTGATCTCAAAATCCAACCATTGAAACACCATCTCCCACCATTAAAGTGAAGCATAGGAGCTCGAGATTGCTAAGAAGCTTGAAGAAGAAGAGGTGGGTGCATCCTTAGGCTAGATCCTTTCATTTTCTTGCATGGGGCAAGTGGGACCCACCAATTGGTACCTAGGTGTGGCCAATGGCCCACTATGTTGCATGCATGTGCCATGATGAGGCCATTCTCCATGGACCCCATCATGATGTCTTCTTATTAATTCAGTATGTTAGGGTCATCTTGACTCCTGATTTCTTTGCAGTGGGGATGTCATTCCCACCTTGATTGTTGATTTGAAGGCCCACATAATCTTGGGGCCCATCTTAATGTATGTATGGCACCTAGAGGGGCTCATAGTGGCGGAGCTCCTCCCACAACCTCTCTCTCTCTCTCTCTCTTGTTCTCTTTTTTTTTTATGATGATGTGGCCCACCTGATGTGCTCAACAATCTAGACCATCCAGCAGGTGGGACAACCCTGCTGTCCAGTTTTCTAGACGCAGGCTGGCCCACCTTGCTGTCATGTTTTGCATGCAAAGGAAAGGTACAAATATTAGCTTGGTCTGGGGGTCGTGTGGCCCACTCAGGTGGACCATATCATGAAGTATGTGTTGCATCCAAACAGTCTAGCAGTGGGGATGCCCCACTGTCTAGCAAAACAGCCCAGCTGCTGTCCATTTCTGGGCCTGTGCGGACGGTCAGTCACATAGGCTCGATGGGTAAGAAAGCACGAATAATAGCTTGATTTTCAAGCTTAGTGGGCCACCATATGGACCCCACTTTGATGTATATATTTTATCTATTCAGTCCAGTAAATGGACTGTGTTACTGGACATTGTAGGCCTGCATGACTGGCTAGTCATGCAAGATTGTCTAGATGAAGTAAATCCCCTATATTAGCTTGATTCTTTGGATTGTAGTGGGGTGGCCCATTGGCGTGTGGACCCTACCTTGATGTATGTTTGAATCCACACCTCCTGGCCATGAGAGATCGCCCCTAGACTGGGCCCAGCAGGCCTGGACGGTCCAAATGATGGTATCGTCTAGCAGCCCTGAATGAAGGGAAAATGTATTATGATGTATGTGCTACCCATCTATTTTGCTGGATCATATGGGTTGTCCCAGAGGCCCACTATGATGTATATGAGTGTATTTATGCTGACCCTCCACTAGAATGGGCCGCACTCTAGAAGGCAATGGTGGTTAAATGTCCACGTTGTAAACCTCCCTAGGGCCCGTTGTTAAACCCATTTCCATCTCCTCACATTAGGCTATCCCAAATTGTTGGGCCCCCATTGTCGATGGTACTCCCACCATGCCTTGTAAGATTGTCCAAACCTTGAAGCCCACCGTGATGGGTGTGTTATATACACTTAGTCCATCCATTTTTAGGCCACAGGGCTACCTTGTGCGGCCCACCATATTGTTCGACCACTTTCTAGGCCTTGGGCTGCCCACCTTGACATATGTGTTCTACACACACTGCCCATTCACTTTCCTAGCTAGTCTGAGGGCCATGGGCCCCATTGTGAGTCAGATTCAAATCCCAAGTGGACTGCACCGTAGGAATAGTGGTGGCTAAATGTCCACCGTGGTAAACCTCCCTAGGGCCCATTGTTAAAATCATTTCCCGTTCTTCCTTCCTTCACCCAAGACTCGGGTCCTACACGTATGACAGAAAAACCTCGCTATGTTGAGCTACCCCAAATCACTGGGCCTCATTGATAATGATGCTTTCCACCATACCCTGTAGGACTACCCAAGCCTTGGGGCCCTCATACCAGGCCTTTCATAGTAAATGTGGCCCACCTAGATACACGTGTTTGCCCAAGCTCAATGACCCAATCCCGAGGCCCATTTAGATGATGAACGGCTACCTGATCCGTTTGTAAGGACACAGTCCTAGATGTATGGACCCTACTAAGTCCCCTCCCTCAATAGGAAAGCCCAGTTGTTGTATGATATAGAGGGTGAGGAAGCCCACTTGTTGTACTTAGACTCATCCTCTAAAAACTTGCCTTGTTGTATCCACGCTTGACTCACCTCGTGAGATGTGTCGTACCCTTGTAATCGGTTGCTAGGACCTCGGTGTTATGTATGTATCATCCACACTATCCAATTACCTTCTTAGGATGAGTGTGTAGCCCATCCTTGGCGTTAGTATGACATCTAAACCATCTACTGTCTGAAAGGAGAGTATAACACCATCACCCCCTGCCATAGTTGGAAGAATATGTGGTATTAAGTTTGGTATATCCACTATATAGAGCCTATTTCGATGTATAAGTTAGATCTGCTGTCCTCCTAGTGGACCTCATCCTGGAATATATTATATATTAGTACCTTGGAAGGCTAATGTTAGTATAACGCGGGACATGCCGCTTGGACTCTTATAGTTGTAGAAGGAGCATGTTGTTTAGTTTATACTCTTGGTATGTGACATACCGATGAAGGCCAATTGTAGTTTATTGTTGTCTGCCTTATCTGATAATCATGCTAGTGTACTCAGTCTAGTAGGACACACCGAGAATATGCTTAGTATTACATCATAATACATTCCCATACGCATCATTTGTATGCTTGTTACGAGGAGTGATTGATCATAGCATGTGGCTAGTTGTTTATGGGACTCCCTCTGAGTAGAGTTGCCCCACATGAGAGCGCGGTACGCACAAGTTTGATGCATGACGGGATGGTATGACTCATGCATCTTACATTTGTGTGACATGATCACTACGCCCTAACGACATCAGGGCTATGGCCTCCACATGCATATCGTGGATGGCCAAATGAGACACCAGAAATGTTTGATTATAGCATATGGGCACGTTAGATGTCTGTGGGTGAAAGTCCCTAAACTCCCGTGGCCAGAAGATGCTCTAACATCGAGACCGGGTGGAATACATGAGCGTCTGAGTGCTGAATACCAGTAGGTGGCATCTCCCACTGATCATGGTCGGTTAGAAGGGGGTTTGACCTTACCCGCCAGAGAGTAGGGGGTAAAGCTATGTTGAGTTTGACCAGCTCATAAATGGGTCTGCTATCGACATGCCGGGTAGATATTGGCAGATTACTGGCCAGGCAGGTAGTGAGGTCTCTTCCACTTGCATGGTTGCACATCCAGTTTGGGCGACAATCTGGTGTAGAGTGTATTAGACCTCAGTGATATCCTAGAGATGTACGGTATTGATATGTGGACTTACTGAGTAGGAGTTTTCATTTGACTCATTCATTCATACTATCCACTCGGGTTGGTAATGCGCAATTAAACCATTACGTGTACATTTACAATGGCCATGATTTCGGTTGGGTACGCCATCAACTTGAGATTAAGAGTTTACCATATTGAGTCTAGCTATCTAAATTTAGGTATGAGACTGGTTTAGATATAAGTCCCTTATGATGGACCCCACAGCTTGCGATACCACGTACTATTACCCCGACTTTACACTCTAGCTTTGTCATTTCTTTCGCACCGGATATTGCATTGCGTCCTCATAACATGACATTTGGTTTACTATGCTTCTATATTGCATAACCTGAATATGGCTGATGGTATTATGGACTCGCCAAGATTTGTATATTGTATTACATCCTCAACATATAGCATTTGGGTTACTATGTTTCTGCATTATATGACGTAGATAAGACTGATGGTATTTGTGGCTCATCGAGAATTGCATATTGCATTACATCCTCGGCATATAATATTTGGCTCACTATGACTCCGCATTGCATAGTCGATCTGCATTGCATACTCTGATATTGTATGACTAATAGACTTGCTAGTATTTCTGCTTACTCTGATATTGTATGACTTATGGACTTGCTAGTATTCTACTTACGTCGATATTGTATGCTTGGCACATGCTTTGCACACATACGTACACCACCCTCTAAGCTTTCTAGTAAGCTTATGCACGACCGTTGCGTGCAGGTGACGTTAGGTCACAGCAGCATTGAGGCAGGACCGCGTGCCAGAGTTTTGGAGTTTTATTTCTTATATGTATTTTTCCTTTCAGCATTGTACTCAAATGATTTTTTAGTGGATATGTGATAATGATCTTTTTGTGACTTGGTTATGCTCCTTTACAAAAAAAAAAAAATCATATTAAAAATCCTCCTTATAGGATCCCAAGATCAGAACCTGGCACTTGGGTGTCGAGGGTCGAGAATGAGGTACTATGGAGGCTATCGGCGTTGGATTCGACAATCTAGAATTTTGTGAGCCCGATTTTCGAGTTTGAGGCGTGACAGAATACCTGCCAAATTTCAATGCATTGAGATGGTGTAGTTTGACGCTATGGACATTAGAAGTTGGAGAAATAAAAGATGGAAAAATCATAACTACTTAATGCCATTAACCTATACCCTTGAATTTTGATCGTATGGTTCTCATGATCCAGTTGATGTGAAATTTTATACCATGCCTATATGTAATAAATTAACTATAAACCTCAAATTTCAGCCCTTAGATCATTGTAAAGGTGACCAAATTAACAAATCAACCCCTTAACCATTGATTTTGGTGTCCATCAAGTGAAGAAAGCTCATGGATAGTCATAGTAGGATATTTCCTTTCATATGAACGACTTGAATTGCCCATCATGTGAACCTCGCCTTGGTAGGCATTTTCTTAAGTGTGAAGTACTCGATTTAGGCTTACCAACTCTTTCTAAATTACTAGACTTTAACCTCATATAACTACGAGATCATATAAAATTCAGATTCCAATCTATGATCCTACACTATTGAATGATGACCACCTTGACTTCAATTTATTCCTTTTGGTGCAACAGGTGAAATTTCAAATTTAGGCCTTTTCCACTATCGATCAAACACTAAATTTTGTCCAATTATTTGCTTATCTTGACTACACATTTCTCCTAAAATTGGGCCCTGATCATTAAGCGTGGACCGTTAATTAAGATCAAGTCTATTTTGGTACCTACTAGGAGAATTTTTAAGATAAATCATTCTAAATTTCAGATGAAAAGAAAAATTATGTACCCTTGCCCCTATTCGATGTCCCCATCATCATGAATAAATTAGATTTAAGTAAAGATCACTAGAAGAGACAAAATTAGGGAAACCCAATTTAAGTGGGATTTAAGACACACCCCCTCTCACCCCCACCCCTTTATAAAAGGGTGTGTGTGCCCCTTCTCTACTCAAACACTAATGCTCCCATGTCCAAGGAAGAGAGAGAAAGAGATAAAGACATCCAAGCCTAGGCAATCAATCTTTCTCTTCCTTCTCCACATGTGTAGTGTGTAACACCCCGAACTTTTCAATACCCGAGTGTTGAAAGTTCTCAAGTGTTACCACATTACAAGAAAGAGGGTTTTTAGCGACTAAACTTTTAGCGACGAAACTTCTTTTCGTCGCTAAAAGTCACTTTTAGTGACGAAAATTATTTTTGTCGCTAAAAGTTTATTTTTAGCAACGAAATTGTAAATTCGTAGCTAAAAGTCACCTTTACCGACAAAAATTTTCGCCGCTAAAGGTTGCTTTTAGTTTTTCAAAAAAATTCGAAAAGTTACTTTTAGTTACGAAAATTTTCGTAGCTAAAAAACGTGGATGAGACTTTTAACAACGAAAATTTTCGTCGCTGTAGACACCCCACCCAGGCTAACGTCTTAAGAAGGCTAAGACTATTCAGGAACCATGGTTATACCTTGGACCAAACCCAAATCCCAGCCTAAACCAAACCATGACCCAAAAGTCCCTAAAACTCCTAATCCATAACCTGAAACCGCAATCCAAACCCTTTAGAACGAACACAACCTCGCATATACCCTATACCTTGGCCAGAACCCTCTATCCATACCTAAATCCACCACTTTGAGTCCAAGAAACCCAAAATGGAAACCACTGGATGAACCAGACCACCACACGAAGCACATACGTGCGAATCCGGCCGGAACCAGGCCCGGGATGTAGTCTGACTACCGCGGGTGGCAGTCTGACCGCCGCCTGTGGTACTTCTATTGCCGCCGCTCGCGGCCCACGTGTGGACAGCTGTCCCAGTGTCCAAAAGTCAACTCTCCTTCAAAATTACCCCCTACTTTTACTATTTACCAATTTACTAGCCCATAAGCCAATGAGAGAATGCCATGTGGCATCTCTCTCCTCTCCACCAACCACCACTTGCCACCTCAGCATTTACCCCTTCCAAAGCTAAAAATTACAGCAATGCCATTGGAGAAGGCTATAAATAGCCATTTCCTCTTCTCATTTTAACAACAACCAAGAGAGGGAGTGAGAGAGGGAGAGTGGGAGAGAAAGAGAGTGAGTGAGGAAGAGAGTGAGGGAAAGGAAAGGAGCTCTCAAGCCCTCAAAATATAGATTTTTCCAACCACCCCCTAGCCCTCAACTCAACCTTTCCAACCAATAAGCCTAACCCAAATTGGTCATGGTTCAGTCTTTGTCTTAGCCTATTCAAAAATCAAGCCAAAGATCCATCATCCTATAAGTATTCATCATGACATTCACTCCCTTCTCAACCCTCCTGCTTCTCTAGATCTCTAGTGAACGTATGCTCTATGAGTTGCCATATATTGGATCTTGTCACATCAGAAATTCTTAGTGATCTAGTCTACTTTTTCTTGGCCTTTTCATATAAGCATTATCACAACCGCCCTCTAGATACATTGTCGGATGTATGCTCTGTGGCCTGTCAAAATCTCGGATCTTGCTATATCAGAAATCCACGTGTGACTAGTCCCATCATGACCACAACATTATCATCATCCCTTGAAATCATTTTACCACACTAAGTAGAGACCGTACATTTGTACAGGCAGAGAGGGTGCCTAACATCTTCCCTCTTTGTAACTGAGGTCCCTTACCTGGAATCTCTGATCACAGATCAGGAGTCAATTTAAGGAAGGAAAGTCTTCAGATTTCTCCAACCTTAACGTGTTCCGTGGTTCTAACCGACTGCGGGATTCTAAGATTTTTCGGCTAGTGGCGACTTCAACAATCACAAATCAGCCTAATCCCATCACAAATACATAAATCAGCGTGGGTACCGAATTCCAGTGTCCACAGAATGGCGACTCCACTGGGGACTTGTTAGCTTGTACTAGTTGAGACCCGACTCGAAACCGTGTGGTATTCTAATCTCAAGGGACATCATCGTTGCATTCATATAAAAATAAAAAAATAAAATCTTCGGCTTGTTCTTTCTTAGGCACAAATTTGAACCATGACCACTCGATCCCGTGCAGCTATAACCTCTCAAGCTACCCATGAAGAAGAATCGGCAGCTCAGCCAGCTCTCGAAACATCAATACCCGCACTTGCACCAATATCCGTGCCGTTACCACTCGTGGTTCAGGGAGACCTCCAAGCCAATGCAACCACACATGAGCTGCTACTTCAAACAATGCAAGAGCCACTACTTCGCTTGGTGCCAAGTCCCATACCAAATACACAGGCAACCCAGACCAGTGTATAGAACAATTCACTCCCTCAGACTCCTTTTGCCTTCTCCCTCATTCCTCCAGCAAATCCCATGCTCCCTCTCACAGAAGAGTTAGCACAAGATCAACAACAGTCAGCAATTGGGAGCAATCGTCCCACACATCTCTACTTAGCACATCACAATAACCCAGTCACAACACAAGTTCCCCCTCATGGAAACCACAGACAAGAACTGGCGGATGCCCATGAAGGGGGCCAGTTTTGAGTCCAACTCACTCCTCCTAATGGGAGCAACATTCTGAAATTGGCAGATACCCCAGGCGGGAGCCATTTCCGAACATCACACCCTCCTCTGAAAGGGAGCAGTGTCCAATTCCACCTACCTCTCACCACCGGGAGTCCACCATCTTTCCAGCAACCTCTCATTCTTGATCCGTATGAAGAAGAAGCAGCACAAGTCCTACACCAAGGGGCAAGATATCCGCAACATGGCAAATCGAAAATCGAGGAATTACGAGAGCAGTTGCAAATGGTGTAAAATCAGCTCCAGAGATAGTAAGGAGTGGACCACCCATCCACCAAGTTTAAGGATCTCTGTCCCTTCCCAGACCCCCGGGTACCTTCAAACTTCGAGGTACCAAAATTCAAAAGGTATGACGGTAGTGGGTGCCCTACAGCACACCTAAAATCATTTTGTGGGGAACTCAATGCGATATCAGGGAATGATGGAGCCTTAATACGACTCTTCCAGAAATCCCTTAAAGGTGACGCTTTGGATTGGCACACCTCATTGGACAGCCATCAAATCAGAACCTGGAAAAAACTTTCCCAGGTATTCATTGACAGGTTCTCATATAACCTGAACATGGCACCAAGAAGGTCTGACCTGGCTGCCTTAAGACAAAAAAGTTACGAGTCTTTATCAGCATACATAGGACGATGGCGAGCCATGACGGCTCGAATGAGAAACCCCATCGATGACGAGGAGCAGATATCCATGATTGTACATTCAGCAAATTCCAGCATTTCAGGATATCTAATCTTATATCCATACGTAAATTTCTCCCTACTCATCCGAGTCGGAGAACAAGTCGAAGCCAGAATTAGGGCTGGGACCATTTCCCCATGGCCACACCAGCCCCCCTCAATAAAGAGAAACAAAGTCAAGGGGAAATCCGTTGGATATGGGAATGAAAATAGCACTGCTCCCGTTCAGCGCACTATAGAAGTTAACAAGATCGTCACTAATACTCAAGATAATCAGTATATTCCACAATCGGAGCTACGTCAAGATAAGCAGTACCAGCCACAGTCAAATAGGCAGTACCAACCACAACATGTCCAACAGGAATATCAGGCACAACCGTCTTAACAGCAACAACAACAACCTAGGGGGAATACGCCAAGTCCATACAAACAGGTAATGTTAGGAAGGAAGTTTACCCCTTTAACACAATCATACAGTCAAGTGTTGACAATACTTATGTAAAAGTAGTTGTTGACACCACTCTAGCCTCGGCTTCCACCTAATCCCTTCCCTCCTGGTTACAATGAAAATCAATATTATACATATCACCAAGCTCCTGGCCACCTAATGGACCGCTGCTTTGCCTTGAAACATGCGGTCCAAGATTTGATCGAAAGCCAGAAGATTGTGATCACCCTACAGGCCAACAATACAACTCAAGCCAACATTCTCCAAAATCCTCTGCCATCGCATCAAGCAGGACCTAGCACATCTGGCACTTCTACCGTCAACCACATTGAAGGAGGGCAACCCATGTACTCCTCCCCACATTATTCCATTTAAGCAATCATGCCTGATACAATAAATTAGATATGAGGATACCAACAGGTGCCATCGCCTGGGCCACAGGTATTCCTTGAAGCAGCACCAGCCGTTTAACCTCTTATTTTTTAGAAGCAGCACCAGCCACTCAACCTCTTGCAGCACCATCAACACCGCCTCTTGTATTCCTTGAAGCAGCACCCAACAGGTCACACCCCAGTATCCTGCCCCCAAAGGAGCACATTCAACTCCATCCCCAGTACATCCAAAAAGGTCAAATCCTGAACCTATTATCCTCCCGATAGGCCTCCCTGATCTAACCCCGCTAACCTTGCAAGGGGCACCCCCAGCTCAAGCCCTAACATTCCTGATGCCTCACTAGCTGGCGCATGCCCAGAGGACCCTTCCCACACATCAAAAGGGGGAAGAGAACTCTGCTCTTAAAACCAGTCAGGACTTGGTGACACCTCAAGAGAAATCATTAGATCTATCACAAAACATTCCAGCCACAACTCGCCATCCTTAAGAACTGCTGATATTCCTGGAAGGAAGGACTGTTCCCTCCTATGACTCAAAAGCAGTCCCATGGCATTATCCATAATGCGATGAGGTGGGTAACAATGAGAGGTATTTCAAGAGAGATAATCAGAATCCAAAAGAAATTCAGGAAACTTTGTTGGGAACCACTTGTAAGACCAATGCTACTTATGACATAACAGCTCAACTTAAAAACATTTCCATACAAATATCCATCTGGGAACTCCTATGCACATCAAGATCGCATTGAGAAGTCTTTGTGAAAACATTGAATGATGCCCATATCTCTCCTGATGTACCTCCCAAAATGGTGGCAAGTATGATCAGACAACTCCTCGCACCACGAGCCATTACTTTCTCTGATGAAGAACTACCACCTGAAGGGTGTGAACATGGACGCTCACTAAATATAGTTGCCTATCATAAGAATTTCAAAGTCCCACTCATGCTCATAGATAACGGATCTAGCCTGAATGTTTGTCCTTTGAGGACTGTCGAAAGGTTGGGGATAGAACCGTCTTCTTTCAGGCCCAGCACCATGTGCGTTAGAGCCTTCAACAACTCCCAAAGGTAGGTTGAGGCAGAAATCGACCTTGAATTACAAATCGGAACAGACATGACCCTTGACACGTTTCAGGTCATTGACATTCCTGCCTCATTTAACCTTCTGTTGGGGCGACCATGGCTCCATGCCATTGGAGCCATCCCATCCACCCTCCATCAGAGGGTTAAATTCCCTTCGGGTAATCAAATCATTTGAGTATTAGCCGAGTCAGAAACCATCCTACTAGTGACGGTCAGTATTCCAGAAACTGATATCTCAGTGATCGATGTTCGGCATGAAGAGGGTGATATATCATATCACAGTTTTGAATTTGAAAATGTGAATGCAATCGCCAATCCACGACCTCTTGCTGTTGAATATGTCATCCCGCTTGCTGAGCGATTGATCCTGAATTACCGTACCGAGTTCCATGAAAAAGGTATGGTGGTAAAGCCAGCACCCGTGATGTTTTATTTAAACCAACATGATTTAAATGATTTTTAAACTCGCAAGTATATGAATCAGATGTAGATATGGTACGTATTACGAGATCGTTCCCACGAGGACTGATCATCACAACTCAAATTCACAATTCTTCTTAACTAATCCAACAAATAATGGAATGAACTACTAAGCACAATTCTAGGAAAAAACAATTAAGAACAGGGAAGAAAATTCAATCAGAGAAAAAGCACTAGGACTTTCGAATCTACCCCTAATTATACTAACCCTTGTTTTGTCTGTTGATTCACCTTGATCTAGATTGATACCACTTATATAGAGAAAGCACAATTTGTGTCCTTAATCGGGCATATAGAATGTCTAATTCTTTAAGCAACGCCATGAATAACACATTCCATGTCCTTGATCGGGCACATGGAATGTACATTCATTAAAGCACCCTGTTTCTTCCTCTATAGAAAACCTGTTCTTAATCAGACACAAGCACCTATAATAAGCATCCAAACAACATCCATATATATATACTTTAGTCAAGTTCATAGATAGAGAAGTATAGAATTTAAACCACTCACGCCCACTTAGAGAAAGAAACAAATTAATTAATATTCAAAGTAAATCAACCAATACAAGATCTAATCAAATTAGGGGCTTCATCTCAGCCCTAGCTGAGAGATTAGTGACCCATAAAATCCATAAAAAAGATTAAATAAAATTCATAAAAACAAAACACCAAACCAATCGATCTCTCTCTCTTCTTTCTTCTCTTTCTTCTCTTTCTTCTCTCCCTTGCTCTGGATCTGGAATCCCCTAGTTCTGAATGAATTTCCCACGTCCATAATTTCTCTTTTATAGCCGTTGGAGAGCTGGGGTCGGTGGTAGAGTCGTAGAAGGACATGAAGTGCAAATTTTCGCAGCCGTGATCAGTGGGCCCCACAGAAGTATTTTTTGGAAAATCCACCCCGTCCATTAAATTCGGGACGAAATTTCAGTCAAGAATTGGTGGTTTTGAACATCCATTGACGCGGCCCAAAGAAAAAAATACAAAAAGATCAGATTTGAACGTTGCAGGGCAGCCCTTTTGTGGCCTCTATACCGTACATGTGTGTACGCATGGGAGTGGAATATCAGCATGATTTTGAAGTTCTCGAAGCCCTCTACACGATGGATGGCTTGGATCGGCCGGACAGGTGACGGGTGGGGTCCAAAAACTCTCGCAAAACTGGCAGCGGTCGGACGTCGTTACGCAGACGCGGAGCTCTTCTGCTGTGACAATGGTGGGGCCCATTCCTTTGATTAAATGGAAAATCCACTCCGTTCACTGGGATAAGAACGGAAAACCGTTCAGGAGTGTCAAGATTAGTTTGATTTAGATGTGGTCCACCAGAGATCTCACCCGACCGTTCAACCTGCGTTTGAAAGGTTTGGATCTGATCTATGCTTTCATTTGAATTTTTGCCACCTAGGCAATGGTAATGTAGGCCATTTAGACTTGATAGACGGCCTGGATTGACGGTTCGATGGACGCTGTGGACCCATAACGGACGACTGCGGTTCAGCTTCGCAGATGCTGGAACGGCGCTGCCGTTTTTGACGAAGGGGAGAGAGAGCGCGGGTCAGCGCTTCGCTGACCGTCTTAGGCGGTCCGGTGCACTGCAAGTGGACGTGTACGCATGGTGTACATGCATCGTATACGGGGTCTATTATAATGTTTATGAGAAATCTGCACCGTCCATCCTTTTCTTCATATAATTCCAACCGCCAAAACCAAGTTTGAGGCAGTTCCAAATATTAGGTGGGCCCCAAAGTGAAGATTAATGGGCTGATCTGTCCGTTGGACCACTTTCCGAGATCCTCAATGATTGAAATTTAATATGTATGGTTAATTTATGGCCCCCATCACATGTATGAAGTTTCGAGTCAATTGGATGATGGGAACCATATGATCTTGCATTTTGGACCCTTTTCGGGCCCCTTTGGCTTGCTTTCCTCAAATCCCAGGCGTGTAAAATCTTCACTATTGGTTTTTTGGAGTCTATCCTGTGCTTTGGAGACTTTGGATCATGAAATCCATGCCTTTAACATCAATTTTCAATTAACGCTCCTGATTTCATCCTGTAATAAAAATACAATTAAAATATGAAGTTAAGCGTTATCATGTACGTAAAATCTGGTAATGATTGGGGTCTGATATGTAATATTTGACCCTCAACAACCCGCCAACGTACAAAGACAGGGACTGGGGTATCCGCCGACACCAGAGGATCAAACCAAAAGGCCAAAAAAGGGTCAACCGTTTAAGTGCACACCCATCAAGTTCATTAAGGCTGGGGCAATTTGCGAAGACACTACGATTTCCCTTGAGGACCAACTCTAGCAACTCAAACTCACAGAACATGTTAACCAAGAGTCCATCTAGCCACCAATAAGGTGAGATATGATCCTCAGGGCATCAAAGGCACATCTAAAGCCAGGGGCAACACCCCCAGGCCCATCACATGAGGCTAGGGGCAAGGAAACTGGGTTATCCACAGGAGACTTAGAACCAGGGGTGCCATTTGCAAAAGACGCAGGCAGGAATGGGGAGACACCCATCTCCACCCACAATCAAGGGGACACATCCCCATCGCCAGCCAGCAACACAAGGGTCAGAAGCAGCCCATCCCTTGGGATGTTAAAGTCCCGTCACTAGGTGAATTCAAGGAGCCAGAAGAACTCCAACTCCTAGGTGAATAGATCGAATCAGACTCCGACTCTAAACCCAACCCAGTAGACATCATGGTCATCGAGATAGGTGACCCTCAGGAACAAACAGATCAGAATAGCAGAATTGAAAGGAGGAAATAACCAAGCTGGTCAGCTATCCCCCTAATAATCGAATCAGCCGGTGAACCATCCATCAATGCCGGCCTAAAAAAAAACGCCAATGTAAATAGTGGTGGGTACCCCGAACTAGGACAGGATCAATCATGGTTCGCAACACCATCCTGTTTGGGATCTCTTGGCGACACAAAAATATCATATATTTCCAAAAATACAAAAAAATCAAATATTCCTCAAAATCACAAAACATCAGAAAATTTTCAAAATACAAAAACAATAGAAAAGCTTTCACAAATCACTGTGCTAAACATCTCACACACATTGCAGGAGTTTGAGGTCGACTTATATGATTTCGATCTCGAGTTGGACTTTAAACTCATGGGTTTGGATGAAGTCCTGGATGAGGGAAATGATGATACTGCTCTCGAATTCGAGGATTCTCTCGAAAAGTTTGAAATAAAGGTCAATATTGTAGCAGACAACTTTAAAATTGTGAACTTAGGGTCAGCGGAATCTCCTAGAGAGGTGCGCATCGGAAGGTCGTTATCTCTGGAACACAAGCAGAGAATGAGGGAGTTTCTGAAACCAAGGTCGTCCAACTTTGCCTTTTCTTACGAGGACATGCCAGGGTTCGATGAGGATCTAGTGGTGCACCATTTGCTAACAAAGCCAGACATGAAGCCTGTCAAATAAAAGTTGCGGAGAATGAAGCCAGAATGGGCCCTGAAGGTCCGTGATGAAGTTATCAAGCAATACAACGTGGGGTTCCTGGTACTCTCCAATTACCCGGAATGGCTCGCAAACATCGTATCAGTTCCAAAGAAAGACGGAAAAGTCAGGATGTGCATCGACTTTAGAGATCTCAACAAGCCCTAAGGACGATTTCCCTCTGCGTCACATTAACACACTGGTAGATAACACTGCTGGACACATGATCTTCTCCTTCATGCACGGTTTCTTCAATTATAATCAGATTAAGATGGCCATCGAAGATCGTAAGAAGACTTCCTTCATCACACCATGAGGAACTTTTTGTTACCGGGTCATGCCCTTCAGATTGAAGAATGCAGGAGCTACATATCAATGAACCATGACTACCTTGTTTCATAACATGATAAACAAGGAAATGGAAGTCTACGTGGATGACATGATCGTCAAGTCTCGCACAATCGAAGGACACTTCAAAGATCTTAAGAAGCTTTTCGACAGGCTAGAAAAGTTCAAGCTCTGCCTCAATCCGCAAAAATGAGTCTTTGGTGCAACCGGAGGCAAGCTGCTAGGCTTCATTGTCAATGAAGATGGTATTCGGGTAGATGAGACTAAGACCAAGGCAATCATTGAAATGCCACCACCCAAGACTGAAAAAGAAATTCGGGGCTTCCTCGGGTGAATCCAGTATATCAGCCGATTTATCGCACAGCGCACTCCGGTCTGTGAGCCATATTCAAGCTATTACGAAAGAACTCGCCAAAGGAATGGAATAGTGACTGTGAAGCGACCTTCGATAGGATCAAGAAGTATCTGCTAAATCTTTCAATGCTCACATCACCTACTCCAAGTAAGCCACTACTGTATATCTCCGTCACAGCAAAAACAATCGGATGCGTTCTCGGCCAACATGATAATACGAGAAGAAAGGAACAAGCGATCTACTATCTAAGCCGACGATTCACCAACTACGAAGCCAAATATTCCAGCTTGGAGAAAACATGCCTCACCCTAGTCTGGGCAACACAACGTCTACGGTAGTACATGATCGCTCACCCAATCCTTCTGCTCGCTCGCATAGACCCATTGAAGTATTTGTTCGAAAAGCCGACACTAACCGGTAAGATTGCAAAATGGTAGCTATTTTTTTCAGAATTCGACATGACATATGTCACCCAAAAGGCAATCAAGGGGCAAGCATTGGCCAACCATCTAGCAGCACACTCTCTACTTAAGTATCAACCATTGAAGACCTTCTTTCCTGACGAGGACATCCTTCTGATTGAAGAAGAAGAAGAAAGGAAGGCAGGAGAGTGGACACTCTTCTTCGACGGAGCTACAAACTCAAAAGGGAGTGGAGTATGCACCATACTCTACTCTCCCGATGACATCCCAATTTCCATATCCAAGCAATTGGCATTCCCATGTACCAACAACGTGGCTGAATATGAAGCATGTATCAGCAGTCTAAGAAAAGTCATAATCCTCGACGTGAAGAAGTTACGAGTTTTCGGAGATTCGCAACTCATCATCAATCAGATAAATGGCGATTGAAAGACCAAGGATAAAAAGTTGATCCTGTATCATGTCTATCTGGAGAATTTAATCAAAGAATTCGATGAGATCACATTCTCTTACATGCCCCGAACCAGGAACCAATTTACAGACGTTTTGGCTACCCTCGCCTCGATGATGGAGATCTCGAAAGGAGTTACTGAATGGGAACTCACTGTCGAACTTCAGGAGGAGACTGCATTCTGCCTATAGATCGACAAAGCTGAGCCATCTTCGAATGATCAGTCATGGTACGCGGACATCAAGGAATATCTCGAGCATCAGAAATACCTGAAAAGAGCAACACTAGTTGATCGACGCGCCATCCAATGGCTAGCGGCACAGTTCGTGATCACTGGGGGCATTCTTTACAAGCGATCCTTCAACCAAGTCCTTCTCCGTAGTGTGGACGAGACAAAAGTGACACAGATCATGTTAAAAATCCATGAAGGACTATGTGGCCCACACATGAATGGACATATGATGGTAAAGAAGATCCTACGACTCGGCTATAATTAGCTTACGATGGAGATGGATTGCTATAAACACGTCAGGAAATGCTTCAAGTGTTAGGAGTATGCAAACAACACCATGGCCCTTCTCTGTATGGGGGCTAGACATCATCGGCAAGATCAGCCCTAAAGCTTCAAATGGACACGAATACATCCTGGTAGCAGTAGACTACTTCACCAAATGGATAGAGGTGACATCCTATACCACCATCACAGCATCTCATGTGGTCAAGTTTATGAAAAACAACATCATTAGCCGTTATGGGATCCCTCGGGCCATCATCACTGACAACGGAACCCCGTTCGTCAATAAAAGGATGAACGATTTTCTTGACAAATTCAAAATTTAACGTCATCGGTCAAGCCCTTACTGTCCCCAAATGAACAGTGGGGTAGAAGCCGTAAACAAGACCATCATTCGCATACTGGAGAAGATGATGAAGATATATCGTGATTGGTCAGAAATGCTTCCCTACACACTTTGGGCTTATTGAACGTCTATACAGTTTGCTACAGGCGCAACTCCATACGAACTAGTATACGGAATGGAAGCAGTGCTGTAACGCCCTGAAAATCGGGGGTCGAGTATAGACTTAACTCCCAAGTTTCAATGCATTACTTATGCAACATAGATAATGATGAATGTTGTCTGTGTTAATGCATTGAACATGAGTGAGATTAAGCCAAAACAGCAACACATAATCCAGGGATAGTTGTAATACATAAGCGGAAGATTGAAATAAAATGTATAACAATATAAACCAGTATAGGTCCCCAAAGTATGTATGCGTTGCCAGGTTAATATGTACAAGTATTGTTTCAAAATACAAAATGTCAAAAGAATGTGATAGTCCACTACGAGTATAACCTTGAAGCCCCATCGATTCAGAACGGTTCACATGAACCCGCCTGAATACTGCATGTACGAGAATACCTCCTCGTCATCACAAAAGTCAGGCTTCGCCTCAAGAGTCACGTCGCCATCTGCAATTAAGACAAAGTCTGGTTGATGTTTAAAACACCTTCTCGTAATGTGGGAGTGAGTGATTAACTCAGTGGAATAATAAATCAAAGGTTAACATGTTATCAATTCAATCAAGTAGAAATGATAAAGCAGTACAACAATCATGTCCTAAATACTCTTGATTAATGCAACATGATATGTAAGAATGATGCATGCCCTCGCCTACACTCCCTCAGCGTCTTCATCTTACGGCGCGTATGACAACCACCCGAAAGTGTTTTTCCATGCCAAAGCACATGCAATGCGGTGCATGCACGTGATTAGCCAGGTTCTTATTTAGGTTAATTCATACAGTAGGATTGGAAAACTAAGGTACATCCCTTATATCATTTTCCAAACAATGATCCATTCTAGGGTCGTCAGTCCTAGTAAATTTTATATGATGTTACAGTTCTAGGTCACTGCAAAGGGCTCATCGCTTGATCAGTGCAAGCCTAGTTTATACTCTAGTTGCTACGGAAAAGCTCGTCGCCTCCACGTAGACTCAGAGTACGCTCGAGGTCACTACAAAGGGCTCATCACCTGATAGTATGGCCCACCTAAGTTCCATATACGACTGATTTTTGGGATATCACATAATTTAAAGGGGGCCCATCAAATGCACGGTGTTGATGTTTGACACATGTCATAGTGGGGCCCACACAGCTTGACCTTTGTGTTTAATCCATGCCATCCCCATGAGGTTAAGCTATGTGGGCCCCACCATGACATGTGTCAAACATCAACACCGTGCATTTGATAGGTCCCCTTTAAATTATGGGATATCCCAAAAATTAGCCGTATATGGAACTCCAGTGGGCTATACCATCTAAAATCATGTGAAGACATGCTTAAAACATATAAAAGCACTTGGTGGGCCTCACTTGAAATTTGGATGCGTTTGCAACTTGGTATGACCCCTCATCCAAGTGTCACACACATAATGGATGGGCTGGATTTGTGGACCACATCTCGGTGGGCCCAAAAAATAATTATGAATGTTTTAATGGAGGGTAACCCCTCTCAACTTTTGTATGTGGTGTGGCTCACACAAATCATAGATTGATTTGATTTTTAATCCCTGGGCCCACCATGGGATGGTGCATCTGACTGATGGGGTAGATGTTTAACACGCATCATGGTGGGGCCCACAGAGCCATACTAGACCCCGGCCTAAATTTGGGCGTGTACTCAAAAATAGAGCCGCGCCCAAAAAAAACCCCAAATCCCAAATCTCTCTCTCTCTCTCTCTCTCTCTCTCTCTCTCTCTCTCTCTCTCTCTCCATTCCCTAACCTAGATCTGGTCCGTCTTCTCCTCCTCTCAGCAGCTGTTAGAATCCATGGTAGGTTCAGTAGTTGGTTCTTTGTGCAACGATGAAGGCACTCATTCTCATTAGAGGGTTTGGTACGCGTCTGCAGCCATTGACGCTCAGCGTTCCAATGCCGCTTGTGGATTTTGCTAACAAACCCATGATTCTACATCAGGTAATACCCCATGAGTCCATCTCTTTGAAATTGAAGATGAGCATTCCTCTTTTTTACTTTTTCTTTTTCTTTTTGGCCCCTATGGGCTGGATCTGTGTATGCGTTTCTCTATTGTTGATTTCCAATGAATTGATAATCATTTGCATAAGTTTATGTTCTATTCTTGTTTTACTTGTCTAGATATATATCATATCTGAAATCCAGTTTCCTATGGAAGATGAGAAGAACCCTTTAGGGTGCAGTTCTCTATGTTTGGCATGGTAATCAGAATTGATGATAGGCAGGATACTGTGTTCCCACCTTTGCTCTCCAAATCATTTTCAACATATGTTGCTGATGTTGATTTCGGGTAGACAAGTTGGAATTAATAGCATCCGACAATCCGAACCATCTCAAGTGCAGGGGAGGACAGATTATGTCATTCGGTCTGCAAAAATAAAAAAATAAAAATCAAACCAATTGCATTTTGGGTTGCATCCAAATAAACTCTATATTATCAGTGAGTACCCGTTCAGGCAAATGATCGAATTCCACAGAGCTCATGGTGGAGAGGCTTCAATAATGGTAACTAAGGTATAATTCCATATCTATCATTTCTCTATGTGAAACCTTCGATTTTATTAATTCAGCTATCCAGGCTGCTGAATTAATAATGGGCATACCCTAAAAAAAAGATCTCCTCAATGGATCTCCCTATATATCCATGGTGGATCCACCAGATCTCCTTAATTATTGATTGTATTATTTTCTTTCCAAAAATTAGGTCTCCACCAAAACTTTCTAAGCCTCTCTCTTCTACATAGGTCAGTTCTCTTCAATTCTAAAATGAAAATTCTAATTTGGAATTAGATATGAGATGCTTTCTTGGTTTAAGTGCAGGGTTAATAGCTTAGTGGGTGAGGCCATGACCGTGGGACCCACCTTGATGTATATGTTGTATATCCATGTTGTTCATCTATTTTTCAAAAGTGTATTTTCATCTTTATGGAATAACAAACACATAAACTTCAATGTGTCAGTTTCATTAATTTACTTGAGTGCATTCTCATACTACAACTGAAATCTTCAGGACCAATTTTTGTAATTTTTATGAAGGTTTTAAGCTTTTTTATGCAACCCAAGTTGTAAACCAATGGTTGTTTTTAGGTGTTGGTATCAAGAATAATAATAATAAAATGTTAATTCAGAACCAATGGATGTCTATAAAACAGGGCATAACTATGTTTTTTTTTTTTTTTTTTTTAAATAAATTTAAATCAACCCTTTTGAGTTAACTACAATGTCATGGAGTGTGTCATATATTCAGTTGTACATGACAGGCACATTATTATAATATTTATCAATTGTATCTGTTTGTGTAGACTCTTTCTAAATAAAATTTTTGAGCCAGTTATGACTAAAGACGAGGCAATATGGATGAGAAACTAATCAGTTGCCCTCAAAGTTGTTAACAAGTACTTTATATGGTATGTATTTTAGAACCAACATTCTTGCAATTGAAGTAATAAGGATGGGAATTGCACATGCTTCAAGGTGTCTGGATAGGGGTGCGGTTGGGAATTCATGATATTTTATAGGGCTATGTATGATTTAGTGGTGTGACTAAGGATGAGATAACACATGATTCAGTTAATATTAGTATTTTTAATTACATGCCATGATAGAGATGAGTTTAAAAAAGTCGGGGTCTATTTGGTTTCCAGTAATGAATGAGTTGATTTTGCTTCAAATCTTTCATATATTTCCATTTTTTTTTTCTCATTTTGGCTATTATTCGCTTCAAATTGTCATAAGCGAGTTAAGTCTTCTTGTTGGCTCATCCACACTTAAATGTTTTCCCTAGTATTTCTTATTATTTTCTAATAATAAGTTTCGTTCATGTTGTATAATGTTAGGTAAGGGAGGGAATGCCAATAGATTGCCTAGATGCATGGCGGATTAGATATTCATGATATTTTAAACACTCCTTTGTGGAGCCAGAAACATACAAGATCCCATGCCACAACAACTCATGCACAAATATCTCATGTTCTTGACATGGCTGCTTTTTGTGTTGGCAGGCTCAATAGAACTGCACCAATGATACAAGACAGAATCTTAATTAAGGTAATATGTGAGAATCTTGAGAATGTCTTATGATTGGTGGACCACATTATGAATCATTTCTCCAGTAGCTGTATGATTGAGGATATATAATGACTTCTAAGAATGAACGAAATTCCCTTTTATGGTTTGCTAACAAGTAGAGATAATAATTCCTTGTTGAGGCTATTAGTTTCATAGAGGCATTTATTCTCAAAAGATCCTTGGGAAGTTCTCTGGAATTCCTTATCCCCTGCTCTTTTGCTTTTCAATTGTTGAGATATGTTATTACTATCAGAACTACAATGGAAGATAGATGAGCTTGTTGACATTTTATGGTCTAAGGTTAGCTATAGTTATTTTGGCATCTGTGTATGTAGAGTACAGATTTTCATCTGCTGGAAAGGTACTTAAGAGATGCTAGATTTGGTTCAAAAATCCTGTTTTGCCAAATATTCCTGTACTACGCTCCACTTCAAAGATACTAAATTAACAAGGTAAAATTGTCATCCCTTGAGTACTCTTGTTCCATGAATTGGATTTACATATTTCTAGAAGGATGGAAGACTAAGGGCCTATTTGTTAAATCTAAAATCCGAAGTCTGAATCTGAAGACTAAATCTGAAATATGAATTTTAAGTCAGAAAACTAATCACATATGGATTTCAAGAGTCAGCTTCTGCCCTTATTTTGAACTATTCAGGCTGGACCTATTCAAAGTTTTGATTTTACTTTGCCTCATGCAGCCCTTCGACAGTCCTATTTCTACATAATATGATCTAGACTTCCAAAATCATAACCAACCATTTTAGCTCTCCTACCTGATATGGTTTCCAATTTTGAAGGTGATACTTTTGTCCTTCTGTATCATATGTATGCAACTAATGCTTGATGTGGAAATCTGGCCCTTTTGAACCTTTCCTAATTGCATAAGTGGCTAAACCAGCTCTGTATGTTACACATAATTTGTCATCCACTAGTTTCTGTAAATGAAGATAAGAGGATTGATCTTAACAATATGGTCGTCACGCATATAGACAGAAAATGCTTGCAATGAATTTTTATGAGTACTAGGTAGCCTATTAATGAAAACAATGTCTTCGTCCATAATACGTCTGTTTATGATTTGACCAACTTTCAAATATGTATGTCCTTTTGAACCTTCCCTAATTGCACAAGTGGTTGAACCATCTCTGTATGTTACACATAATTTTTCATCCACTAGTTTCTGTAAATGAAAATAAGTGGATTGATCTTAATAGTATGGTCGTCATGCACATAGATAGAAAATGCTTGCAATGAATGTTTATGAGTACTTAGTAATTTTGGAGTCCTTAGTTATGGTTTGGGCTGAAAGTACGAGTGCTGGAGCTGACGCTTTCGGAGTCCGAACTCATTCTTTTGAAAAATAGAAAAATGGGAATATTAGTAAATATGGATTTTCTAATTAAGAAGAAAATGAAAGGTAAAGAAGAGACATAACTGAAACTTTGCATTGTGAAAAGTAATATTAACCATCTTACTTTCCCTGTTGAATTTGACGTCCAGGAAATGGACCTTTTCCAGAAAACCATGGATTTAAAACCATTAAATCCTTCTTAGAAATCTGAGTTTATTAAACTGAATTGAATTATTACAATTCAATTTTGTTGAATATCCAAATGCAAGGTTTCCATGAATTAGGCAAATGAATTCATTCTAACCCATTTTGTTGAATATCCAAACGCAAGGATTTTTTATTTATTATTATTATTATTATTATTATTATTTTTGTGATATGCAATAGCTTTTCAGAATTCATATGTAGGTGCATACTTGTGCTCATTCACATGGACTTTGACTATCTTTCTTAAATTTCTTTGGTTTTTCTGATTTTTGTATCTAATTTTGAATCTCTAGGCCCTAAAACAAGATTCGAGGTGCTGTCAACAATGCTAACAGAATCCTCTAGGTCAAATTATTGATTTGACCTTATTTTATTTAAATGATCTTGATAATCTATTTTATTTAAATGAGCAGACCAGGATGTGCGTTGAAGCTATTTGGATGTTGAGCGGGGGTCCTTGGAAGGTGGGAACCGCTGTTTTAACCAAGATGAAGTTGTCCATTTTCTATGGACAACATTGGAGTGGCCTGACCATTTGGACAGGCCGTGTTTATATCTGTATTTGCTCGAAATTAATGGAGCAGACCCGGATGTGCGTCGGAGCTATCAGGATGTTGAGTGGGGTCCCTAGAAGGTGAGAACCGTTGTTATGACCATGATGAAGTTGTCCATTTCCTGTGGACAATATTGGAGTGGCCTGACCATTTAGATAGGTCGTGTTTATATCTGCATTTGCTCAAAATTGATAGAGCAAACCCGATGTGCGCTAGAGCTATTCGGATGTTGAGCGGGGGTCCCTGGAAGGTGGGAACCGCTGTTATGACCATGATGAAGTTGTCCACTTCCTATGGACAGCATTGGAGTGGCCTAGCCATTTGGACAGGCCGTGTTTATATTGGTACTTGCAGGGACCACACCCTTAACCTATAACCTAAACCTATTCTCAAATCCCAAAACCTATAACTACAACCTAAACCTTAATCTTAACCTATAACCTATAACTTAAGCTTAATTTCCTAAACTCTAACCTATAACCTAACCTAAACCTATACTTATAACCTAAACCTATTCTTAAATCCCAAAACCTATAACTTAAACTTAAACCTTAACCTAAACCTATAACCCATAATCTGAACCTATAACCTAAACTCAATTTCCTAAACCTTAACCTATAACCTAACCTAAACCTATACTTATAACCTAAACCTATTCTCGAATCCCAAAACCTATAATTATAACCTAAACCTTAACCAAAAACTTATAACCTAAACTCAATTCCTAAGCCTTAATGATGTTTTATTTAAACCAACACGATTTAAATGATTTATAAACTCGCAAGTATACGAATCAGATGTAGATACGGTACGTATTACGAGATCGTTCCCACGAGGACTGGTCGTCACAACTCAAATCTATGATTCTCCTTAACTAATCCAACAAATAATGGAACTAATTACTAAGCACAATTCTATGAAAAAAAATAATTAAGAACAGGGAAGAAAATTCAATCAGAGAGAGAGCACTAGGACTTTCGAATCCACCCCTAATTATCCTAACCCTTGTTTTGTCTGTTGATTCACCTTGATCTAGATTGATACCACTGATATAGAGAAAGCACAATCTGTATCCTAGTCGGGCATACAGACTGTCTAATTCCTTTATGCAATGCCGTGAACAACATATCCCATGTCCTTGGTCGGGTACATGGAATGTACATTCATTAAAGCATCCTGTTTCTTCCTCTATAGGAAACCTGTTCTTGATCAGACACAAGCACCTATACTAAGCATCCATACAACATCCATATATATACTTCGGTCAAGTTCATAGATGGAGAAGTATAGAATTTAAACCCATAAAGCCCACTTAGAGAAAGAAACAAATTAATTAAAATTCAAAGTAAATCAACCAATACAAGAGCTGATCAAATTAGAGGCTTCATCTCAGCCCTAGCTGAGAGATTAGTGACCCATAAAATCCATAAAAAATATTAAATAAAATTCATAAAAATTAAAACGTCAAACTGATCAATCTCTCTCTCTTCCTCCTTCTCTTTCTTCTCTTTCTTCTCTCCCTGGCTCTAGATCTGGAATTCTCTAGTTCTGAATGCCTTTCCCACGTCCAAAACTCCCCTTTTATAGCTGCTGGATGGCTGGGGTCGGTGGCAGAGTCATAGATGGACTCGAAGTGCAATTTTCGTAGCCGTGATCGGTGGGCCCCACAGAGGTGTTTTCTGGAAAATTCACCCCGTACATTGGATTCAGGATGAAATTTCAGTTAAGAATGGGTGGTTTTGAAGGTCCATTAGCGTGGCCCACAGAAGAAATCTCAAAAAGATCAGTTTTGGACATCGCCGGGCAGCCTTTTTGTGGCCTCTGTATCACGCACGTGTGTACGCATGGGAGTGAACTATCAGTATGGTTTTGTAGTATTCATGGCCCTCTACACGATGGACGGCTCAGATTGGCCGTACGGTTGACGTGTGGGGCCCACTGTCTTCCGCAAAACTCGTCAGCGAATCACGTTACGCGGACGCGGATCCATCCTTCGTGGCAATGGTGTGGCCCATTCCCTTGATTAAACTGTAAATCCACTCCATCTATTGCATAGAGGAGGAAAAATCGTGGGGAATGCAGAGTTTCGCCTTTTTTTGATGAGGTCCACCTGACTTTCTGCCCGATCGTTCGTGTGGTGTTTGAACGGTTGGAACACCATCTTCTGCAATAATCTAAGATTTTGCCATCTAGGCAGTGGTAATGCACGCCCCAAAAAACGGATGGACGGTCCGGATCAGTGTTTTAGATGAAGGGTGGGACCCACAGCTCGATCCCACGATCGGCTGCGGAAGACGCTGAGACGGAGATGGAGCGAGCGCGGGTCAGCGCCCGTGCTGACCGTCCGGGCGGTCCGGTGCACGGCCGGTACAGTGAGTGCATGGTGTACATGCATCACATATGTGGCCCATTGTGATGTTTTTGAGAGATCTGCTCCATCCATCCTTTTTCCCATATTATTTAACCCGTCCAGGTAAATTTTGGAGAGGTTCCAGATATCAGGTTGGCCTGAAATCAACGATTTGTGGGCTGATTCGTCAGTTGGAGCACTTTCCGAGATCATCAATGGTTGAAATTTAATATGTACGGTTAATTTACGGCCCCCATCACATGTATGAAGTTTCGAGTTGATCGGGTGGCGGAAAATATGTGATCTTACATTCTGGACCCTTTTCGGGCCCCTTGAACTTCAGTTTCTTGATTTTCTCGGATCTCGAGCGTTGATCTTGGTTTCCTGGGTCGTTCTCGTGCTCTGATGACTTCAGAACGTGAAATCCATACTTTTAACATTATTTTACAATTAATACTCCTGATTTCACCCTGTAACAAAAACACAATTAAAATCCGGCATTAAACATTATCATGTATGTAAAATTAGGCAATTGCTGGGTTCTGATATGCAATATTTGACACTCATCACAACCCCCAACCAGCATTTTGCTAGTCCCGAGCAAAACATGCAAAAATTAATTTCAGAAATAAAAGACAATTCCTGTAAAACCCAAGTGACAAGTGAACAGATAGCTGAGATATGAAAATTATAAGATTCATGAATGGTAAGTAGAATTTTCTCCTGGAAGCAAGCTCTTGGCAAATTTCATAATTAATTTCAAATTATTAATCTATCAATTAGAACATTCCTAAACATTGAGTTCCACGAGTGTAAAGTATAATCTCGACTTACAATCAGTAAGAGATCCAATTGTCAATTTATGATATCATTAGTAATTCGTGACAACCAAGCTTGAAACCAACACTTATCTCACAGATTAACTTTGCGTTTTACCAGCCTTTGATTTTCTTTATGAGCAGTAACACAAATGAGGGGAATCAAATTCTCACCTATAGGGAGCAAACCTATGGCGAAAACTTGTCACATAACTCCTTTTTTTTTTTTTTTTTTTTTCATATGTCAACTATGGAGAATCAAATCTACACCTATAGGGAGCAAACCTATGGTGAAGATTTAGCCTTTTAATTCTTCTTTTTACCAAGTTAATCATTCAGTTATCGAACCAACACTTAATGTGTAAGCGAGATGTGATATGTGAAATCATGGCTCAATCAATGTTTACAACTTCTAATCATGAATTAACAATTCAAAATCGACTGTGAAATCAAGCAGATGGCCGAATCCAAGAGTCATAAATTACCCATCACGTATCTTATAATGTTAAAATCACAACTATCCTTTAAAATTACTTTGAATTCAATAGAAATTTCAGAAAAAATTTTTAAATTTTCACAAATTTTGCTCAAGACCAAGAAAATACTGATTAGGTAACCTAATCTCCTACCCCCAACCTAAAATCTACATTGTCCTCAATGTAAAAGAAATAAGCAAGCAATGCACATGGGACAACGAGAATAAAAGAGGAGTGATGGAAAGATAATACCTGGATGGAGAATCAAGAAGCTTTCTCAAAAAAATATCATCGTAAAACCGGTTAGCTCAAGAGAGAAATCAACATAAGCAAATATAAAAATAAAAAAAAATAAAAAAAATAAAAAAAAATAAAAAAATAAAAGAAAATTCTACCTATACCACTTTCGCAGGTGCTCTCGATTGCATTTAGCGCATGCAACAAGCCTTTAAACCCCTAGGTTACCCCTAGTGGACGAGTTGTACTCTCGTAAGGGTTTGCAGTAATGTTACCCACAAACATTGAAATAACTAAGAAAAAGCAATACAAGAAAGCAAAAGGCTGGGTTGCCTCCCAGGAGCGCTAAGTTTAACGTCTTCAGCCAGACAAGAACGGACCATGAATAAAATAATCTTTATAACCAAGGTCCGCCAAAGAAATTACCTCACCACCTTAATTAACCAATCCCAGACAGGTGATGTGAGTTCCCATGAGCTGTGCTATCTGCAAGGAGGTAACTGACACTGTCGTCAAATAATTTAATGACTTTTGCTCGAACGACTTCTTCCATGTTGGGATCACGCTTCCTTTGCATTTCACACGACATTTCCACAGCTTGATCCGTACATACAGTGGGGCATACTCCCTGTACGTCCACTATCTTCCTTTCAATTGCTGCCTTATATGTTCTAAGGAAATTAAGCAGCCTGCTCGCCTTTGTCTTCTCAGAGTTCGAAACTGTATTGTCAGGAGGCGTCTCAGAGGGATGAAGAGGTTCCACTTTCGCTCTCCATTTTTCAGTCTCCAATATAGGAGTAGAGTCAAGCAGTGCATTGACTTCGTGGATGGGACTATCGATGTCAAAGTCCATGCCAGATTGTGCTAAGCAGGTCTCAAGAGGATCTTCAAAAGATGTACGGAAGGAGTCCTGCACTAGACTCTCGATCATGTCCACTTCAGATATGTCATCCAAATCTGCGGATTGTTGTCCTGCATTATAAACATTGAGTTTAATATTCATATTACCAAAGGACAATTTCATAACTCCATTCCGGCAATTTATAATAGCATTAGATGTGGCAAAAAATGAACGACCCAAAATGACTGGGATCTGACTATGAAGATTCTGGACAGGCTGAGTATCTATGACTATGAAATCCACTGGAAAATAAAATTTATCAACCTGAATTAACACATCTTCAATAACACCTCGGGGCACCTTGACGGATCTATCAGCTAGTTGTAATGTTACCTTAGTCGGTTTCAACTCGCCAAGTCCTAGCTGCTCATAAACCGAATAAGGTAACAAATTAACGCTCGCCCCCAAATTAAGTAATGCCTTCCCGATCTTATGATCTCCTATGCCGCAAGAAATGGTGGGAGCTCCTGGATCCCTAAATTTAGGAGGAGTGTTATGTTGAATTATGGAACTGAGCTGCTCTGTAAGGAAGACTTTCTTATGAACATTCTGCTTACTCTTTTGAGTGCATAAATCTTTCAGAAACTTAGCGTAAGCAGAGACTTGTTTGATAGCGTCAAGCAACGGGATGTTGACTTGCACTTTTTGAAACACATCCAAGATTTCATCAGAATTATTTCCTTTCTGTGTTGGTGCCAGATGTTGAGGAAAGGGTGCTTTGGGCACGTAAGGTGGCACATTAGTGGCTCCTGGAGAGTCAGAGAGCTTTTGAACTTTGGATGCATTGGTGTGACTCTCTGCTTCATCTTGATCTTTTGTTTTAGAATTTGATTCATCCCCAGGCATCTCTATTATGTTATCAATCTGCTTGTCTGACCTAAGGGTAGTAATCGATTTGGCCTGTTCATGATATTGCCCTTGGTTGGAATTAGAGCCAATCTCATACTGTCCCTTTGGGTTAGCCTCAGGTTGGCTAGGGAACTTGCCCTTCTTTCTCTCACTCAATGTGGCAGCTAGTTGACCCATTTGTATTTCCAGCTTGGCAATGGATTGTGCATTTGCATGTAAGCTTTGCTGGTTGGCAAGTAAGGTTTGTTGGGTGTCTTTTTGGAATTGGAGAGAACTCTGCATAAAAAGATGGAGTGTATCCTCAAGAGATGATTTCCTTGATTGTGTAGGTAGTTGTTGATATTGCGGAAACTGTTGAAGTTGCTGACTGCGAACTTGGAGGTGCGGTTGCATGGGAGGATTTTCAGATGGTCCTCCTTGTTGTGGTCCTTTTGCCCAAGAAAAATTTGGATGCCTAGCCCACCCTGGGTTGTATGTGTTCGAGTAAGGATCATTCCCAGGTTTTTGAAAAGCGTTTATAGTATGAACTTGTTCAGAGAGAAGTTCTGGGGATGCTGCACCAGATGGACAAGACTGCATAGGATGGGCAGGACTAGAACATGTGGCACATGCCTCCACTTGAGCTGTTTGTGGAGGTCCATTATTTAATACCAAAGCATCAACTTTCTTTGTCAGGTTATCAAGCTTGGTGCACAGCTCTGGCACGACTCCTATCTCATATATACCACCTCTCTTTTGTGGTTGGGGACTTCTGTCACCTCTATTTGAATAGTCCCATTCTTTGGGAATTTTCGCACAAGGTTTCAAAGAAGTTCCACGCTTCGACTTCACTTTGGTCATGAATGACCCTCCACCGGTGGCATCAACCATGCGACGGTTGGGGTGTCGACCGTCATAGAAGTATTGAACTTGTTGCCACTTCTCAAAACCATGGTGAGGACATTTAAGAAGCAAGTCCTTCCATCTTTCCCAACATTCATGAAAGTGCTCGCCCTCTTTTTGTGTGAAGTTAGTAATTTCTCTACGGAGGGCATTGGTTTTGTGAACGGGGAAGAACTTGTTTAAGAACTTCTTAGACAGTTGGTCCCATGTAGTGATAGATCCAACTTCTAGAGAATTCAACCATGCTTTCGCCTTATCCTTCAAAGAAAAGGAAACAAAGCGTATGCGGATCGAATCGTCGAGAAGTTTTGGAACTTAAAGGTGGAGCAAATGTCTAAGAATTCTTTCACATGATGATATGGGTCCTCCTTGTCCAATCCATAAAAGGATGGCAACAATTGTATGACTCCGTGTTTCGGTTCAAAGTGTCTTTTAGTAGTGGTTGGCAACACTATGCATGAAGGCGCATTAAATTGGACGGAGAGTGAATAATCTTTGAGAGCCTTAACTTCGGTCTCATTCGCCATTTCAACAGAATTATTTCTCAATCTTTCACGCAGTGTTCTTTCTATTTCAGGATCAAACGACGCTAGTTCTATATTCAGAGATCTACGTCCTAGCATAAACTATGTTATTGCAATGGAAGAAAAAAAAAAAAAAAACTAAACTAAGAAGCAACCTAAGAGAAATAAAACTAGACCTAGAACTATGAGATTTTAAAACAAGTTAAAACTATGTAAGTAAGAATGGCAAGAAAGAACCCGGAAAAGGAGATGAATGATGTCATAAAATTTAAGATGTTCCTCCTTCACTTAGTAGCTTCCTTCCTCAATTCCTGTAAACAAAACAAAAAAAAAACCAAATTAGGTTTCCTAAAATAATGATAGAAAAATCCTAAGCAACGGTTAATTTCTAAAAATAAAAAAAAATAATAAAATAAAAACTTTAACCTAAGTTAGTAAAATCCTAAGACTATGAATTATGATAAGAGAGAATCCTAAATTCAATTTGGAACGCAAGCTTGAGTCCCAAGCAAGCGCCAAAAACTTGATGTTTTATTTAAACCAACACGATTTAAATGATTTATAAACTCGCAAGTATACGAATCAGATGTAGATACGGTACGTATTACGAGATCGTTCCCACGAGGACTGGTCGTCACAACTCAAATCTATGATTCTCCTTAACTAATCCAACAAATAATGGAACTAATTACTAAGCACAATTCTATGAAAAAAAAAAAGAATTAAGAACAGGGAAGAAAATTCAATCAGAGAGAGAGCACTAAGACTTTCGAATCCACCCCTAATTATCCTAACCCTTGTTTTGTCTGTTGATTCACCTTGATCTAGATTGATACCACTGATATAGAGAAAGCATAATCTGTATCCTAGTCGGGCATACAGACTGTCTAATTCCTTTATGCAATGCCATGAACAACATATCCCATGTCCTTGGTCGGGTACATGGAATGTACATTCATTAAACATCCTGTTTCTTCCTCTATAGGAAACCTGTTCTTGATCAGACACAAGCACCTATACTAAGCATCCATACAACATCCATATATATACTTCGGTCAAGTTCATAGATGAAGAAGTATAGAATTTAAACCCATAAGCCCATTTAGAGAAAGAAACAAATTAATTAAAATTCAAAGTAAATCAACCAATACAAGAGCTGATCAAATTAGGGGCTTCATCTCAGCCCTAGCTGAGAGATTAGTGACCCATAAAATCCATAAAAAATATTAAATAAAATTCATAAAAATTAAAACGTCAAACCGATCAATCTCTCTCTCTTCCTCCTTATCTTTCTTCTCTTTCTTCTCTCCCTGGCTCTAGATCTGGAATTCTCTAGTTCTGAATACCTTTCCCACGTCCAAAACTCCCCTTTTATAGCTGCTGGATGGCTGGGGTCGATGGCAGAGTCGTAGACGGACTCGAAGTGCAATTTTCACAGCCGTGATCGATGGGCCCCATAAAGGTGTTTTCTGGAAAATCCACCCCGTCCATTGGATTCAGGATGAAATTTTAGTTAAGAATGGGTGGTTTTGAAGGTCCATTAGCGCGGCCCACAGAAGAAATCTCAAAAGATCAGTTTTGGACGTCGCCGAGCAGCCTTTTTGTGGCCTCTGTATCACGCACGTGTGTACGCATGGGAGTGAACTATCAGCATGGTTTTGTAGTATTCATGGCCCTCTACACGATGGACGGCTCGGATTGGCCGTACGGTTGACGTGTGGGGCCCACTGTCTTCTGCAAAACTCGTCAGCGAATCACGTTACGCGGACGCGGATCCATCCTTCGTGGCAATGGTGTGGCTCATTCCCTTGATTAAACTGCAAATCCACTCCGTCTATTGCATAGAGGAGGAAAAACCGGTGGGGAATGCAGAGTTTCACCTTTTTTTGATGAGGTCCACCTGACTTTCTGCCCGACCGTTCGTGTGGTGTTTGAACGGTTGGAACACCGTCTTCTACAATAGTCTAAGATTCTGCCATCTAGGCAGTGGTAATGCATGCCCCAGAAAACGGATGGACGGTCCGGATCAGTGTTTTAGATGAAGGGTGGGACCCACAGCTCGATCCCACGATCGGCTGTGGAAGATGCTGAGACGGAGATGGAGTTTAGCGCGGGTCGCGCCGCGGGCCGACCGTCCGGCGGTCGGTGCATGGTCAAGGCGCTTGATGAGTGCATGGTGTACATGCATCACATATGTGGCCCATTGTGATGTTTTTGAGAGATCTGCTCCATCCATCCTTTTTCCCATATTATTTAACCCGTCCAAGTAAATTTTGGAGAGGTTCCAGATATCAGGTTGGCCTGAAATCAACGATTCGTGGGCTGATTCGTCAGTTGGAGCACTTTCCGAGATCATCAATGGTTGAAATTTAATATGTACGGTTAATTTACGGCCTCCATCACATGTATGAAGTTTCGAGTTGATCGGGTGGCGGAAAATATGTGATCTTGCATTCTGGACCCTTTTCGGGCCCCTTGAACTTCAGTTTCTTGATTTTCTCGGATCTCGAGCGTTGATCTTGGTTTCCTGGGGTCGTTCTCGTGCTCTGATGACTTCAGAACGTGAAATCCATGCTTTTAATATTATTTTGCAATTAATACTCCTGATTTCACCCTGTAACAAAAACACAATTAAAATCCGGCATTAAACATTATCATGTATGTAAAATTAGGCAATTGCTGGGGTCTGATATGCAATATTTGACACTCATCACTTAGCCAACACCCTAACCTAAACCTATACTTATAACCTAAACCTATTCTCAAATCCCAAAACCTATAAACCTAAACCTTAACATAAACGTAAACCTATAATCTAATGCTATAACCTATAACCTAAACCTAAAACCTAAACCTAAACCTACACTTATAACCTATAACCTAAACCTAAACCTAAAACCCAAACGTAAACCCGATCTCGAACCCGAACCCGATTTCCTAAACCTAAACCTTAATGTATTCTCAAATCCTTGAACCTAAACCTATAACCTAAACTCAATTTCCTAAACCTTAACCTATAACTTAAGCTAAACCTAAACCAATAACCTACACTTATAACCTATAACCTTAACCTAAATATAAAACCTAAACTTAAACCTATACTTATAACCTATACCTATTCTCAAATCCCAAAACCTATAACCTAAACCTTAACCTAAACCTATAACCTTTAACCTAAACCTAAAACCTAAACCTAAACCTACACTTATAACCTATAGCCTAAACGTAAACCTAAAACTCAAACGTAAACCCATCTCGAACCCGAACCCGATTTCCTAAACCTAAACCTTAACGTTTTCTCAAATCCCTAAACCTAAACCTACACCTAATCCTAATCTCAACTCCCTAACCTAAACCTAAACCTAAACTTGATAACCCAAACCTAAACCCGAACCCGATTTCCTAAACCTAAACTTATAACCTTAATCTAAACCTATGGTCAAATCCCAAACCTATAACCTATAACCTAAACCTAAACCTAAACTTAACCTATAACCTAAACTAACTCTAAACTTAACCTAAACCTATAACCCGAACCTGATTTCCTAAACCTAAACCTTAACGTATTCTCAAATCCCTAAACCTAAACCTACACCTAATCCTAATCTCAACTCCCTAACCTAAACCTAAACCTAAACTTGAAAACCCAAACCTAAACCCGATCCCGAACCCGAACCCATTTTCCTAAGATCCAACCCGAACCCATTTTCCTAAACCTAAACTTATAATTAACCTTAACCTAAACCTATTCTCAAATCTCAAAACCTATAACCTATACCTAAACCTATATAACCTTAACCTAAACCTAAAACTTAACCTATAACCTAAACCTTAACCTATGACCTTAACTTATAACCTAAACCTATAACCTAAACTCAATTTCCTAAACCTTAACCTATAACCTAACCTAAACCTAAACCTATAACCCGAACCCGATTTCCTAAACCTAAACCTTAACGTATTCTTAAATCTCTAAACCTAAACCTACACCTAATCCTAATCTCAACTCCCTAACCTAAACCTAAACCTAAACTTGAAAACCCGATCCCTAACCCAAACCCAATTTCCTAAACCTAAACTTATAACCTTAACCTAAACCTATTCTCAAATCTTAAAACCTATAACCTAAACCTAAACCTAAACTTGAAAACCCAAACCTAAACTCGATCCCGAACCCGAACCCGATTTCCTAAACCTAAACTTGTAAGTTATAGTTTAGGTTTAGGTTTAGGTTTAGGTTATAGGTTATAGGTTATAGGTTTAGGTTAAGGTTTAGGTTTAGGGTATTTTTGTTTATGATGTTAAGCTTATATGTATTTATGCGTGAATGAATGTGATGTGGATAAGATTATTTGTGTTTGGATGAATGTAGTTTATGTTTGGATGGATTTACTAGTTTGGGTTTAGATGGACGTGAATGTGAATATGATGAAATATATTATATAACAGTTGTATATTAGTATGAATATGATGAAATATATTGTAACAGGTGTATATCAGGAATTTTGTGTGGGATTATCTTTTTAAAAAAGAGACTTTTCGTCGCTAAAAGTTTTGTAAATATTTTTAGCAACGAAAATATTCGTAGCTAAAAGTTTTAAAAATATCGCAAAAATTTTCGTCGTTAAAAGTTTTGCAAATATTTTTTAGCAACGAAAATGTTCGTCTCTAATAGTTTAGGAATTATTTTTAGCGATGAAAATTTTCGTCGCTAAAAGTTTTGGAATTATTTTTAGCGATGAAAATTTTCGTCGTTTTGCAAATATTTTTTAGCGACGAAAATTTTCGTCACTAAAAATTTTGTAATTATTTTTAGTGACGAAAAGTTTCGTCACTAAAAGTTTTGCAAATATTTTTTAGCGACGAAAATTTTCGTCACTAAAAGTTTCGCCGCTAAAAGCTTGCCTTTGTCGACGATTCAAGTTTTTTATCAATAAAAACCTCTTGCGTCAACCTTTTATTGACGAAAATTTTCGTCGCTAAAAGTATTTAACTACTGAAATTTGGCTTTGGAGACAAAAATTTTCATCGTTAAAGGTGGGATTTCTTGTAGTGATGAAGTTTAACCTAGTATGTACATGTGTACAATGCCAATTTAGATATCCTAACCCTACATCTATTTTCTAACATGAATCTGACCATTAAGAATGATCTTCATTTATAGATCGAGTCATTCAATCGTTGATTTTAAGACAAGACCATCCATCATGTGGTTTGATATATGTGTCTTCTCTTAATTAAATTATTAAATAATTCTTTATCCATAATAATCTAGATGTAAGTCCTTTTGTAAGAATTATTTATAAAGGTGCATATAACCACGTAGAACCATTAGATTTCAAAGAACACTGAGATCAGTAATAATTACGAAAATGCCATTAACCTATACACTTGAATTCTAAATCACATGATTCTCATGATTCGTTTCATGTGAAATTTTATACCAGGCCTAATTATTATAAATTTATTATACACGTCGAATTTCAGCCCTTAGATCATTGTAAAAGTGCCCCAATTAACAAATCAGCCTCTTAATTGTTGATTTTGGTGTCCATCGAGCGAGGAAAGCTCATGGGTAGTTATAGTAGGATACTTCCCACCATATGAACGACTTAGATTGCCCATCATATGGACCAAGTATGAAATATAAAGTTCTCACTTTAGTGGGTTTTTCTTTAGGCATGAAGTTGTCTCATATGATTATGATATCATATAAAATTTAGATCCCGATCTATGATCCTACACTGTTGAATGCCAAAGCCAGTTTCTTCCTTTTGACACCAAAGGTGATATTTCAGATTTAGACTTTTCTTACCGTTGATCAACTACCAAAATTTGCCCTATCGTTTACCTATCCTGAAGCGTTTATTAGATTGAGAATAGAAGCTGGGTAAGGTTAGTTACCCATCTAAAATATACCCTAGTTTAAGTTTTATTCATAACTAGTATAAACGTAAACCTATAACTTCGACCAAACCCTAGACTAAAGCTTAACCATACAAGTTTTGTGATCTGAGGTAGAAATTGAATTGAAGGTATGTATACGAGCGTCTACCAACCTTTAAAGATGATTTGAATCACAAGGTGAGGGTTTTTCCTTTAAATTTTGCAGTTTAATTGATTTGATCTCATCTTCACATATTTTCAGTTTTTATTATTATGTAATTCACATCACTATATTAATATCTTGTACGTAAGTATCATGTTGGGAATCTCACTTCTAGTGATCAATATATTATTTAAACGTAATGCGTTACAGGTAGCAGCTCTTTTGGTTGCAATGTAATCTTGTGGGTTAGTGAGTGGTTCACAATTGATGTAAGTAAATCGTCATGTGTGTTACATCACTTCTCGGGATTGGATGTCATAAATAGTCGTTCCATGAATACATCAAATTACGTAAATTCCCCAATAACATTGTTGTGTTGCCTTGAGATGTTCGTATAAATCCACGTTAACGTTGGACACGTCGGTGAATCTTCATAGTGTGAGAATGCGGGAAGAGGCAAATATTTTAAACTATTTTCTACATTGTGATCATAATCGCTAAGTGTGATGGAATGCACATACTTTGCTAGGCATGCATTTCATATAGAATGTTTGCACATATCAATACCACTTATATTTGTGAAATATGAGATATATCGGTACCCTTCTGTTATTCTTATGGATTACTTAAATTATTGTAAAATTTAAAGGACAACACCACTATGAGTAGGGCATTGACCCTCTCTAACCGCATAGACATTGCAGGTGAATCACAGGTAGATGATATGGACGATAATCATTCTATGGAAGATTCTTTCAAATAAAGAAAAAAAGATAGTATTGAGGGTCAAATATTGCATATTAGACCCCCAGTTATTACCGGATTTTATGAACATAACACTGTTTAACGTCTTATTTTAATCATGTTTGTATTGTAAGGTGAATTTAAGAGCCTGGACTAAAAAAGGATATTAAAAGTATGAATTTAATATTCCAAAGTCACCAAGGCAAGGGATGGACCCCAGGGGACCAAGATCGAGGAATTTACATGCTAAAAATCTGGGAAAATCAAGTAATTGAAGTCTAAGAGGCCTGAAAATCATCCAGAATGCAAGATCACAGGGTTCCCACCTTCCGTTCAGCTCAAAACTTTATATCTTGCCTAAGGACAATAAATTAACCGTACACGTCAAATTTTAGCCATTGGATCCTTGTAGAAGTGGTCCAACGGACAAATCAGACCATAAATCATAAATCTGGGGCCCACTAGATATCTGGATATGCTTTAATTTTGGTCTTAACCCCTTATATGAGGTAGCACAATGAATGGACGGAGCAGATTTTACATATACATCACGATGGACCCCACATGGCCAGTGTGTGTACACCATGTATATGACACTAGTAATGCACCGAACTAGCCAAGACGGTTAGCAGACGCTGACCCGTCTTTTTCTTGCACCAGAACCAGTGGATGGACGCATGTCCACCAATTTTGAGTAGTGGGGCCCACCCATCATCCAAATGGATGATCTGGACCATCCATATGCTCCAGAGGGGGGCACGACCCTGGCCCTGGTGGCCTTTTGGCCCCATGCGCATGTACACACGTGGATCGCCAAAAAACGCAGGATGGACGGGGAGTTGATTTGATATAGTGGATCGCACCAAAACTCGACCAAAACTAATCTTTTTTAACTAAAATTTCACTAGGAATCTAATGAACAGGGTGGATTTCGATGAAAACATCATTGTGGGGCCCACCAAGCATCTCAGCGCAGGAAACTTCGCATCGTATGCACGTCTGATTTTTTCGGTCGTTACGGGGTGTTGTGGGCCATTCCAGGGGCGGGGGGTCTTTACCCAACGCACGTTCCATCGAACGCAACTTTGTGTATAAACAACCACTCCATCGGCTACCTTAGTCTATAAAAGGAGGAGAGAGAGTGTGGAAAAGGGCATCAAATCGAATCTAGTGCAGTTGTGGAGGCGTGTAGAGCAAAGGAAGAGGAGAAAGAAAGAGAACGTCGGTCGGCTAAGAGTTTTCTTCCCTTTTCTAGTTGTTTTTATGATTTTTCTAAGAGATTTTAGTTTGATCATGTCTATAATTGGTTAAACCTCTTAGCTAGGGCTAAGAGGTGAAGCTTGTAGCGTGATGGGGTGATTTCTAACGGTTTTGATTCATGTTACTTGAACTCTCTTTGATTATAGTTTGATTATATGGAATATTTATAGTTTTTAATGGTTTGTTGTGACATAAATTACAATAGATCTACGATAGCTTTCAGAATATTTTTTTTTATTATAAGGTTTATGAATTTGGGAACCCTATTGTTCACCATCATCTCCTGGGCATGGTTGGATGATGGAATCCTTCCTAACATTCATAACTCTCTTAGATTGGATGTGGATTGGCTAAATTCTGTTGTTTGCTTTGTCTTATGGGCATAGTTTTGTGATGGAATCAATTCTAATTTTCATACCTATCTTCTATTGAAAACTATATTAAAAGAAGTTCAGATTTAGATTTTTAATGATATATCTTCCAACAAGATGAAGAGGAGACTCTAAATCTAGTTGTGTTCTTGAATCAAGTATAGATCTCGCTGATCTCTACAAGTGGATCCTTGGAATCCCTAGTTTCCCACCTTTGAATTTTACAAGTTTTAGTCAAGATTTTACCATTATTCTCTTAAAATTTCTTGATTTACATTACATCTTCTTCTAGTTCTAGTTCTAGTTCTAGTTCTAGTTACTTTCAGATTGCGTATAAGGTTCAATCCCTATGGATTCGACCTCGGTCTTATCGAGATTATTACTACATTGCGACCCTACACTTGAGATTGTGAACAGATAGCACCATGATCAGAAATTGTTTTATTTATTTTTCACTGCGAACTTTGATAATGTAATAGGCTCTTATTGAGAGGACATTTGGTAATTTGTTGAATTTTTTTTTTACTCTAATGGAATGATAAATATAGTTGATTTTACTCTCGTGAATGTAACTGGATGTGATATAAATGAAAAAAAAAAGGTGTGATTTTGAAGCATTTAAATCATTCAATTATTAACACCCAGTTTTCTAGGGCATAAGTATAAACTCAGGCTGTGAAAATTCAGGATGTTATATGGTGTCTCCCTCTTGCTCAAGCAAAGTAGTCTGGTTCATGTAGACGCCCTCATACATCGAGATCTATCTCGGGTTTGCATATAAGGCTAATGTGATGGATTCTTTTAAGTTTACACTAATATGAGTTGATATATACATGATTTGTCTTATTTTTATATTCTTTCATTTTACTGTGATTTATATACAATTGATTGATGAACTGTTATGAATTATTTATCCTTGCGAGAATTATGATTAAAGTATGCTTTTAATTTTGCGTGATTTTTCTGAATTCATGTGGGGAGATGGATACAAGCCTTGTCTTTTTGTCAATTTTGAAAGCGACACGTGTTTCTACTCTATAATGAGTTGGCTTTTGCTCCCATCCCCTTATTTTTGTTAAGTTATGTCACACCCCAAACTCGAAAACCGGGCTTTCAAAATTTTCGATCGCCGAATCTGGCGCCGACAGCCTCCGAAGAACCCCATTCTCGACTCCCAGCGCCGATACGCCAGGTTCCGATCCTGAGATACTACAAGGAGGATTTTCAATATCAGTTTGATTTGTAATAAACATAACCAAAGGCATAACCCACAAACAACAACCAAGAACTCCATCACATTTCCACTATGATAAAAAACTTTACAAGTATAATGAGCATAAAGGAAAATACAATGAGAATGGACAAAAAGCTCCAAAATGATCTGCTCTGCGCTCCTGCCTCAGCGCTGCTGCGCAACGTCACGTGCACGCAACGATCGTGCATAAGCTTATAGAAAGCTTAGAGGGTGGTGAAAGTATGTGTATAAGGTAGTAATGCAATTATGAAATATCAGAGTAATGCGGAACATGCTGGTGAATCCATGAATACTGTTAGCCGTACCAAGGCTATGCAATGCAAGGCATGAATGATGTCAGTCATACCAAGGCTATGCGATGCAAGATGCAAGTCAAGCATACAAATCCTCATCTAAGTCCACGTATCAATACAACTCAAATCTGGGATATAACCAGGGTCTAATACACTCTAAACCAGATTGCCGCCCCATCGCTCACAATAAGGTAAGTGGAAGAGATCTTACTACCCGCTTGCCAATATCGGGCACGGCTAGTCGATAGCGGACCCATTCCTCGAGCTGGTCAAACTCAGCCTAGCATTGCCCCCTCCTCTCGGACGGGTAAGGCCGCACCCCCTTCCAACCGACCACGACACAGTGGAAAGCACAGCCTTCTTGTAATCGGTACTCGGCACTCCTGCACCCACTCGATCTAAACGTTAGAGCAACCTCTTGGTACCATAAGGGTTTAGAGACTTTCACCCAGAGATATCTATAGCACCCCATGTAGAATAAGATTTTCAGTATCCAATCTTACCAACCACGATATGCCTGTGGTGGCTATGGCCCTGATGTCGCTAGGACGTATAGTAACCATATCACACGATACGAATGCATGAATCACACTATCCAGTCATGCAACAATCTTGCGCGTCTCGTGCGCTCATGTGGGGCAACACCGCCTAACTGGGAGCCCCTAAATAATCTGCCCGAAGACATATAATATGATCGGTCACTTCTCATATCAAGCATATATATGATGCGTATGATCATGAATCATGAAACTATACTAAACATGTTATATGGTAATGGATGTTATTTATAACGAAGATGGGCTTAAACGGCCTACAAGTATGGGCCTAACAATGGACCCTAGGAAGAGTCATAATGCGGACATTTAACCAACATTATTCTTCAATGTGGATGTCAAACCAACATTGCTCTTAAGGCATGGCCCGCCTAATATCAACACACAAGCCATGGAGAAATCACACATTGTAATGGACCCTAAGGACACCCTGTTGGGCCTCAACCCATGGGCCTTGGATACATCAAGTGGGCCGCATCATATGGGCCTTATATAAATCAAGTGAGCCACATCAATGGGCCTTATGTACATTGCAATGGATCATAACCCCTGGGCCTTATATATCAAAGTGGGCCTTAACCACGGGCCACAAATACATCGAATGAGCCTCATAACATGGGCCTTAAGTATATCAAGTGGGCCTCAATTGATGGGCCCTAACTACATCAAGATGGCCTAATCACATGGGCCTCATACATATCAAGGTGGGGCCCACTTGAACTTTGGGTCTCACACATTCACCACATATCCTAAAACAATCTCGCCAATGGTTGGATGGTTCAGATACATCATACGCACCATGGTGGGCCCCATAGATAGGTGGTGTGGGTGAGACAATGGGACCCACAGTACTTGCTATTGGAATAGAGAGAGAGAGAGAGAGAGAATTAGAGAGAGAGATAGAGTAGAGAGAGATAGAGAGAGTGAGAGAGAAAGCTAGAGAGAGATAGAGAGAGTGAGAGATGAAGAGGGTGCAGCACGTGGCTGCACCTTTTCTACTTTTATTCTTTCTTTTCTTTTTCTTTTCTTCCCTGTAGTGCAACAGAGGTGGGTCCCATGTAGGGCCCACCACAATAGCTATAGCTATTAGCTATAATATAATATATATATATATATATATATTAAATGCATGATGTCCAGGCCGTCCAGGGCCTGGACCTGTCACACAAACCAGGGAGGGCCCCACACGTGGGGTGTGGGTCCCACCATTGATGTTTGCCAAACATCTAACCCCTTAGTCAGATGCACCCTTCCAGCGTGGACCTAGGTCTCAAAAATCAAGTCAATATGTGACTTGTGTGGGCCACACCAAATACAACAGTTAAGAGGGCTTCCCTCCATTTAAAAACATTCATAATCATTTATCAGGCCCACCGAGATGGGGTTCACAAATCTAGCCCACCCATCGTGGGTGTCCCACTTGAATGAAGGGTCAGCCCAAGTTTCAGCCGCATCCAAACTCGGGTGGGCCCCACGTGCAGGCCACCCTCCACGGGGGGTCGTACCACGACCTCAGGTGTTGAAACGAGGTATCTCCACTCCACTACCAGTTACGCTATGGACCCGGTGTCAAGGAGGGCTCCGCACGAACGTGGGCCCCACCGTCCAAAAATAGTGGATGGTTTGGATAAGACCATACACCATGGTGTGTGGCCCATCTGGACGGATGTAGGGAATGGGTCAGTCCACACCCATGTCAGTACCCACTCCATGTCAGTGCACACTCCATGTTAGCACACCCACGTCAGTGCACACCCCTCCCCCCTAGTCAGTTAACACTTCACTGTCTAGCCACCTCCATTGACGGACGGTGGCATGCCTCATCAAGGTGGGTCCCAACTCGCCCACCTGTTTTGGATCCGGCCAATATTTGTGTTTCCCCTTTCTTCCGAGTGGGCCATTATTTGGATGGTCCATACCAAAAATGAAGAAATCAAGGTGGCCCACTATATGGATGATATGGATGAGATACATACATCAAGTGGGCCACAAGCCATCACACACAAAGGAAAAATGGAGAGAGAGAAAGATCGGTGAGGATGGAGGGGCCCTGCCACTATGGGCCCCTCTTGCATACAAATATACATCAAGGTGGGTCCCACATATGTGGACCCTTAATCAAACAAAATGCATGAAAAACAAAGATCTAAGATCATCCACTGGATTCTTCTTGGTCCGATGGAACACCGGTCTCCTTGTGCTTCTCTTTGATGGGTGAAGATGAGAAATGAATGGCTAGGATGAGAGATCTTGGGATGAAAAGGTGGGCCTCACACATGCACTTTTCTCTCCATGGGAGGGCTTGGACGTATGGAGATTTCTCTTGCTTGGGAGTGTCTTTTGGAAATGAGAGAGAGACTTGTAAAGGGAGAGAGAGATGGGTGATGGATGTTTGATGTGGTGAGTGATGGTTGTGTAAGAAGTTTTTTTGACTTTTGGGGTAAAAGGTGTAAGAAAGACATGTGTGGTGTAAGAAATTCTTGACTTTTGGGGTTACTTGGGGAAGGGTGAGAGGTGATGTGTACTTGACATGCACTTGACATGATAGGATTGATTGTTGATTGATTGATGTGACACATCGTAAAGATTCTCTTCAGTTTTGCACGCACGGCATTTTCCTCGCACCGAACGCTGGCCCACATCTCCTGGACAGAGTATCGGATCGACGCGCAAGTCACGGCATCGGAACTACGACGACGGTGCGGTTGCTAAGGTACTAGTCTCAGTTTGAGTCGACTTGGGTTGACGACGTATGAATTAGGGTCACGCGCAAATATCGGTTAAGGGTCGAAGGTTGCCGAAATTCGACCGGGAAGACCGTGGAAGTCTACGGAACGGTACGGACTAAGACACGGGTCTTACAAGTTAGCCTAATGCTACTCTTCTCCTTTATTAAGTTAATCTTGTGCTACCTCTCTTTATGACTTGGGCATGTGTCTTCAAATTTAAAAACTCCTATGGTTTGATTTATTTTCCTTGTTGATGCAAGTGTTGTATTAGGAGTCTCACATCTAGTGATTCATATATTTTATCATGGATGTAATGCGCTCTAGGTAGTGACTTTCTTGGTTGTCACGTAATTCCATGGATTTAAGTAGTAGTGCACAATCGATGAAAGTAAACTATCATGCGTGTTACATCACTTTCGGGATTGGATGTCGCAAATAATCATTCTATGAACAAATGATGTCACTTAAAATTTTCAATCTTGTATTGTGCCATCTCGAGGTATTCACGTAAATTCACGGTAGCATTGTACACACCAATAAATCTCCATAGTATGGGATGCAGGGCGAGCCGAGTTTTCTATAAATTATATTCCACATTGTGATGATCACTACATATGATGGGCCGCACACACTATACTAGGCATGCATTCATGTAGATTGGTTGCGGGTACCAATACCACTTATAATGGAGTACGAGATGTATCAGAACCCTCACATTATTCTCCTAAATTTCTTGAAATATTGTTAATCTTAAAAAATAACCATCACTATGAGTAGGGTATTGACCCTCTCCAACCATACAAATGTTGCAGCTAAAATATAGATTAACGATACAGATGATGAACACTCTCTGAAAGATTATTCCAAATAAAGAAGAATGATAACATCATGTTTAGCTTTTCTTTAATTTATGCTACAAAACTTTGAATAATGTAAGAAGCTCCCACCTCTGCAAGGCATCAGATGATGAGTTGATTTTATACTCTGACGGAGTGAGAAGTACAATCAAGAAAGTTGGTTCACGAAAACCTATAAAGCCAATCCCTTGTGACAAGAATACAGCAATCCATTTTGAATCCACATCCACATTTATCTTATTTTGACCGTCCACTTGAATGCTGTAATACGGCAACTTGAGATTGTGCGTTTCATGTTTTTTTTTTTTCCCCCTAATACGTCATCCACGATAGGATTGCTACATGGATGGTATAAATTCACAGGATATTCTAGGCCAACACATGCACGAAAAATGTAAAATCTTAGCATTTCATATGGGGGCATTAGTGCCCCACTCAACACCAAGAAATTCGGCCGCTGATCGGGTGTGAACCCCCATGGGTGCGGTTCTGACCGTAGGGCTAAATCATTTCAAGGCATTGTCACATAAACGAAGCACATCCAAATCTCAAGTGAACCATGATACATGAGACTAATGCTTTCTAAGGCCCATGGTAATGTCTATTGCCAGCTATCCTGTTGATAAAGTGATCACTTAAACTTGGATGAAAGGAAAATACAAATATCTGCTTAATCCAAAACTATCGTAGCTCTTAAAAAATTTTCAATAGTGGGTATTCCATCCTACTGTATGGTACACCTGAGATTTGGATCTGCTTCATTTTGGTACCATGGCAAAACGGATGGACAACATGGATTTACAACACATATATCAAAGTGGGCCCATGGATGGCGCCATGCCTAATCCGCGTCCTATATATGCTCTAGCACACCAACCGTTGAAGACATTGGCTGAATCAAAGCCTGCATTCCAAATTTCATACGTACACATGTGGCACGGTATCCTTTTCCCTATCCACCGTAGGGAATAGTAAAACTTCTGTATACGGACAGCTGATATTTCGTTCATTTTATCCTCCTGTTCACACGGTGGATACGGATTGCCTACTGAGCTGCCAGTGGCGAGGGGACTACTAGACAGTGCTCTGTAAGCCCAGCACCGTATATCTAATTTATCCATGCCATTCATTTATTTTTCCAGATTATTTTAAGGGCATGTGCCTAAAAATTATACAGATCCAAGTCTCAAGTGAACACCCTAAGAAAACAATGGTGATTGAATGCCCACACTTAAAAACTTCCCAGGGCCACTCTAATATTTATTTGCTATCCAACTCGCTGATTAAGTCACGCTGATGATTTGAAAACACAAATATCATCTTCATCTAAAACTTTTGTAGCTCCTAAGAAGTTTTCAATGGTGAGCTTCGATTACCACTGTTTCTTGCCATGCGGTCAACGTGAGATTTGGAAAAGTGGATGGATGGTATGGATAATACAAATATATGATGGTAGGGCCCACAAAGTACCATCCAGTGGCTACCAGCTACTGACAGCGTCAGTGTCCAATCCGCGTCCACAGATAGTTTAAATCTGAGAGGAGGCTCCGGATTCATCAACCGAAAAACGTGTACCATTGCCCGACAGCTAGCCACGACTGGTTTTTCAAGCCTGCATCCGTAAGCAGAGAGGCATGAAAAGGAACACTTCAAATTTTGGAAGGTTTAAACAAATGCTCTGCCCTCTCCAACACATTTTAAAAAAATTTTGGTAGCCTTCTTCGTCTTCTTCTTTTATTATTATTATTATTATTATTATTATTATTATTGTTATTCAAGGACTTTTCTTATTCCTTTTCATTTGGGTACCCACCATTACCCACTTCGATTGCATTTTTCAGTATACGGTCACTAACATCAATTTCTCCAATATGGGCACCACCAACAATTTCCACATCTCTAAAAACAAGTTTTTTTTTTTATATATATATATAATTTTTTTAAGTGGAAGATATTTCTTAGTGATGGAAGCCACTGATAAGTGGAAGATATTTTGAATATATTTTTAATTTTATTTATTTTTATATAATAATATTTTCTTAAATATTAAAGTCACTTTTTGTTATGAATAAAGAAGGATTGACATGGTTGTTGTCGTGAGGAAAAGTGATTGTCAGAGGTATTTAAAGTTTAGATGAATGATTGTAGTTGTGATCATGTGAAAGACAACAAAGGAAATAGAATTTGGATTTTATAATGTATTGCTTTGAAAGATAATAAATATATATCATTTGTTAAGAGTTGAAGTTGTGTGTTAAGGATTAGAGTCGTGGTTGTCATATGTTAACGGCCAAGGTTATCATGTGTTAAGGATTTAAATTGTGGATGTAATGTATTAAAGGTTTTTAAGGTTCAGATCGTGGTTGTCATGTGCTCAAGGTAAATGTTGTCATGTGTTAAGGGTTAGGTCATGTTGTCATGTGTTGATGAGCAAGGTTGTAATGTATTAAGGGTTGTGAGGTCCACCATGAGATATATGTCTAATCCACTCTGTCTATTGGACTTAAAATTTAATATAACATAATAGGACAAAGAATGAGTTACATTATATTAAAAAATTCTATAACCCTTATGAAGTTTTCAATGGTAAGTTTTCAATCTCATTACTTTATGTGGTGTGATCTACTTGAGCTGTTAATATGCCTTATTTTTAAGTTCTTGTCTTAAAATGATATTTCAAAAAAGATGAACGACCTAAATAAAATACATACCTTATATTGGGCCTCACCGGGTTATCCATCTCTAGCTATATCATGCTACCCAATCCTGCTACGCGTCATTTCAAGCAAAAGTATTGGACATAAAAGTTTCTACTATAGGAAGCTATATTAAGCCAACTATAATATTTGTGGGAAATCCATTCTATCCATCCATTTTGAAAGATCATGTCATGACAAAATGCCATAAATTAGATAGATTTAGAACTCAAGTGGGCCACAAGAAATAGAAATAGTTGAAAGGGGTTGTTAACCTTTCAATTTTTTTAAGGCTCTACTATGATGTTTACATGCAATTCAAATCAATCATAAAGTGACCCAAATGCTTATAAAGTCCTTACCATGGGGTTGAACTGAAATAATAAAAATATTAGCTTGATTCGAAGCTTATGTTTCAACTGTGGGTTACAATTTCCACTGTTTTCTATTATTTGGTCCATTTTGACTCATGTCCTAACATAATTTGGCAAAAGACGTGAACGGGGCGAATTTTACTCAAACATCGGTGTTTAGTGAATTCGAATCCCTTCCGCGTTCTTTGAGCAAGAGTAGTCAGGGCAATTTCGTCCAAAAGTTTTTAAAAAGGTTCGGGTGCTGGACGGGGCGTTTGTTTTTATCTTTCGATATTTGGGGCGTTTGGGAATACCACGAAGCTACTTATATCAAAATCCCAGTTACCATGAAACATAAACTCAAGAGAAAGAAGGCTTTAATCCGAATTTCTTTCTTGTGATTGTGAGAGAAAAGAGAGGAAGGATGGCTGTTACTGAGTCCGTTGTCCAGCTCCTTCTCCAAAAACTCGGTGACCCCTTCACTCAAGAAGCCATTTTCCTGCATGGGGATCACGATCAAGTTGAATGGCTGCAGGCAGAATTTATGCGTATCCGATGCTTCTTGGGAGACGCTGATGCCAAACAAGAAGGAGATGGAAGAGTGAAGAACTGGGTGCAGCACGTGAAAGACGTTGCCTACGATGCTGAGGACCTCATCGACACCTTTGTCTTCGACATAGAAAACTGGAGGCGAAGAGTATTTGTGGGCGGCTGCATTCGAAGGTACCCTTTCATCTTCAATGAGTTGATAGTTCGCCGTAAGGTGGGCTTCAAGATCGAACGGATAAAGCATAAAATCCGTGAGATCTCCGAAAGTAGGTCCGTTTATGGTATTGAAAATATAGGACAGGGAGCAGGGGGGAGATCTGCTGGTCTAAGCCGCCAAGACAGGTGGCTTGTTTCTCCATATGATCAAGAACCAGATTTTGTTGGTTTTGAGAATGATTTGGAGTTTTTGGTGGCGCGGTTGACAGAGGGAGAGACACGACGATCTGTTATTTCAATAGTCGGAATGGGTGGACTCGGTAAGACCACTCTTGCTAAAAAAGTTTATAACACGGGTATTGTTAAGAAACATTTCGATACTCGTGCGTGGGTTACTGTATCACAAGAGTATAATGCGAGCGAGCTTTTGCAGAACATCATAAATCGCTGTATGGTGTTCTCTAAAGAGATGCTCGAGGGGTTGAAGATGATGACCGTTCTTGAGCTGAGGGATATAATTTCAGCGTACTTGAAAGAGAAGAAATACTTTATGGTATTAGATGATATATGGACATATGAAGCATGGGATGCTCTCAAGGATGCTTTCCCGGACATGAATAATGGAAGCAGGGTCATGCTCACCACGCGCAACAAATACGTAGCTTTACACGCAGATCCACGAAACCAGCCCCATGAACTGCAATTTCTAAACAATGAAGAGAGCTGGGAATTATTTTGTAGGAAAGCATTCCCAGGACAGGATGGCAATTGCCCTCAGCACTTGGAGATGTTGGGAAGAAGGATTGTGGATAATTGCCGTGGTCTACCTCTTACAACCGTAGCCATAGGACGGATCTTATCAGGGAAAGAACCACAGGAGTGGGAGAAAGTACACAGGAACGTTAGCTGGCAGTTTTTCAGTGGAGAATCTGCTGTCTCCGGCATATTATCTTTGAGCTATAGAGATCTACCCCATCAGTATAAACCATGTTTTCTGTACTTGGCTATTTTTCCGGAAGACTATGAATTCCGTGCTAAGAAACTGATTCAATTGTGGGCCGCAGAAGGATTACTGCATCGGAGAGGGGATCAAACAGTAGAGGAGGTGGGGGAAGACTGTCTAAAAGAGTTGTTTCATCGAAATATGATTCGACTTGCTAAAAGAAGTTCAAGTGGGGGTATTAATAGTTTTTGCATCCATGATATTTTGCACGATCTCTGCAAGTCATTGGCTGAGAAAGGAGATTTTCTCAGCATCTCCGCTGAGAATCTCAGCCGTGTAACTAGATCGCGTCGACTCGCTGTCCATTTTCACTCCAACATGGCTGCTAACCCTGAAATCTCCCCTCTTCCACACCTCCGCTCTTTATTGTGCTTCCAGATGGAAAACCAGCTGCTTCCCTTTAGGAGATTTAAACTACTACGGGTGCTTGATTTAGAGGGTGCATCAATTACTGAATGGCCTAAAGGTATTGAAAAACTCATTCACTTGAGGTACTTGGGGTTGAGGAGGACTAGGCTAAAAACGATTCCGCCATCCGCAAGGAACCTTCGGAACCTACTGACCTTGGATGTGAAATTCACCAGCATCGACAAAATACCTGATGCTATCCGGGAGATGAAGGAGCTACGACACCTGCATGCGAATAGGGACATCATAATCAGGAATTCACAGATCATAGAATCTTTAGTACACATCCAAACTGTATCAATGATGCAAGCCGATGCATGGATGGATGAGGGCTTGGGTAAGCTGACCAACCTAAGGAAATTGGGAATATCTGGAGATTTAAGCTTCTGCAATAAGGCACTGTCCAGCTTAGTCAATCTCCAATCGCTGCGAATGGAATTCGGTTTGGGGAATACAATTCTGGACCTGACGTCGCTTTCCCGCAATTTGGTCAAGCTGCATTTGGCAATGCGCTTAGAGAAGCTCCCGCAGGCGGATCAACTTCCACAAAACCTGGTGATACTGTCTTTAAGATGGTCTCTATTAGAGGAAGATCCCTTGCCTACACTGGAGAGGCTCCAAAACCTTCGGACATTCATATTAGGCCGAGGTTCGTTTGTCGGAAAGAAAATGGTTTGCTCCAGGGAAGGTTTTCCTAAGCTCGATTTCTTGAAACTTGATTTTTTGAGCGACTTGGAAGAGTGGAGAGTGGAGGAAGGAGCGCTGCCACGCCTAAACCATTTGGTCCTTCGGTCCTGCAGACGACTGAAGATGCTTCCTGAAGGATTGCAGCACGTGACAACCCTAAGAATGCTGGAGGTTTCATTTATGCCCGATGAATTCAAAGCTAGGCTTCAAGAAGACAAGGGGGAGGACTGGCGCAAGATCCGACACATATCCCATCTCTACATCGAATGAAATGAACATCCCAAGTGTGGTGTGAGTTTTCTTCTCATTTCCCTCTTGTTATCTCTCTCTCAAAGAAAAAAAAAAAAAAATCTCGGATTTTTGCTTTTAACAGAATTCTTCTATCTGATTACAAGCTTTAGAATTTCTTTTGTTATTGCTAGCACACTTTAGGATTTCCTGAGAAAGATATCTTCTCCCTTTAGATAAGAATTTCCTAATTCTGCTCCGAGTCTGCTTTGTCGACATGATTCTGCTTCTCAATTGTTAGACCTCCATTAGAATCCAGACATTCTGGAATTTTCGTTGCCATAAGGAAGGATCTATTGTTTCCTTCCAAGTTACTAGATTTCTTGGAGTGGTAGATCCAAAACATATTGAGGAATTAGACATCAAAGATGTTTATACGATCAAATGCTACGCATATAGGGTACTTGAATGAATGATGAATGGCTTGTTTGGCTGTTGTTTTAATTTAGGGTGTGTTTGGTTGCACAAAAATCATGAAATTTCATGATATTTGTAGCAAATTAGACTGATTAATCATGAAATTTCACGATATTTGGGGCAATCAAATACACCTTAACCATTTTGGAGAATCGCTAGAATTTTCTTTGATTGCAATATCATGGGCAGAGGAATTACATGATATGCTGTCAGCTCTCGCCCAGGATGGGCTAGTCCTCGGTTTTGACTGCTGAAACCCATGGTTTAGTTATCCAGACCATTGGTCTGCTGCATCCCGACATGGATGGGCCAAACTCCCAAAACATTTTGGACTAATCAAATATATTAGCCACTAGTCATCGCATCTTTTCTCATTAAGACCGTCTCTGTATTTCTTCTGTTGAAAGGTCACAATTGTGGCATCCACATTGAGACACAACAGACCAGTGGTCCTGATTCTCAAACCATGGGCCCCACTTTTCAGAACTGAAAAATGGTATATATCCTTTGCTGAATTTTGATCTATCATTTTCTTTTTAGTAGTCCATTGGATAACTGCTTAGTTGATGGGTATGATGATCTGATTAGTGTAATTTTCTGACATTCTCAATCCTAAACTCTCCTTTTAGGACATTTATTATGGATTCTGCTTATTTTCAATATTTTCTAGCATAATCACATGCATCTTGAATTGGATGGGTTTGTTTCCCTACTAAACTGCATCAAAGAGTGTAAAGATGATGATCACTAACCATAATCTTAGTCAATCTTCTTGAGTATTCATGCAGTGTAGCTAAAATATGTTTGAGAAATTCTCCAGTGTTCCTAGTTGCATCTGTTTAGTTAGACAGTGTAACCAATTGATCTGAACTGTCTATCAAATACAATACACATTTCTAAGGATACCATGCAAAAATCACACTGATCCGATGATTAATCCTTCATCGATTCAGCCTTATTTTTCTATAACCATCCCTTTTCCAAGCCATCGATGAGATGGCAATGATTGAATACCAAAAGTGATTCTTGGAAGACTGTGATTGCCTAACAAAATTGATTCTAACAAATGGACTAGAACTATTTTTGTGTAACTGATCTTGAACTTCCATTTTAAAGACCCTGATCAAATGGTTAATATTTGTTAGATTTGTATGATGCTTGCATGGTTTCCCATGAAATGTGTGTTGGACCTAGTAAACAGTAGACCAATGGATTGGATAGTCCAAGTACCCAAATGCAACTAGGAGCACAATAACTTCCAGTGCTCTGATAGCACTGAACACTGAGCATTTCTCAACATGTTTAAAACTCCTTAATTAGATTTACATAAGCTTATAACTCTACCTTTGATTTGTAGGATTTTGTCACATGGGAGATGGGCATGAGGCGACTGGACTGACAGGACTGCCATCTTTGACTCCATATTTGTGCAAATTGAAGATTATGTCATCATTCCTTTGTGTCTGTGTTTGGGATGTTCTATTGTGAGATGTATTAGGGTTGAATAATGATTTTCTGTTATGTGGTTTGTGAGTGTTCGGAATCGTTTGTGTTTAGGATGTTTTATTGTGATGCATTTCGAAGGAATAATGATTTTCATGATGTGGTTTGAGTGTCTTGTCTTTTGTGTTTGGTATGTCTAATTGTGATGTATTTGGATTGAATAATGATATGAGTAATGTGGTTTGAGAGTGTTTTGAGTCTTTTATGTTTGGGATGTTTTATTGTGACTGGATTTAGATTGAATAATGATTTATGTAATGTTTGATGTGCAAGAACATATCTCTTGGATTGATGCTAGCTATGTTTTGGTGGACTTTCATCGTATAGTACCTGATATGAAATGGATCACAGAACAGAAACGTATGCCAAGAGGTGAGACATGAATGGTGTCGTTAGCACATGGTTTTGTAATAGAGACCTTTGATAACATGATGGGCCTGAGTGTCGATGGGTGCACCCCAAAGTTCCACAAACCAGGGTGATCCTACCCTTGGTACTGTATCATTCAGCACTGATATGGCCCTGTTTCGACTCTGTATCTGTTTCACTGTCTGTATCGGGCTGTTTCTGGCCTCCATGGCAAATACAATCGTTTCACTCATGGATGATAACATGCACTGTTTTAGACAATTCCTTAAATTATTTGATACTGTGGAAGAATGTGATAGTCAATAAGCAGTCACTCGGAAATTGAGAAAAACGTCCCAAGTTTCAGACTCAACTTTTGATAGGTGGTTATACAGAATCAGAGTACTTGAACGATTTTAAGCTCTGATTTGTTAACGCCTGAAAGCAGACTTGGGACCATTGGCTATTTTTCATATCAACCATCCAAAAGAAATCTTTAGTTTATGAACCATCTATGGGCTTTCATAATTTGGACGGCTCAACTTGTTATCTGCAGTAAATTGTAGATTACTGCATATCAACCATCCAATAACTTGTAATCTGCATGCCACGCATACAATTTCTTAGTGCTGGTGTATCAACCATCACACTGCCAGAGCAGGGAAGTTTTCCTCTATTATCAATGTGGAGTATCCGATAGAAGACTTAAGGAGTACGATGTGTATCAGCTGAATCTTGAATCCTGCTTGTGAAAGTTGTGGGGCTCACCATAAATCCTAACCATTAGCTGAGTCTTGAAGAGGTTAAAAGCTAAAGAACGGGGCATGCAAAATGTATGGCTGTGTGTCACCGGATTCAAAGAATCAAAGATGCATGTCTGTATATTTTTGTGGCATGCTCGAATCATCATCATCCATAACCATCGTGACTCAAGACTCAGAGCCAGGGCCCTCAAAAAGGGGTAACACTCGATTTGCCTATCAGGCTGGAGGCGCAGTTTGGAAAGAGAGCCTATTAGCCTTATTGAGAAGGATTTTTGTTTGGCGCAGCCTAAATTAAGAAGAAGACGAGAATTAATGATAAAAACTTTGATACGCTGGCAGTTTGATGGATGATGCGCAGGCCTCATAAATTACCTGAAACTGAAATTAAATCAAATTAAAAAGTCCGAATTATGGGCCTTTCATAGCCATTGAAATTCTCCTACTATGCATTCTGAACTAAAAATTGTGATTATTTGATCAGGAGACTCCAAGATTGGTGGACACGTATTGGACGGACAGTTGATCAGCACAGGTTAGGATTTTGGTATTTTGACTTGACTTACCAATCTTTAGTGGGTTTAATTTTGATTAAAAATAAGTATCTCTTGCCTGCTGCATACACTGCTATATATGTTGCTGGAGTATCAGTAAGTCTCAAGTAAACAAATCTGTTGGGGGACTGCGGAAGCACATGGAGATGAATCAAATGAAGTAATCCAATCGTACCAAGCAAGCATGAAAACACAATGATTTGAATGTGGAAAAACCCTTGCAGGAAAAACCATGAAAAAAAGTAAAAGTAAAGATTATGAAAGCAAAGATTACAAAAGATATAGAGAATACCTGATTCGAACAGGCCTCGAATATCCCTTAGAAGTCCTTTGAAATCATAGGAACGAATTAGAAAGCTTAAGATCCCTCCTAATCCCGATTATACTTCTATATATATTATTTAGGAGAATCCCAATCAAAATAAAAAACGAATCCCACAAATTTGCAAATCTGTGTAACTCTGCGATACACTCGATAACACATTCGATGAGACTTTAATGTCATCGAATTAAAACTTCGATGACATCGAACCCACTTCAATGTCATCAAAATAATACTATAACGTTTCAGTGACCAAACATGAAAATTCAGATTTTACCGATGACATCGACTAGGCCTTTGATGGCATCGAAAAGGGCACCTAAGGTGTCCAGCAACCAATTTAATTTATTTCAAAAATTTTCAATGGCATCGAAACCTGCTCGATGATATCGAAACCTACTAGATGGCATCGAACCTGTCATCGACAGACTGTAAAATCTACAGACTTAAGACATTTAGCAATAATCTCCAGTGTTCCTAGTTGAATCTGTTTAGTTAGACAATGCAACCGATTGATCTGGACTGTCTATCAAATACAGCACACATTTCTAAGGATACCATGCAAAAATCACACTGATCCGATGATTTATCCATCCTCGATTCAGCCTTATTTCTATAACCATCCTCTTTCCAAGCCATCAATGGGATGGTAATGATTGAATACCAAAGTGATTCTTGGAAGACTATGATTGCCTAACAAAAGTGATTCTTTAGAATCAAAATCAATCCATGATGGTCTCTATCAAATGGACTAGACCTATTTTTGTGCAACTAATCGTGAACTTCCATATTAAAGACCTTGATCAAATGGTTAATATTTGTTAGATTTGTATGATGCTTGCATGGTTGACCATGAAATATGTGTTCAACCTAGTAAACAGTAGAACAATGGATTGGATAGTCGATGTGCCCGAATGCAACTTGGAGCACAATAACTTACAGTGCTCTGATAGCACTGAGCACTGAGCATTTCTCAACATGTTTAAAACTCCTTAATTAAATTTATATCAGCTTATGACTCTACGTTTGATATGTAGGATTTTGTCGCATGGGAGATGAGCGTGAGGTGACTGGATTGCTGTCTGACTCCATATTTATGCAAATTGAAGCTTATGTCATCATTCCTTTGTGTCTGTGTGTTTGGGATGTATTAGGATTGAATAATGATTTTCTGTAATGTGGTTTGTGAGTGTTCCGAATTGTTTGTATTTAGGATGTTTTATTGTGATGCATTTTGAATGAATAATGATTTTTCATGATGTGGTTTGAGTGTCTTGTCTTTTGTGTTTGGTATGTCTAATTGTAATGTATTTGGATTGAATAATTATATGAGTAATGTGGTTTGAGAGTGTTTTGAGTCTTTTATGTTTGGGATGTTTTATTGTGACTGGATTTTGATTGAATAATGATTTGTGTAATGTTTGATGTGCAAGAACATACCTCTTGGATTGATGCTAGCTATGTTTAGGTGGCTTTCATCATATGGTACCTAATATGAAATGGATCACAGAACAGAAACGTATGCCAAGAGGTGAGACATGAATGGTGTTGTTAGCACATGGTTTGGTAATCGAGACCTTTGATGACATGATGGGCCTGATTGTCGATGGGTGCACCCCAAAGTTCCACAAACCAGGGTGATCCTACCCTTGGTACTGTATCATTCACCACTGATACGGCCCTGCTTCGACTCTGTATCTGTTTCACTGTATCGGGCTGTTTCTGGCCTCCATGGCAAATACAATCGTATCACCCATGGACGATACCAGTATGCCTCAGGTGATGACAATTCCTTAAAACCTTGGTTATTTGATACTCTGGAAGAGTGTGATAGTCCATAAGCAGTCACTTGGAAAGCGAAAAACGCCCCAAGTTGCAGACTCCACTTTTGATAGGTGGTTATCCAGATGCAGAGTAGTTGAACGATTTTAAGCTATGACTTTTCAACGCCTGAAAGCAGAGTTAGGACCATTGGCTATTTTTCATATCAACCATCCAAATGAAATCTTTAGTTTATGAACCATCTATGGGCATTCATAATTTGGACGGCTCAACTTGTTATCTGCAGTAAATTGTAGATTACTGCATATCAACCATCCAATAACTTGTAATCTGCATGCCATGCATACAATTTCTTAGTGCTGGTGTATCAAGCATCACACTGCCAGACTAGGGAAGTTTTCCTCTATCATCAATGTGGAGTATCCGATAGAATGCTAAGGATCGAGTACGGTGTATCAGCTGAGTCTTGAATCCTGCCTGCGAAAAGTTGTGGGGCCCACCATAAATCCTAACCATTAGCTGAGTCTTGAAGTGGTTAAAAGCTAAAGAACGGGGCATGCATCATGTATGGCTGTATGTCACCAGATTCAAAGATGCATGTCTGTATATTATTGTGGCATGCTCGAATCATCATCATCCACAACCATCGTGACTCAAGACTTAAGAGCCAGGGCCCTCAAAATGGGGTAACACTCGATTTACCAATCAGGCTGGAGGCGCAGTCTAGAAAGAGAGCCAATTAGCCTAATTGAGATAAGTGATCATATTCATGTAATGTCTTGTAATAGATACAATGATCATATTCACTCCTAGTAAATTTATGACTCAATAGGAAAGAATCAAATTTTTTATATCACTGCCTAAACGACTATTTTAGGCCGTACAACGAGCTCTTTAACCTGCAAACTTTATTATCTATCCCTTGTACTTCATAGCCCTCTGGTTGCTTCATGTAGATCTTCTCATCCAATTCCTCATACAGGAATGTGGTCTTTATATCCATCTATTCCAGCTTAAGATCGTATTGAGCAACTAGCGCTAACACAAATCTGATAAATACTTCTTTAAAACCCGCGCGAATATCTCTATGAAATTGATTCATTCTCTCTGAGAATACCCTTCGCTACCAACTTTGCCTTGTATCTATCCTGTTTCTTCTTGATGATCCACTTGCACCCAATTGCTTTTTGGCTGACAGGAAGCTCTACCAGCTCCCACGTCTCGTTTTATTACAAGGAGTCAATCTCATCATCCATCGCAACTTTCTACTTTTCGGAATCCGGCTCATCAAGAGCCTCTTGAAGAGTAGACGGATCCCCCACATTCGTAATGAGGGTATATGTGATGTTAGAGTCATCCTTGTATCTTGCCGGTACAATCTGATCTTGCGGTGGATTCCTTCTCACAGGTGGTTGCTCCACCTGCTCTTGTACCTCTGTATGCGCATTTGTCTTAGCCTGAATATCACCTGTATCAACCTAAAGGTCCATGATCAGTCCTTCCGTTTCCTCTTGTCTGTTATGCTCATTCTTGCGGGATAAAGACCCTTCGTCGAATTTGACGTCCTTTCTAATGATGATTTTTCGTCGGTATTCGAGGTCGAGGTCAGTACCTAAGGTCGAGTCAGTATCCGAGGTTAGTACCTGAGGTCGGGTCGGGGGCTAAAGTGACAACTAATCCCAAGGTAGACAGTAGTCGACACCAAAGGTTGGGGTGATTTTTCGACCCTCAAGCAATATATAAAGTCATCGAGTCTCACTGCTCGGCTCATTTGTGTCATACATTTGTTTAGCTTCATTTTACCTATAACAGTGCCCCCTACTTCCGAGCTCTATACTTAATGAGCTTGGGAAGTAATTTTTGAACTAATGTATAAGCGATAAGTTTTAATTCTTTAACTAGAGAGTGTCAGCTCGTTCCATGTATGTTTCTTGATTTTGTTGCCTAGTAGCTAATGCGGGAATTGGAAAGGGATGTGTCTGTTGCGGTGATCGAGGAGGATATTACGATAGTATCTCCGTACGAGGACTATGCACAGCATGACGAGCGTTGTTTTGCCCTTACGTGGGGGTGGTCATATATGGTGACTTAGTAGATACAATAGTCAAGCATGTAGGCTTTTAAGTTGCGTAGCTTATAGACAAAATATTAAGAACGAGAAACCTTTTCCCTTCAAATGGGGGAGGTTCCTCATGGTTGAAAGTGTAATTCGCAAGCATAGTAGGAAAAACCGTATAAACGAGAAAGAACACCTTCATCCCTTCAACTGAGGGAGGTCACCCATAGTCGATCATGTAAATAAAATAGTAGAAATAAAGGGGAGAACCTTCTTCCCTTTAACTAAGGGAGGTTTCTCATAGTTGAGCACGAGTAGATTTTACGGAGCAATCAATCGAGCACAATCATTTCACCTGTCAGAGTTCCTCATGGGTTGTAGATCTTTAAATGCTCGGCGTTCAATGGGTGCGTTAAGATCTTACCCTCCATGTATTCTAGTGGATACGTCCCCCGTAATGCCTTCGTGTCTTCTAGTCGATACGTCCCTCGGTATCTGAGGTTGAGGTTGGGGTTGGTCGATGAGCCTTATTACCGAGCTTGGTTGACTGGTTTAAATCGGTCATCAGGTTTCCTTTCTTAGCCCAACTTTCCTAAGTACCTGCTCCGGTTAGTGTTTAAGAGAGTGTACCGATGGAAGCGACTTTCCAAACGTCGGTAGGTACGCTGGCCTCGATTTTGGTCATCATCCTTCTTTCTTTTGGCGTTAGTGGTAACAGGCTCCCATTCTTCCTTTCGCTTCCTATCGTTAGCCGAGTTGTTTCCTCATCGAGTAGCTCTTCGTGAACTGAAGAGTTCCTCGGTGTTGGAATAATTTTGAGCTCGGTTAAGTAGGTCAACGAGAATAGTCAGGGGTTCTTACCAATAGAGAAGAGGAACTTTCTTTGTTTAAGGTCGGCTACCATAGCAGCCAGCGCTATTTAGTCGGAGTAAACATCGAGCTGGACAACTTCAGCATTGAAACGGATGATGTAGTCTCTTAACATCTCGTCTTCCCTCTAAGTGATCGTAAGGAGGTGGGTTGATGACTTTTTCCTCCCTTTTCCACCGCTAAACTAAGTGATGAAAGTCTTACTGAGTTAAGTAAAGGAACTGATGGATTTCGGCTTCGAGTGTCTGTACCATTTCCAGTCAGCTCCTGACAAAGTCAAGGAGAATGCTCGGCACATCACTAAGCTCGAAGCCCCATGAAGCTCCATCCATGATCTAAAAGACTCCAGATGCTCAGTCGGATCTCCGGATCCAGAGTAAGGGGTGATCTGGGGCATTCGGAACCTCGACAGGAGTTAAGACTTTATGATGTCGTCAGTAAATGGGGGCTCGGCTTCCTATAGTAGTGCATCAATGGAGGCAGGGGCCTTCGCTCTGTATGCATACCGGATGTATCCAAGTTGGTCTCGAATCTCCCTCAACGCTGCTTCCCATAGGACTTCGTTTTCTATTGTGTCCTCCGGAGCTTTTCCGTGTCTCTTCTTCTTCATAGTGTGGCACAGATTGGACTCAGCAAGCTCACTTGCTTCCACGGTTTACGAGTTGATGCACTTGCTTCATGCTCGTCGATCCTTCACCGCATATGAGTCACGAGGCGGTTGTAGAGGTTGAGGCTGGGTAGAAGTTGCTCCCAATGTCACGCCCTGGTTGGGGAGGGGTGTTGTCGTTCTAATATGCGCATGATTCGATCAACATTTCTGGCCAAGGCCTCGATCAACTTGGTTAATTTTCTAGAGAGACGAGCTGCCCTCCTTGATTCCAAGACCTCTGCGCAACCATCGGTGAATAGAGGTTAGGCTGAAGATTTGATCGCATCATTTGGGAGGTCTCAGGTTGGTCTTTTGATACATGTATTGGCTTAGTAATGGCAACCAGAGCCTTTTTTCTTTAGCCATTACTAGGCAAATGAAAGGCTGATATTCTCTTGATGTAAAGGGAACTTTTAAGGTGGCTTTACTATCGTTCCCACAGATGGTGCCAAACTGTTGATGCTGAAATCTGGTTATCCTTGTTAGCCAGCCTTTCACCTGCAATTTAATGGAGAATAAGGGAAGTCCTACCTCACCTCCCGCGAGCCACTAAGTACCTACAATTTAATGGACAACAAGAGAAGACACTAGAGGTGCCGGTTAAGGCTATGGACCCTCCAATGCCTAAGTCATGCGTATGGACTCAAGTAGTAGAATCGGGATAGTTGTCTATACCTTTTACCCATGATAAGGGATGTATTTATAGGCTTTCTAGTCGATCTGCGTATCCGAGTTGATTTGCTGGAGGGGTTGTATTGAAGTCGAACTCTAATTTCAAGAATACATCTGACTTCACCTCAATTGGCATGATTTTCGACAGAGATCTCAGGAGGTAATCCCACCCGTATACGGAGATGATTCTTTTTTCTATTCCGAGGTTGAGGTCGGTACTTGAGGTCGAGGTCAGTATCCGACGTCGAGATCGATACCTAAGGTTAGGTTGGTATTTAATTTCAATACCTCAGGTTGAGTCAGGGGCTAAAGTGACAACTAAGGCCAAAGTAAAAAAGTAGCCGACAAGGTCGAGGTCGGTATCCGAGGTCGAAGTCAGTACATGAGGTTGAAGTCGGTACATGAGGTCGGTTCGGGGGCTAAAGTGATAACTGAGGCCGAGGTAGAAAGTAGCCGACATAAAAATCATGGGAGTGGGGCAGGTACGTCTTTAGAGGTAACTCTTCAAATTATGGCCTCCACCGGTTAACTTCAAGTACCGGCGCAGTATCAAGCATGACACACATCTCCCTAATCATGTCATCATCAAAATCATGGGAGTAAGCTAGATACATCTTTAGAGGGTTAGAGAATAAGGTAAAGGGTGTCCTATCTTTCACGAAAGTGTCAATCATGTTAATGTCGTGGAAATCGTCATCGTCCTCTAACCGTTTGCCTATATTGAAGAAGATATTCATTTCTAATGTCATATTCCCGAAAGACATACTCATGACACCATTACTACAATTGATAATTGCATTTGAGGTGGCGAGGAATGGGTGACCAAGAATAATGGGAATTTGAGTGCTCATGTTACCGATGGGTTCAGTATCCAGGATGATAAAATCTACAGGGTAGTAAAATCTGTCGACCTAAACCAATACATCCTCAATTATCCCTCTTGGTACACGAACAGAAAGATCAGCAAGTTGCATGTAATGTAGGTTTTAATTCACCCAAACTTAACTGTTTGTATACCGAGCAGGGAATCCGATTGACGCTCGCTCTCAAGTCAAGAAGTGCCTGCGCATTTCGATAGTCATCGATTACATATGATATGGTTGGGCTACCGGGATCTTTGAATTTTTGCAGCACATCTTGCTTTAAGATGACACTCACTTTCTTAATCAAGAAGATTTTCTTTTGAATATTCTGTCGTCTTTTGGTTGTACATAAGTCTTTTAGGAATTTGGCATATGAAGGTATTTGTTTCATGGCATCAAGTAGAGAAATATTGACCTTCACTTTTTTCAATACCTCTAGATATCCTGAGAGTTAGAGAGAGGTTTTGGTGCAACCAACCATTGGGGAAATGGAGCAACCGGCTTCCCTTAAGGTTCCAGTTCTAACTTTGGTGGGGCATGGCTAGATCCATCTTCTTTGTCTACTTCCGGGTCCATAGGCTTTTTAGCCATAACCGGAATAGTTTTGTCAATGATCTTCCCACTCCTAAGAGTGATGATGGATTTAACTTGCTCCATCTGATTTGAAGAGCTTGGGTTCTAACTTCATATTGCAATTTAGGATTGGGAAGAGGTTGAGCTGGGAAGCCCCCCTTATCCCCAATTGTATTTTCAGCCTTAAGTCCTTGTATCTCTTTTGCAAGGTCTTGAAAGACTTGTACAACACCCTGAGTGAAAAGCTCTTTCTTTTGAAAGTGTTTTAGAATCGAATCCTCTTGAGGTTTCTCTTAAATTGGAATTTAATTTAGGAAACCTTGAGGTGTAGCGGTTTGTCCATTCCTCCAACTGAAGTTTTGATGATTTCTCCAATCAGGATTGTATGTGTTAGAGGTGGGCCCACTGAAAGGTCTTTGGTAATTGCTTACAGCATTATCTTGCTCATTCAGTACCTCTTGAAAGGCAGATATAGTTGGGCAATTTTCAGTAATGTGAATGTTGCAAGCACAAATACCGCAAACAATTTCCTTAGCCTTATCCTTCCATGGCCTCGAGTTTCCTGGTAAGATTAGCTACTTTAGCATTAATATCATCATCCTCTTTCAGGAGATATATTCCACCCCTTTCCTTTGAATGAGTCAGCCTAGACATAGTACTCGGTCTAGGGGAGATGTCCCATGATTGTGTGTTCTCAGGAAGCTTATCAAAGTAGTCCCACACCTCATCAACACCTTTATTCATAAACTCCCCATTACACATTGTCTCGACTAATTGGCGCATGGGTGATGTCAGTCCATCATAGAAAACGTTCGTAATGCGCCACGTTTTAAAACCATGTTGTGGGCAAGAATTGACAAAATCCTTGAACCGCTCCCAACATTGGAAGAATGTTTCATCTTCCCTTTGGACGAAGTTCATGATCGACTTTCTAAGGGTGTTCATCTTATGGTACGGGAAAATTTTCTTTATGAACTCCCTTGTCATGTCATTCCATCTGCCAATAGATCGAGGACGTAGTGAATGTAACTACATCTTAGCTTTCTCTTTCAAAGAAAAGGAAAAAAGTTTCAACTTGATCATGTCATCAGACACGTTAGGAAAGTATAAAGTAGCTACGATCTCATCAAGCTCTTTCAGATGTAAATATGGATTTTCTGACTCGAGCCCATGAAATTTAGGAAGGAGTTGGATCACCCCTGGCTTGATATCTATGTGTCCTGCATTCTTAGAAAAAACCATGCATGAGGGCGTACTCACCCCCGCTGGTTGTAAATAATCTCATAGAGTACGAGGCAAGGGTACTTGATGCACCTCATTCTCATCCTGGATGTCGTCCACCCTAGGTTGGGGTAGAAGAGGTTGGTTTTCAGCCATCACTTCAATTAACTCAGGGGATCTCGAGCGGTGTCTAGTCCTGCGATGGATAGTCAACCCCTCAACCAATCCTCCTTCAATCAAGAGACGTCGAGTGTTATCACGAGCCCACTTGGGCATGAAACACTCACAACCCTTAATTCAGATTCTAAACCTAAATCTATAAGAGAGAAAGGAAATAAAAATCTAGAAAGAAAGAAAGGGTTGGAAAGAAGTTACCAGATCGGAGTCCTTAAGTTAAAAACTTGCAAAACAAACAAGTTAGTTTCTAAAAATAGAAAGTCTAAGAATAAAAAGTTCCTAAAACTTAAAAATAGAAAGTAGACTAGTTCATAAAAAAGGAAAAAATTTCTAAAAAGGAAAATTAAAATGTTTCTAAAGACAAATTAGGAAAGTTCTAAACCTAAATTAGAAAGTAAGAAAGTTTCTAAAAGAAAACCTAGAATAAAAAAGTTTCTTAAAAATAAAATAAAGGAAAGATGAGTTAATTTCTAAAAACGAAAAAGGAAAGCCTAAAATTAGAAAATTTCTAAAAATAGAAAACTTAAACCTAAAGTTAGAAAATCCTAATCTTAACCTAATTCTAAAACTAGTCAATTTCAGAAAAATGTAACCATCAATCCTTGGCAACGACTCCAAAAACTTGTTCACACCCCAAGTATAGGGTTGTGATGTAGTAATAATCTCGGTAAGGTCGAATCCACAGGGACTAAACCTTGTACGTAACCTGAAAGTTACCAGAATTAGAACTAGAAGAAGATGAAATCTAAATCAAGTAAATATGAGGGAATAATGGTGAAATAGTAAACTAAAACTTAAGAAAATTCAAAGGTAGGAAACTAGGGATTCAGAGGATCCACTTGTAGAGATCAGGGAGATCTACGCTTGATTCATGAACTCAACTGGACTTCGAGTCCCATCTTCATCTAGTTGGAAGATATGTCACTAAAACTTAATCTAAACTTCCTTCGATCTAGTTCTCAAAGAGATGAGAGGTATAAGTATTAGAGATGATTTCATCACAAACCCATGCCCATGAGACAAAGTAAACAACAGAATTAAACCAATCCATAACCAATCAGAAAGATGTATGAATGTTAGGAAGGATTCCATTATCCAACCATGTCCAAGGGGCAATGGTGAACAACAGGGCTTCCTAACTTCACAATCAAAATAATGGAAAGGGAATACTTAAAGCTATCGCAGATCTATTGTAATTTCAGTCACAACAAACCATTAAAAACTAGAGGTATTCCTATTAATCAAACTAAAATCAACATCAGTTCATTCTAACATGAATCAAAGCAGTAGAGTCATTCCCATCACGCCACAAGCTTCACCTCTTAGCCCTAGCTAAGAGCTTTAGCCCAACATGATTGGGCTAGATCTCTCAAAAATCATAAGAAAAAAAATAGTAAAGAAAATAAAATTCTAAAAATTCTCTCTCTCTCTCTTTCACTGACGTCCAAAGACAAGATACCCTCTCTCTCTCTCTCTCTCTCTCTCTCTCTCTCTCTCTCTCTCTCTCTCTCTCTCTCTCTCTCTCACTTGTCTCCTTTATATAGAGAGTAAGGGCGGTGGCTGGGAGTGCGTAAGTGCCGTCTACACAGCTGAGAACTCCCTTGTGTAAGTCTTGTTACGTAGTTAAGAAGACAACACCAAAAACTCCCATTTTCCTTGTTGATCGGTGAATAATCTTCCATATTTTGATCGATTTTTCCATCCCTACAAGATAGATGGTGTAGATTATCCATTACCTGCAAGACAGAGGCCCACAGCTCGTCCCATCGGAGGCCAGTGCATGTGTAAACCGGACTTGTGTGAAACTTACGCAGGTTCTGCTATTGCAATCGACCCTGTTTTCTTGGGCAACGATGATTGGAGCAGCGTGAAAGTTCACAGTCCCCCTTGTCGATCAGTTCTGCTCCATGGAGCGGTTCAGATTCTTCATCCATGAAGTTTGAATGGTCCTGATCAGGGCCAAGATCTTGGTTACAAACGCTCTGCGCAGCAGAGATCTCAGATGCGTGCTCCTTGTGTAAAGCAGGTTGCAGTTTCACTATGGGGCCCATATTTCTTGATGTTTTGCGAAATCCACTTGTTCCATAAGTGTTGTGGCGAGATTCCAGTTTAGAATGGAATGTTTTTGCTTCCCGTTGATTTGACCCACCTGGTTTGCGGTGGAGATCCGATCGCAGTGGGAAAGATAGGGCTGATTCCTGGCCCAGCTTGACTTGGTTTTGGTTAGAGACGTCATCTGCTCCCAATGGACGGTTCAGATCATCCTGCTGGATGATCATGGTGGCCCACAAAGATCCATCCGCAAGCTCTGTTTGAGCATTCGTAGGCGGGAGAGAAGGATTCAAAATCCTTCTAAAAAGAATCAGTCAAAGCTCTGTTGACCGATTCCTCCGGTCGGTGCTCATCCGATACACATGTGCTGCGCACACGCACCATGTAAGGTGGGTCCCACCTTGATGTATATGAAACATCAGCTCCGACCATTTATTTTGCCACCTTATTTAAGAGGTTGAAACTAAAATTGAACTGTATCCAGATATCAGGTGGGCCTTAGGTTGACGATTTGTGGGATGATCTGTTCGTTGGGCCACTTTCACAGGGATCCAAGAGCTGAAATTCGACGTGTACAATTAATTTATGGTCCTCAGACCAGATATCAAGTTTCAAGCGGAACGAATGGTGGGAACCCTGTGATCTTGCATTCTGGAATATTTTCGGGCTTGTTTAACATGAGTGGCCTGATTTTCTCTGATTTCTGGCATGTAATGTCATCGATCTCACTCTCCTGGGGTCCGTTCCTCACCTTGGTGCTTCATGAGCATTAAATCCATGCCTTTAGCATTCTTTTCAGTCCAGGCTTCTAAAATCACCTTGCATCACAAACATGATTAACATAAGGAGTTAAACGGTATCATGCTCGTAAAATCTGGTAATAATTGGGGTCTAATATGCAATATTTGACCCTCAACAAAGAGAGAAAGAGAGAGAGGGAAGGAGAGAGGGGAGAGAGAGAGAGAGAGAGAGAGAGAGAGGAAGGAGAGAGAGAGAGAGAGAAGAGAGAGAGAGAGAGAGAGAGGGAAGGAGATGTGAGAGAGAGAGAGAGAGAGAGAGGAAGGAGAAGCTGAGAGAGGGAGAAGGAGACGTTGGGTCAGAGAAGAATTTCAATTGTTCTAAATGTACAGTTGGCCATCAACTACTAAAAAGATGTTAGCATCTATGAAATTCAACAGCCTTGCACCAAAGACCAAGAACTTGATCATAGTCGGAGGTCTGATAGGGTTTGTCTTTGGGGTGTATTTCTACACTATGAGAGCTGTTGGAGGCACAGACGAGCTGCAGGTAGCAATTGACAAGTTTGAAGCGCAAAAAAACAAAGAAGTGGCTATATTAGGTCCTTTGTCGAAGTCCTGAAAACTTGGACATTTTCCATTCTGGTCAATTTGTCTGGGTGGTCGCTTCTTATTAGGCCATGAAGTGAGTTTTAACCACAACAATGGATTAGTTAATGTAAAATTTCCTTTTTTGGAAAGGATTTAGTTAATGATTTTTTTATTTAAAAACCCGCTCCTCTCCCTATCCCTATATATATATATATATATATATATATCAATGTCAAGAATCTTCCTTACAGCCTCTAGATCTTTTATCTCAAATATCCCTAATAACCAAGTTTTTAATATATTGATCTCAAACATGCTATGTTGGTGATAAGCATGTCATCAATATATAATACTAGTAGAATAAATCCTCCATCACTCAGTGTCTTGAAGTAGACATAGTGATAATATTCACTGTTATTAAATCACCGACTCACCATGAAAGTATCGAACTTTTTATACCATTGCCTACATGACTATTTCAGGCCATATAATAACCTCTTTAACCTACAAACCTTATTATTTGCTCATTGTACCTCGACCCTTCTTGTTGCTTCATGTAGATATGCTCTTCCAGTTCCCCATGTAGAAAATTAGTCTTTACATTCATTTATTCTAGCTCCATATTGTATTGGGCAACCAACGCTAACAAAAATATGATAGATACCTGCTTAACAACAGACATAAAAAACTCACTGAGGTTAACGCCTTCTTTCTGAGCATACCTCTTCGCAACCAATCTCGCACTGTACCTATCCTGCACTTATTCAAGTTGAGGTATAACTTGTTAATTGTCAGGACCTATAATACTTGCATGAGATATTTCATGTGCTCCGTCTCACCCTAGATATACATCAAGATGCCATTAAAATATACTACCACAAACCGGCTAATGAACAACTTCAACACTTGATTTATCATATACATAAAAGTGCTCGGTGTGTTCGATAGATCGAAGGGCATGACTAGCAACTCATACAACCATTCCTTAGCCTTGAATACTATTTTCCACTTATCACCAAGCCGGATATGAATATGATGGTTCCCGTTCCTTATATCTAGTTTAAAGAATACCTTGACACCTCTAGCATATCAAGCAATCCAATCGCGGTATTGGAAACTGATATTTAATTCTAATTTTGTTAATTACCCGTTATCGACACATATGCTCCAGCTCCCATCTTTCTTAGGCGCTAACAATGTTGATACGACACATGGACTCATACACTTTCTCAAAAAACCTTTATGAATCAATGCTTTCACCTGCTCCTGAAGTATCTCATACTCTTTCGAACTCATCTGATATTGAGAGCGGTTGGGAAAGCTAGCCCCAGGGACAAGGTTTATGTGAAGTTGGATGTCCCACATGGGAGGCAATCCATCGGGTAACTCTTCGGGCCGATTTTTTTTGAATTCGTTCAGCAATGATCGTAAACTTGAAGGAATGTTTAAGGGCTTCGATTTGTCGCTCTTTACCAACACGACATATAACACGTTGATTTTCTTAGATTTCTCCACAAAATCTAGAATGGTTAAGAGGAAGATCCCTTCCACTTTAGAAGCTTCAAGGTGGTTCTCTTGTGCCATAGGGGCAAGGATCATCTTTCGATCATCCTTGACGAAGATGTAAATATTATCTTATCCTATTTGGGTCACATCATGGTTTGATTGTCATGGTCGATCGAGTAACATATGACATACTTCCATGTCGACCACATCACAAAGTATTTGATCCTTATAATTCATACCAATTAAAAATAAGATAGTGCATTGTTCAATTATCTTTGTCTTGTTCACCTTTTTTTTATCCAGGCAATCGAGTAAGTGGAATGATGCTTTGTCGTAGGTAGCTACAATTTATCAACCATCACCTTTGAGACAATTTTTTCACTATTGCTAATGTCTATGATGACATCACAAACCTTTCTATTGACAGTACATTGCATACAGAATATATTGTGCCGTTGCGGGTGTACCTCCTTCCTTGAAGTGTACAATAATTGCCCCACGACCAAGGATTCACCATGATCCTTGGCCAATCACTTTTTGTCACCAACTCCTTCCTCAACATCTTGTTCATCATATCAAATCTGGAGCCTTCTTCTACTACATCGCATTCAATGCACCCTTCATTAATAGTAAAGTGGGTTACGAGTGTTGAGGGGAGGTGTTTGATAAGTGGCCCGGTTAGTCATAGCGATAATAATTGTTTGGCCTTAGACGACCATAAAGATTTAGAATCCTACTCAGACTCGCTATCGTGTGTGCCATATGTTAAGGCCTAGATGGACCACTCCATTTGTCATGGTTTGCGGTTATAGGAGATTGATGACGTCCTGCTACTATTTTATTTCTTTGGCTAAAGCTGAATCCTACGTGGGACCTGTCATCTGGTGCCGAGCCGAAGGGTAAGGTCGAGTGGGGACTCTTGCGAGTTGCGTTTCCTCCGTACCTGTCAACTGAACCACTTCATCCACGGTCCTGACCGGGTGCATCTGAACTAGGTCATGAATTATCAATCGTAAATTGTCAATGAACTGTGATAGCTTTTGTGATTCGGTCTCTGATAAGTCATTTCACGTTGTCAATCGCTAAAATTTTGCGGTATAATCTGTGACGGTTCGATTCTTCTATTGGCAATTTTGGTATTGCTGGAACAATACCTACTCGTAATCACTGGGGAGGAGTCATGATCGAAAAATGCGTCTTATTTGTGACCATGATCAGATGGGTGCCTTATTCCATCGAGCACGTGAGAGTTGTAATTGCTCCCATTATGCAGAAGCACTGAATTTTAATTTGAATGTTAATAATTTCACCTTTTAATGTTCCAACACATTTATATAATCAAAATATCATTCTACTTCAGCTAACCAATCGAGAAAATATTCTATACGCAATAAGCCATTAAAACTGGAAAGTTCAGTCTTATCTCGATAGTCTCTTTTAACATGATCAAGTCGATTGTCTCCAGGTAACGGTCATCGGGTAACGCCATCATTGATGTCATCGTCATTGGATCTTGACTCATCTGGGGTAACCTTATCTTTCGGGAATGCTTTATGAAAATTGGGGTTGTGGCGTACAGCGACCACGGGCGGCTGAGCATTACCTTGGGCTCAGAGAGGAATTAATGTATCTACAATATAGTCAAGGTTTGTCTGCATCCCTTGTATGGTCAACTAATTTTTCCCGTGGAAAGCTTCCATTCTTCCTAATAGATAACGAATACCTATATCACCATCCATAAGATTTTGGTACATTCCATTATTAGTTACCATCAGTCTGAGGGGAATCCTCGTTCTGATACCAATTGACGCAGGGAAGGACATGATAACGTCGATCATCATCTTCCTCAAGGATAACTACTCCAAATCCATGGAGCCCCTTTGGACTCCTCATAGAGATTCCTCGAATCTACGAGGGATGAAAATAGAAATAATTTTTAATAAATTGATTGATAATAAAATATGAAATTACTATGTTTTAAATAGTGAACTTAAACCTAGGATGAAGTTTTATACTCGAACTCTCTAAAATGTGACTTACTATAAATAGTATTTATAGACGATCATGATTCTTACTAGACTTCATGGTTTTCGACAAAAAATACTATTTAATTTGCCTAACCATGTTATTCTCCTAAATTTTCTAAGCCCTTTTCATGTTGGGAATGATTCCTAAAACTCAAAGGATCAAAAGATAGGATCAAATTAAAACTCACTATTTATAGTAAAAACGAAAATAAAACGGACTTTTGACCATCGATCTGGTGAAACTCACAAATCAGGCATGGTCAACCTAGCATAGAGGGGTTGGTTGGCTAAAGTATCTTCTCCTACCCTAAAATCATATATAATACAATGAAAAACTCATTCCGGTTTGCGAGATACGATTGTTTTAAGGTTTTGACCATCCTGATCACTTCCACCTCCGATCGGGCCTTCTTTGGTCCATCTTGGCCATGAAAGTGTCCGTGACCCGCTCTATATCAATTAATCATGAAATTTTACAATATTTGGTGCAACCAAACACACCCTTAACCATTTTAGAGAATTGCTACGATTTTCTTTGGTTGTAATAGCATGTGAGAGGAATTATAAGATATGCAACAATTAGCTTTTGCCCAGGTGGGGCGAGTCCTTGGTTTTGACAAGTGGAGCCTATGATTCGGTAATCTAGACCATTGGTCTCCTGCATACCACCATGGATTGGCCATACTCCTAAAACACCGTCTTTAGATATTTTTCCGTTGAGTGTGGACCATCATGCGCAGAGGAATTATAAGATATGTTACCACAGTCCCCTCTTGTGCATCCTCTATTTCCTCTTGTATAGTTCCTAATGCCAGAACAACTTGTGGTGCCATAATGTATTTCCCTCCCAACATGACACTCGTGGAGGACATCTGTACCTTGGTAATGGTAGGATGAACAATCAAGAGAAGTACAAAAATCAGGCCACTCTACTTATGTAGAGGGGTCGCGGACACTTTCATGGCTAAGATGGATCAGAGAAGGCCCGATCAGAGGCAGAAGTGATTAGGAGCATCAGAATCCTAAAGCAGGCGTATCTTTCAAACCAGAATGAGTTATTCAGCATGCAATATATGATTTTGGGTAGAAGAAGCTACTTTAGCCAACCAACCCCGCCATGCCGGGTTGCCCACACCGGATTTGCAAGATTCCATTAGATCGATGGTTGAAAGTCCATTTTAATTTCGTTTTTACTATTTATAGTTAGTTTTAGTTCGATCATAACTCTTGATCATTTGAGTTTTTAGAATCGTGTGAAATTGGACACTTACTATTTTTGACCAAAAACCATGAAGTCTAGTAGAAATCCGGTGTGGGCAACCTGAGTTGGTTGGCTAAAGTAGCTTCTCCTACCCAAAATGATATGTGATACATTGAAAAACTCATTCTATTTTGCAAGATACGACTATTTTAAGGTTCCGATGGACAATCCTGATCACTTCTGCCTCCAACAGAGCCTTCTCTAGTCCACCTTTGTCATGAAAGTGTCCGCGAGACACTCTACATCATGTTCATCATTAAACGTCCACACATATGGCATATTTAGGGCTTACCCACTCTTAGCGAATGGTGGGGCCACATGTCTAGCAGATGGTGGTTGTGTAGGACCCTCACTTTGGCTAGCGAGGGCCATATGTGGTGATCTTCCCAGGTTTAGATGTTGTTGTTGTTGTTGTTTTAGTAAGCATACAAAAGGATAACAGTGAAAATGCATAACTAGGAACCCATGTTTTCTGGTAAGAAGCTGATTCAACTGTGGGAGAAGATTGAGTTGTCTAAAACAGTTGATTCTATGAAGCATGATTCAACATGCTAATACAAGTTCAAGCAGCAGTATTAGAAGTCGTGGTATCTCTGGTCTTGTGCTCCATCTCTGCAAGTCAGAGGCTGAGGAAGAGAATTTTCGCAACATCTCACATGAGAATTCACATACCAAGCATGCATTTAGATTGCAACTCGCTCTCCATTTTCACCTTAATACAGACGATTACCGCCAAATCTCCTCAATGCCACACCTCCGCTCTTTGTTGTGCTTCAAGACACAAATGCTACAGCTCGTGTCATGGAGCTTAAACTGCTACGGGTGCTCGAATTAGAAGGCTCATTAATTACTAAATTGCCTGATAATATCGGAGAACCTCATTCATTTGAGGCACTTGAGTTTGAGGCGAACAAAGTTAAAAATGATTCTGCCATCTGCAAGGAACCTTCGGAACCTACAGACCTTAGATGTGAAATTCACCAGTATCAAACAAGTACCTGATGCTATTATACAGGGGATGAAGGGGCTACGACATCTGCACATGAATAGCAATATCATAATCAAGAATTCGTGGATTATAGTCTTTAAAAAACATCCAAACGATACCAATGATTGACGCAGGGATGAACGTGATGACGTCGATCACCGTCTTCCTACTCCGAATCCACGGAGCTTCTCTAGACTCCTCACAAAATTTCTCGAATCCATAAGGAAAAAGCAAGGAAAATATAAAATAAATTTTATAAAATTCATAGTTTAATTGATGAATGAATAAAAGAGTTTATACCCATTTAAATAGGGATAGTAAGCCAAGGAAAAAGTTTCGGAATTAAACTACAACTAAAACTCCTAGAATTTGCAACTTAAACTTACTATTTATAGATGGTTGCATGCGCAGCCAAAGATATTAAAACCTAACAGATGAAGAGTTATACTCAAACTAATTATTCTATTTGGTCGAACCATAATGTTCTCCTAATTATTCTAAGCACTTTTCATGTTGGGCGCAACTGCTAAAACCTAACGGATGAAGAGTTATACTCAAACTAAAACTTACTATAAATAGTAAAAAAGAAATTAAAACAACCATAGCTTATTCTGGTTTGTCGGTTATAAGTTCTGACGCTAAGGATCACCTCTGCTTCCGATCGGGCCTTTTCTCATCCATCTTAGTTATGAAACTGTCCGTGACCCGCTCTACATCAATGATGCATGCTGATGGAGGAGGGTATGGGCAAGCTGAGTAACCTAATGAAATTTGAAATATATGGAGATTCAAGTTTCTGCAAGAATGCATTATCCAGATTAAGAAAACTCCGACCGTCCGGTCTGGGAAGAGTGGAGAGTGGAGCGAGGAGCGTTGCCAAACCTAAAGAGTTTGGTCGTCCGGTCTTGCAGACGACTGAAGAAGTTTCCAGAAGGATTGGAGCATGTAACTACCCTAAATAGGCCGGAGTCTTCCCTTATGAGAGATGAATTCAAAGTTTGGCTTGAGGACTGGTGCAAGATCCAAGACATATCCCTCGTCGACGTCAAATGAAATGAGCGAGGTAAGGCTGGTATGAGTTTTTCTTCTCTCCCTGTATGTTTCTGCATCTCAAGAAAAAAAAAATTCTCAGATTTTAGCCTTTTAGCATTAAAATTGTTTTAACTCTATGACTGATTACAAGCTTCGGAAATTCTTTCATTGTCCCTTGCATGCTTTAAGATTTCCTGAGAAATTCTTCTGATTTGGTTACAGACCTTCCTTCAGAGGAAGAATTTATTAATTCCGTTACTAGTCGGTTTTCTAGACATCAAATCTGCTTCTCCATTGCTAGATTCTCCAAAATTTTCCATGACAGATGGAAAAAAGCTCTGTTTCACTCACTGCAATTAGATTTCTCAGAGTGGTTAGAGCCAAATCATATTGATGAATTAGAATCAAAGATGTTTGTACATCACAAGCTTAGTGTTTAGGGGGTACTTGAATCAGTGATGCATGTCTTGTTTGGCCGCTCTTTTAATTTTGGGTGTGTTTGGTTGCACAAATATCCTGAATTTTCATGATAGTAACAAAACATCATGAGATTTCAGGATATTAGTGCAACCAAACACACCCTTAATCATTTTGAATAATTACTACAATTTTCTTTGATTGAAATATCATGTGCAGAGGAAACTTTTGCCGAAGAGGGCAAGTACTCTGTTTTGACAAGCAGAGCCCATGGCTTGGTAATGCTGACCATTGGTCTGCTGCATTCCACCATGGATGAGCATACTCCCAAAACATTTCGGATTCGAATGCATAAACCACTAATCATCAGATATTTTTCAGTTGAATGTGGACTATCGCTGTATTACTTTTCTTTACAACAAACTGAAACGTTACAATTTTCGCATTAAGGAATCTTAGGGGCGTATTCAATCCACATTGGGACACATCAGACCAGAAATCCTTATTAGGCGTATGCTTGCAAAGTCCCTTGTCTTGCATCCTGTAATTCCTCTCTTGTGTAGTTCCTAATGTCACCACTGCTTGAAGTGCTGTATGGTCTTTCCCTGCCAACATGACACTCGATGTAGGACATCTGTTCCTTGATAATGGTAGGACCGCTAATGGAGACTGCCAAAGAATGGGCCGGACCACTCATCTGACGCAGGGAAGGATGTGATGAGGTCGATCACTTTCTTCCTCAGCGATAATCACCCTGAATCCACCGAGCTTCTCTGCACTCCTTATAGAGATTTCTTGAGTCCGTGAGGGAAGAAAATATAAATAATTTCTAAAAATTGGAAATAAATTGATTGAAAAAAAAAATGAATTTATAATCCTTTACATAGTGATATCAAACCTAGAAAGAAGTTTTAGAATCAAACTCTAATTCAAACTTCCAAAAAACATGACTTACTATAAATAATAAACTTACTATTTATAGACGGTGATGATTTCTACTAGACTTAATGGTTTTTGGCCAAAACTAGTAAGTGTCCAATTTGGTCTAACCATGTTATTCTCCTAATTTTTCCAAGCCATTTTCATGTTGGGTAAGCCTCCTAAAACTCAAAGGATCAAAAGTTATGATCAGAATAAAACTTACTATAAATAGTAAAAATGAAAATAAAAAGGACTTTCGGCTGTTGATCCGATGGAATCTCGCAAATTCGTTGTGGGCAACCTGACATGGTGGGTTGGTTGGCTAAAATATCTTCTCCTACCCCAAAATCATATATGGTACGTCGAAAAACTCATTCCCGGTTTGCGAGATATGCCTGTTTTAAGGTTCTGACTATCTTGATCACTTCCACCTCCGATCACGTCTTCTCTGGTCCATCTTGGCCATGAAAGTGTCCGTGATCTACTCTACATCATCATCAGAGAGATTACAATATCAGAATCAATAGATAATCGACAGTCTGGCTCAACATACATGTGTTTCCCACCTAGTAAGTGATCAGCTGGTTGATTTTCAAGAAGGGCGATCTTCATTCTGGCAACTAAAATTCCATGGCACGGATCTCCTACAGAAGTGACATGCTAATGGGAAAGACAGCAGAGAGCCTCAAGTTGCAGAGCCCCTTGCTGATAGGTAATTAGTTCTCTTATGCAAGATTACCATCTTTATTTTCAGGTATAATGGTACATGGTGGGGCTATTGGTATCACTCAACTATGGGCCCCACCAGTACAATCTGAGAAACTGAGTATAACATGCATCTGCTCAGATCGATGATTTTAATTTCCTCTTCTTGTGAGTGGTTCTCCATGTACTGTCCAAAATCATGACCCCATTTTCTGCTGAATTTGGATCTATCATTTTAACTTTAGCAGTCCATTGGATGACTGCTAAGTTGATTGGTATAATGATCTGATTAGTGTAAGTTTCTTACATTCTAAATCCTAATCTCTCCTTTTAGCACATCTATATATTGATCGATCCAAACAGATAGTAGCATAAATTCTGCTGATTTTCTATTTTTTCTTGCTGAATCACAAGCATCTTGAATTGGAAGAGAATGACCGCTGGATAAAACCATCATCTTTGCCAATCTTCTTGGGTATTCATGAATTGTAGCTAAATACGTTTGAGAAATGCTCTAGTACTCCTATTTGCATCCATTCAGCTACTCCCATTGATTGATTCAGAAAACATTTCTAACGCTACCATGCAAAATCACGCTGATACGATGATTCAATTCATCCTCCTCTCGGCCTTATTTTCTATAGCCATCCTTTTTCGAAGCCATGGATGGGATGGCTATGATTTCCTACCAAAAGTGATTTTTGAAGGCTATGATTGCCTAACAATAGTGATTCTTTATAATTAAAAGGCAACCCATGATGGTTGATGAGAAGAGATTTGTCACTATGTTGCTGCCTATTGTTGTTGTTATCATTATTTCATTTTCTGTATCCTGTGCTTGTCTGTCTAGGATGAGTCACTGGATTATTTCTAGCAGCAGCAGCTACGAGAACTGGTGATGTTGAATGGCACGCTGCGTAAGGAAGGTTCACACATGTCAGGCTCTGTTTCTCCCTTCCACAAGAGCCTCTGTATGAAGAGAGCCAAGACCAGGGGTTAGCTTCAAGGCAAAGTAAGGGTGCAGCGGTTCTATTAATTCCCATGTAGCAGATGTCGTCATACAAAGCCTACATACCTCGTTGTTGCTGGTGGGGGTGGCGCCGATTCGTATTTGTTCTAACTCGTTTCCATATGAAGTGTGTTTTATCTGCTATTGAGAGGTTTGATGATGCTGATGATTTTATGGATAGGGGGGCCATTTTGGGGCTGTTTGTGGGTTTTGGTCTTTTTCTCTAATTTTCCTTGTATTATTAGTGTTTTATGCTTATGGTGACACTTCTGATATTATAGCGTGGGTGATGGTGGGGTTTGTCCTAAAGAGAGAGATGAGTTTGGCAGTCTACAAAAGTGAGAAACATAGCCTCACACCAAGAGTAGACAGAGGTTTGGGTAGGAGTGTAACTGACTCCAAATTTTGGCACACTTCAGAACTGTAATTAATAGTTATAAATTTAATTTTTAAATTAAGAATGGAAATGAATCACTAGCTGGTTTGGTAGAGACACTTTAGTTGAGAGAAAGGTTTATGAATTTGACTGGTGCCACTGCAACTTTTGGTCGCACCATGTCAGGATCCTAAAATTTTCAGATTGATTAAATCATATGGTGGGCCGTGGGCCACGTCAATCAGATCTACCACAGATATTGGTTTCCATATTAGATTCTAAGATGGTAATCGGATGGGTCGGATATGATCCCCACAATTCGTGCATAATCTAGGATGGATCTAACTTAATATTCAAAAAATGTTGGTGAATCTCAACGTTTAATTACATAAAGATGAAAGGAAAGAATCGTACATAACATGCTTTGATCTAAAAGTTGAGATCATGTATGGTTTGGATCTAAACGATTTATTAATTCATCCATAATGAGGGATTTTATGAGTTGATGGATGGTTTAGATTTGTCCTATATGATCGATGAATAATTTAAAATAAGAAAAATAAGAAAACCTAAACAATTAAAATATTTGAGTCATCTGAACTATGTTCAGCGATGTCAGATCATCGATCGATCAAAAGCGGCCCAAAATGTCCAACAACAAAAGTTCGAAATTTGAATCGAGATCAACCGATCGACATGATAGTTCGATCAATTTTCGATCAATTGAAGGTACGGTTTGAGCCATTGAAGGGGAAAAAACATGTCCAGAGAGTTATGTTGGAAATTTGAATAAATTTCGATCGATCGAAGTGAATTTCCATCGACCTTGATCGATCGACAATCCATTGGAATGTTCTGTTCAATTAGAACTTTGATGTTTTAATTATATGATGTGATTTAGTAATGACCTGTCTTGGAATGCTTGGATGGTCGGAACACTATGGTTAATTAAGTGGGCCCCCACATTGAAAAAATATCATTCCAAAATTTTGTGGAGGATAAAACAAAGATCAATGATTTGATTTCTATGCGAATTTTAGATTTAGAGAAATTGATTAATCATAGGTGGACTGATTCCAAAAACGTACACCAAGAGAAATATAATTTGAATTACAATTATTTAGGTGATTGTAAACTGATTGAACTCAGGGTAACATATGGAGATATACATTACTAGATTTCAGGTGAGTGATCCTAACAATCAATAAAGTCTTAGTGAGGTTTTACTAAGTTGGTCCACTAGCTTTGCAAACTGTGGTCACCCAATCTTTTAATTGGCATAAGGTTTTCCCAGCGCATCTACAGAGACGAAATAGAGGGATGTCTATGATCAAGCACCAATATGGTATTCTCTTTTCCTTGCAAGGTCAGCCCTTGCTTAGATTGGACTACCAACAGACAATCTAAGTAGCCGGCCCCAATTAATTGGGATAAGCTTCAAAGGAGCAGTGACCATGACAAGGTTCAAATCCTTCCTTTTGTTAGGATGTCTCAGCTACTTACATTACAAGCAGATTTTAGGATTGTTTAACTCATCTGATTTTGGGAGTCTTTGTTGACCACCAACTCAGTGAGTCTTACCGTGTGAGAATCGAGTCAAGCCACTGAGTGAGTTCCTCGGTGACTTGGCCCGATTTCACAATATTTAGTCAATGTGAATCGGCTGAGTTTGCTCTACCTGGTTTTAGAACCGATAGTCCATATATGGTGAGACCCACCTAATGAACAGTTCCAATCCTTGATGGTGGGCTCACATATAATATTGGTGGAAGTGGCTTAGATTAATCATTTCAGGATATTAAACCTGTCTATCGAAATCAGTGGTTGCAAATACATTTCTACAGTGAAAGGAAAACAAGAAATAAAATGGTGGGCCTTGTGGGTCCCATGCATCATATTACGAATAATATCAAGTGGGTCCAACGTTCTTCGATCCAAACCATTAATATAATATGAGCCAGCATAGATGAGAGACGGTGCCCAAATCTTATAGACTGGATGATACTGCCTCTCTAATAGTTGACCTTAATCTTGTACCATTAATTTTACCTGGACAAAGATCAAAGGGTTAGAATACTCCAATCCAGGAGATTTCTACTGCACCAGGAATCTGTGTCGGAACCCAATCAGATCAACTGTCGGAGCGCTAGCAAGTTGCAGCGATGGAGCTTGAACGTGCTTCTTCTTCATTTCTCATACGAACTGGAGCACTAGTTGCAGCCATGGAGCTTGAGCTTGCTTCTTCTTCATTTCTCATACGAACTGGAGCGCTAGCTGTAGCAATGGAGCTTGAGCTTGCTTCTTCTTCATTTTTCATATGAACTGGAGCGCTAGTTGTAGCAATGGAGCTTGAGCTTGCTTCTTCTTCATTTTTCATACGAACTAGAGTGCTAGTTGTAGCAATGGAGCTTGAGCTTACTGCTTCTTCATTTCTCATACGAACTGGAGCACTAGTTGTAGCAATGGAGCTTGAGCTTGCTTCTTCTTCATTTTTCATACGAACTGGAGCACTAGTTGTAGCAATGGAGCTTGAGCTTGCTTCTTCTTCATTTTTCATATGAACTAGAGCGCTAGTTGTAGCAATGGAGCTTGAGGTTACTGCTTCTTCATTTCTCATACAAACTGGAGCACTAGTTGTAGCAATGGAGCTTGAGCTTGCTTCTTCTTCATTTTTCATACGAACCAGAGCGCTTGTATTAGCAATGAAGCTTGAGCTTACTGCTTCTTCATTTCTCATACGAACTGGAGCACTAGTTGTAGCAATGGAGCTTGAGCTTGCTTCTTCATTTTTCATACGAACTAGAGCACTAGTTGTAGCAATGGAGCTTGAGCTTGCTTCTTCTTCATTTCTCATACGAATTGGAGCACTAGTTGTTGCAATGGAGCTTGAGCTTGCTTCTTCTTCAATTTTCAAACGAACTGAAGCACTAGTTGCAGCCATGGAGCTTGAGCTTGCTTCTTCATTTCTCATACGAACTGGTGCAGTATTAGTTGTAGCAATGGAGTTTGAGCTTGCTTCTTCTTCAATTTTCATACGAACTGAAGCACTAGTTCCAGCCACGGAGCTTGAGCTTACTTCTTTTTCATTCCTCACCCAAAATCCCTTCTTGTCAAAGTCAAGAAGAGATGATTCGATCTGCGGACATTTGTAGATCTGCGCACATAGCAGCTGTCGAAGCTTCCTCTTCAAATCAACCCATTCCAACTTCAATTCTTTCAGAAATTTGAGACGCAGAATCTCCACATTCCATCCATCATTTTCGGTAAGGGTGCTCAGTTGGGTCAGCTTCCCTCCTGCAATATACAGCCTCTTCAGCCCCATAAATTCATTAGGCTTTAGCCAACTCACTGACTCGTCACCAGGAACACACTCAAGAACTCACTACAACAAAACTGCGGACAAGCGGCGCTTCTGTGAAAGATACAGCGGCGCTATTTACCTGCGGACCACGGATGTTATAAAATATTAAAAACGACCCGATTTTCATTTCACTACCAACGACTCTCTCTCTCTCTCTCTCTCTCTCTCTCTCTCTCTCTCTCTCTCTCTCTCTCTCTCTCTCTCTCTCTCTCTCTCTCGCGAATCTCTCTCTCTCTCTCTCTCTCTCTCTCTCTCTCTCTCTCGCGAATCTCTCCCTCTCCCTCTCCCTCCCCGACGACTCTCTCCCTCTCCCTCTCCTCTCCCGACGACTCTCTCTCTCTTTCTCTCTAACAATAACCCACCCACAGTATTCGGTGTTGCACTAGTTCTAACATGAACCAACCGTCCTCATCATCAAGCCATTGGGTGACCTCTCGGTAATTATATTATATACATGTATATATTTATATATGCACTATGTCCTAGATTATATATAGTTTAGTTGGTATATAATGATTGATATTGAGTTATCATTTGTAGAAACACTCGACGAATAAGGCGAAGACCACGAGTTGCACTAGTGCTTGGGGTAATTCCTTATACCAAGTGAATAGTTCTTTTATTACATTTTGATGTTTTTGTGTTCTTAATTAGATGGTATATTTTATTTTCTAGGACGTGATTGGAGTTAGTCTTACAAGTATCACGAAACCGGGGTTGCTATTGCTAAAGGAGTTGTTTTGAGCAAGGATCCGCTCACAAAAGTAGGGGGCATGAACTTGGAATTGGTTTCGGGAAGTATTAATTCATGTGGCAATAGTACGGGATGAGGTTTTGATAAGACCCTATGGACGATATAAAACAATTGGGGATGCTATTGGAGCAGTATTGTTTGGCCCTCTATTTTGTGTAAGGTAAGATTAAGCATTAATTTCTTGTACAAAAGATTACGAGTACTAATTAATTTCTTTTTTTTTTTTGTTTTGTTTTGCAGGTTTAAGGAGAGATGGATTGAGCTAAATGAAAGATCCTAGCCCTAGTGAGTGTCATCCCTGTTTGGTAGCATTCTCCCTATTTTCTTTGCATCCTCGATTGCTTGGTATTATTAGTATTTGAAGATGCCTATTTTGCCAATATATGCTATTGTGGGGTTGATTGCTTGGTGGTGGTGCTATCTATTTGTGCTTGGTTTCTAATGTTTGGCTAGTAGAGGTGTGGTGGAGAATCAATGCTCTCGAGGAGACCGGCTTTTCACGCTTTCGGGTTTTGGTGCAACGGAGAAGGCTTGGTTGGGAGCTTTTCCCAAGTGAAGTGAGCTCCTTTTAGGCCCAAGAAGACATGGTGGAAGGGGCTTTTTTTTTTTTTTTTTTTTTGGAATTGAAAATCGCTTTTGATAAAACACATCGTTAATACATCGTTTATGCCTTAGTTTTAGTTTGTGCCTTAGTTTGCGATGAGTACTTGTGCCATGGTTATGGAAATTGTTAATACTGTTGTTAAAACCTCAGTTTTAGAAGTCTTACATTTTCATGTCTCGCATTTTGTTTTAGTTTGTGCTTTCATGAGGTGATTTCCAGATTAGGCATAGAAGAAGACTCTTGTTCTTTCTATGTTTCTTTACAACATTAATAGGAGGGCATCACATCAATCTTGATGATGGAAGCTAAAGCGAAGGAGAACAACTACATTTATGTAAGTATTGCTTTTGTTATCCTTGGTACATATTTGAAGTATTATAAGTCTTAAGCTCCATTTGGTCATCACATCAATCTTGATGAATATAAATTTTATCAAACCAAATGGATCTTAAGCCCTTTTTTAACTCCGCCAATGCAACTACTTGCATTGCCGGTCCCAAGCTTAGGGTAAAGGAGGAGGAGAAGGGCTTGATTGGCGATTACAAGCGCAACCTTCCTTACTATTCATAATGAGGAAGTAGTCCTCAATTGGCGTTGGAAAAAGAGGCTGTCGATTCATTTTTCACCGATATTGTTAGCTGTGTGCTCGGCGATGTGCTCTCGCTATGAATATATGTTCTTGAGAGATATGGCCATACCTTCGTTCCTTTACTTTGATCGTGTGTTGACATTGAATCACTAATGGTTAACCTACTAATACTATGTTTTGTTTTACATGTCGGTGAGAATAATGCGCAGCTACATCCATGGTAATTTGGATTTGGATTTGGACACTTCTAGCACATGAGAGTCTGTCTATCTAGTGGGACCCACAATTTATATCATCGGCCTAAAACTCGGTGGTGAAATTTAAATGGGCCACACACCGCACTAAGCTTGATCATCCACTTGAGCGGGCTCTTTGCACATATCCCTCTTTGGGTGAACACCTTTGTTTGAAGCTGTGAATTCGTTCCAATTTTTTTTTTCGAGAGAATTTGAATATTAATTTATAGAGAAGTGTAAAGCACGGACAAAAAGATACAGAGGCTAATACCCAAAAAAATGCGAGATATGAAAATGAATTCTATAACGGTCCACAGGACCACAACTGTATACACACATTATCACTCTCGAAACATCATATTTATTCCTGCACTTATTTTAGATTTGAAATTATTTGTTAATGAATGTATGTTTGGGTGATTTCGAATTCTCAGCTAAGGGCATTGGATTGCCTTATATCAATGGGTACCTCGACTCCATCGGGACCAACTTCACCCACGGAGCCAACTTCATGCTACAGCCGCATCAACGGTCGAGAGAACCAACCTCATCCTTATTCCAGGGAGGGGTCAGTCCATTTTCCTTAGATGTGCAGTCATGGCAATTTGATCAGTTCATGAATAGATCACAAACAACGGCCAAAAAGGGTAAGTACTAATACTAGTTTAATAGCATTTGGAAATGTGAAAGATGAAGATAATGTGGTGTTGTTTTGGGGTGCTTGAATTCCATATGCAGGAGGAGTCTTTAAAGATTTGTTACCAAAGGAGGATTATTTCCCACGAGCTCTGTATACATATGACATAGGGCAGAATAACTTGACTTGAGGCTTTTTTTTCTGGTTTGACTGAAGATGAAGTTATAGCAACTATACTTGATATTCTCAACAAGTTTACCAAAGCAGTTGAGGTAAACAGAGAGAATTTTAATTATCTTAAGATGTGGTAATGTCAACTAATGCACATGGCACCACATATGTCACTGTGGCACACAGGTGAAATATATAAGCCATCCATTAGAAGAGGACCACATATGAAGAGAACCACATATGTAGATTTTTCTATTTCCAACAGTACCTTATATGATGTGTCTTTCAAAGAAAAAAGAATAAATGATGGATTTTCGTCAACAAATATGGAATGTTTGATTTGTTGGAAGTCAGAAATATGAATCCACTTGTTGTTTAGAATATCGTGTTTTGTAGATGTGGATCCCATGGTTCATGTGATCCAGACTTGCCATGACTCACCATGGACGTAAAATAGGGAATGTCCCAATGATCTCCTTTGGTAGATCCTATCTATGGCCTACAAAATAGATGGTTGAAAACAAAATGTAGCAAGCGTCCAAATCTGATATACACGACAGGGCCCATCATATCAATGATATGTGCCAACCAACCTATGCATATTCACACATCTCACAGTCACAAGTCTCACAACTACATCTGCTGATCATTTCAGGTCCTGGAGCGAGCAAAGGAGGGGGAGAGCTTGGAAGAGTTAAGGGCACGGACGGCGGCTCAGTTCACCGATGAGCGAGAATGGATATCGAGAACATGTCGAATTTGTCCAAGAAAAGGAAACACACCTGTCTGTTGTTGACGAAGGCAATGTTAAGTTTGAAAGGATTACAGGTTTTTAATGCCTGTAACTAGAATTTCTGCATTTGTTATGCAGAGTATAAATATTCTTTTTTTTCTTTTTGTTTTTCTGTTGCTTGCCTCTATGAAATATAATTATCTTAGGGCACGGCTTTAGTATGCCCAACACCCACATTATCTCCCACCATCTAAAGATGGTTGGTGGGACTCCGGAAGAGCATTCAAAAATTCGAATATTCAAAAGTGCATTTTAAATGCGCACTATGATTCCCACCACCATTTTGGATGGTGGGAGAGGCACCCATTCTCTACCCTGTTGTATTGAAACTCTTCCCTTTTTCTTGTCTTCTTCATTTTCAATCAATTCAAAAGTCTCCTTCAATTGATGAATAGTGCAGGTAGAGTGAGCTTCTGCTCATCTGAAGTGCTTGCGAAGTCTCTCCCATTCCCACCTGGAGACCCTCCCCCCTGGTCACAAACATGGCTGGTTGGGAGGTGAAAATCCGCTGTTGTCCTCATCATAGTCCTAGAATCAATAGAGTTTCGTGGGAATACATCCTCTCTTTTCAACTTAGTGGTCCTATTATATGTGGATTGCGGAACGAGTAACTCAGTATGCTGTGTACTGAGTAAACTTTGTGGGCCACTGTGTACTGACTATTTTAAAATCATAGATGCTAAGAATTCTTTTAAAAGAGATGAACTTGATAATTTACTTCTTTTTTTCCCTTGTGCAGGATTTTAATCAATTGTACCTAAATTTGAGCTTACAAGCACTTCGGCCTTTTGACGCCACTCGCTTGGAGCATGCCATATAGAGGATTTGTTTATTTATTTATAATTCAAGACCATTTTCAATTTTATTGTAATAAATATTATATATATATTTTTTGTGTAGTAATATAAATTTTGTTTAATATTCAATTTTAATTATATTGCAACATTTTTTGTTTCAAATATTAAAAAATTGCAGGTTTCAATAGAATTATATATAATTTTTTTAAAAAAATTGCTGGCCAGCGCTGGGCTTTTCAAATCAATAACGGCGGCGCTTTTCTAGGACTATAGCGGCGCTTTCTACAGAAATACTCCTGCCCAGAAAAAGCGCCGGTCCAACCCGCCAATTACTTTCCAGTCCGCGGCGCATATAAAAGCGCCGCTAAAATCACTTAGCGCCGCTAAAACTTTTAGCGACATACCCCTCCGGCGGCGCTTGACTAGCGCCGCTAAAGAGTATAAGCGGCGCTTTTGGGGCTTTTAGCGGCGGTTTTGGCCGCCGGTGAAAGTGCTCTGTCTTGTAGTGACTAGCTTCTCAAGTTTCCCGTGTGAAAATGCCTGTGCCACCGGTTCCTGGTGACGAGTCAGTGAGTTGACTATCGACCTGCCCACCGATGATGTTTTCCGTTCTATACTCTTCGACACTGAGGATTTTTTCCGTTCTGTATTCTTCGACGGTGGGGATTTTATGCTGCCCCACGTAATTTTTAGCGACCGAAGCCTTTCAATTTTGCTTAATTCATACAAATCTTTCCCAATATCTGCGTCACTCCCAACGCGAATACTCAGCTTCCGTAGCTCCTTCAACTGAGTCAACTCTCTGAGTTTACACGGGTTTGTGCTTCGGATGCCACCGACCACGAACCCCTTGAGAACTTGGAGGTTTGTGAGAGAGCCAATCCCTGGCGGCATCTTGTCTAACAAATAACACTCTGATACATCGAGGTGGGTCAGAGACTTGATGTACGTCACCGCCGGCGTCACGTTTTCTAGATTATGACACAACCGGAGATCCAAAATCAATAGATGGGTGAGGCCACGGATCGTTTCCGGCAGCTCTGTTATTCTAGAGATCCCTTGCAGGTTGAGATACCTCAGTTCTTTCAGTGATTCTAGGCCTTCCAAGAACTCAGTGTCTGAAACTTCGATATGATGACAGGACGAGTTCTGCCACCTTCCGAGTTGCAGAGCAGAGACATTCTTCAACTTCGCGAGCTTATCCTTACCCTTATCGCAGTGCAGATATTGCACGCTTAGATTGAAAATCGATTGCAATCCATTCGTATTAGATTCTGGAGAGATCTCCACTTGATCTTTCTCCTTCATTTCCACCAAACAAGCCCTTTTGCTTTTACTAGAGTCGAAGGTCAGTCGGCCTTCTGGATCGAACGCGAAGAATCCAGATTCCTTCGCTTTAGAAACCAGCATCTTCCAAACCCAAGTGTAGATTTTGCAGTACTTGGCGGATTTGCTATGTTTTTGGTAGATGGGTTCGATCAGACCACTGGCGATCAGCATCTTAAAGTAGTCTTTTCCGACTTGCTCTGCTGTTCGGCCCTCTCTTGTCGGGGTCACCAGTCGTTCCCCAATCCACCAGTAGATCATGACCCGCCTCTTGATGACTGTGTCTTTGGGGAAGGCAGAGAAATAAAGAAGGCAATCTTTTAGTAGAGGTTCAAGATCGTCGTAGCTTACCTGGAGGAATGGCATGCCCGGATCCTCTGCTGTCATTTCCTCGGCCTTGAGCTGGAGCTCTTCCTCGTGCACGGTTGATTCCTTCAACTCATCTTCTGAAGGCAAAGAAGTGTTAGATGTTGTTGCGGACGTTTGGAAGACGTTGGACACTTTGGAAGCATCTGCTACTACTCTCTCGGCGATTGAACGAAGCTTTTTTCCTTTTTTGCTGGTAAGAAAATCTGATGGCGGTTTTGTGATGATTTCGTTATCAGCAAGCACTTTGTCAACGTTTCTAGTTAATCTGGCGAAGCCATCGGTTATGCCTTCCTCCCATTTCTTGGCCGATTGTAGCGCGGTTTTGGATTCTTCGATGCAGTCTTCCGTGCAGTCGTTGATGCAGTTCTTGATTTCTTTAATGAGAGTAGAAGCTGTTTCGTCTTCGGTCGTCACTAACAATTTGCTGAGTAAAGGATCGAAAGGTTTCCTCCTACTTGACATGACTGGAGAAAGCATAAACAAAGATGAAGATGAAGACTAAAGGCAGATGAAGAAAGCATAAACTAAGATGAAGGTGAAGACTAAAGGCAGACGGAGAAAGGACAATTTATGATTATGGAAAATTATCTAACACATTGGTTTTGGATTTAAACATGGACAGACATCTCCATAACGTGGTTCTGATGTAGGACCTGCAACAGATACATTCCAAGTATGGTCGGACAAAAAATAAAAGGTTAATCTTAAATTTTACCTGCACGCAACATATCAATTTTTATTCAACGGGTATTGGTTGCGAGATGTCTTAAATCTGAGTCCTTTCGAAACTGGGATGCGAAAGGGAAGTTTCCTAAACTATAAATAGGGGTCCTTAGGACTATTCTAACAGGAAATTTCTAAGGCTTCCTAAAGGTATTCTAAAGGGTTTCTAGGGTTATCAAAGGGTGTAGCAAAGGTGAGATTCGAGGTTGTTCAAATCGGGTAAGTCCTCTCTCTTTGTAATTTCAATTTTCATAGTGAAGATCTGTCACTTTGTGCCGTAGTTTTTTCCCGCAAGGGTTTTCCATGTTAAATCTGTGTTCTCTCGTGTATGCTTGGTGTCATTGGATTGCTATCCTAGATCTAGATCTGTGTGATTCCGCAGGGCAAAATCCCTAACAAGTGGTATCAGAGCAATCGTTGGGTCACAAATCTGAATTTGAGGGATTAGTAATAATATGCGAGCACCAGGTATGAGATTGAGAAGCACTCAAGGAAAAATAATTTTGAGTTATGAAAAATCAAAATGATGAGTTCCTTAATAAGCAACACGAAGATGGTGCTCTTGAGAAGCGAAAGTCTACTATGACTGATGATGAATGGAATATTCTTGATAAGAAAGTATTATTATCGATCCGTTTATGTCTCACAGATGAGGTTCTCTATAACGTCATGAGGGAAAAAACCGTGACTAAGTTATGGGCGAAGTTAGAGGATATTTATGCGAAAAAATCATCCAAAAATCGCCTACACTTGAAGCGGCAGTGGTATAACTTCAAGATGGCATAAGGTAGAGATCTGGAGGCTCATATCAGCAATTTTAATAAATTAGTTTACAAATTGCTAGATATGGAGGAAGTGATGAAAGATGAAGAACAAGCATGTATGTTGCTGAATTCTCTTCTGGCGTCGTATGAGTCATTCAAGGACACTATGTACAGCACGAATAAAACCCTGAGTGTCGACACCGTTATCTCAGTCCTTCAAGGGAAGGCTATGAGAAAGCTAAACGGCGACATGTGGACATCTTCCGATACACTGTTTACAATGGGTAGGAATTCTGAACAAGGTACGAGCTCTTCAGGTTATAGATCCAAATCCAAGAGCAATGGCAAAGGAAAGGTAAAGTGTTGGAATTGTGGAAAGGAAGGACATGTGAAGAAGGATTGTGAAAATCTTAAATCAAAGAGAGAAGATTTTGAGGAGGCCAATGTTGTCACGTCAGATGGATCGAGTGGATGTGATGGTGATGTTTTATCTGTATCTACTATCAGGCGGCCATACGATGATCGTAAGGACGAGTGGATGCTAAACACAGGGGCATCTTTTTACATGACTCCTCATCGGAGTTAGTTTGCCAGCTACAGGGAGTGCGATGGTGGACATGTGTTTATGGGCAATGACTTTTCCTGTAATGTTGTGGCTATTGATACGATGAGCATCAGGATGTTTGATGTGGTGGAGCGTACCCTGACTGATGTCAGGCACATTCCTGATTTGAAGTAGAATCTGATTTCTCTTGGTGTACTTGACGCAAAAGGATGCAAGTAAACAGGTATTGATGGTGCCCTTAAGGTATCTAAGGGGGCACGGGTAATTATGAAAGCGCAACGACTCGGTAACTTGTACAGGTCGATCGGGAGCACTTTAAAAGGTGGAGCTGCAGTGGATGTAACGGATTCCACCTCTGCACGTGTGTGGCATGTTAGGCATGGCCACATGGGCAGGCAGGGCAGGAAGGCTGAGACGTGCGGACAGGGATACAGAGCAGGTGGAGCTATCACCTGTGAGAAGAATCACATGGCATGATCGCAGGATATCAGCGAGGTACATGGACGACTTCAATATCGCATGGGATTCATCTTCTATTCAGATGGCTCTATGCGAGCCTGGTGCTGAGAAGTGAAGGTGACTATGGGCGATGTGATGGATTCATTGTACCAGACCGACATATGGGAGCGAGTGGAGCTTTCAGTGGGTTAGAAAGCAGTTGGATGCAGGTGGATCTTCAGAAGGATACAACATAGATATAGGGCAAAGTTGGTAGCAAAGGATTATGCTCAAAGAGAAGGGATCGGCTTCTCAGAGATATTCGCACCGACGGTATAGCAGATGTTTATTAGATCCATGATTGACGCTGGTTGGCCAATGTGATCTTGAGCTGTAAGGATGAATGTGGAGTCTGCACTTCTGTAAAGGAAAGTGAAGAGCAGATCTACATGAAGCAACCAAAGTGGTTCGAAGTTAAAGGGGTTGAGAAAAGACTTTGCAGGAGGTCGTGGTTCGACCTGTCGCCTAGGCAGTGGTTTGATTCCTTCACGGTGAGTCAGGAATTAATAACATGTAGATCGCCAATTATGACATGTCTGAAATCAATGTACTGAAGACTCAGTTAAGTGGGACATTCAGGATGAAGGATCGGGGGGGCTGTAAAGATGGTTCTAGGCATTTAGACTGAAGGAGGAGAAGGCTTTGGTAATCACAGGAGGAATACATTGTGTGTAGGTATTGATCAAGGATGTGATTGGTTAGGTAAAGCCGAAAAGCGTTCCCTATGCGTCTCTCCTCAAGTTTTCCTTAGGACATGTCCCAAAAAAGATGAGGAAAAGCAGGATATCTCATGAGCCTTATTCGAATGCGGTTGGCAGTATATGCCATGGTCTGGATTAAACCGGTTATTTCACAGTCTATCAGTGTTGTGAGCAAGTACCCCGACAAACAATATTGGGTAACGATGAGATGGTAAGAAGACTACATCTTTCCCTTTAAGAAGACCGGAGCAAAGATAGTTGGGCACGTGGATTCTGATCTGACGGACATGCTCTCCTAGATCGTTCCTGTAGAGAAGTTCAAGGTCTGTAAAACTTCTCTGGGCTTGACGATGGCGTAAAAGGAAGATGGAGTGTGCAAGAGAAGCTATGATGTGATGCAGGAATAAGAGAAGAGGTCAAGAAGCTACATGGTTGAAGATTGAAGACATGGTGGAGATTGTTGCGAGATAACTTAAATCTGAGTCCTTTCGCAACTGGGATGCGAAAGGGAAGTTTCCTAAACTATAAATAGGGGTCCGTAGGACTATTCTAACAGGAAATTTCTAAGGCTTCCTAAAGGTCTTAAAGGTATTCTAAAGGGTTCTAGGGTTATCAAAGGGTGTAGCAAGGGTGAGATTCGAGGTTGTTCGAATCGGGTAAGTCTTCTCTCTTTGTAATTTATATTTTCATAGTGAAGATCTGTCGCTTTATGCCATGGTTTTTCCCGCAAGGGTTTTTCATGTTAAATCTGTGTTCTCTTGTGTGTGCTTGGTGTCATTGGATTGCTATCTTAGATCTAGATCTATGTGATTCCGTAGGGCAAAATCCCTAACACTATCCGGGTGAACTGACCCACAATGTTGGTCGCGTTTGTGCATTTTGTTAGAAAAAGCATACTTTCAAGTCAAAAATAAAATTTTAAGAAAAAATTATTATTTTTAGTAATTTTAATTTTTGTAATATTTTCTTATTTTTAAAATTTTAAAATTTCCACTTTTTTAAAATTAATTTGTAATTATGTTAGGACTTTTCTAGCAGAAACTTATATGGAATTTTTATTTTTAGAAATTAGGCTTTAGAAAAGTTCTACAAGAATTAGGTTTTTTATTAGAGTTAAACTTTTGCTATTTTTGATAATTATAAATTTTGGTTTAGTTTTTTCTTAATTAATAGTGTAATGGAACACATACAAAGAGACAATTATTAATCAATTTATTTTTGAATTTATTAAAATTTATTTCTATTTTCAATTTTTCCTTGTGGATTGGAATAATCTCTCTTAGGAGTCCAAAGAAGCTAAGTAGAATCAGAGTAATTATTCCTTGAGAAAAATAGTGTTCCACCTCATCACATCCATCCCTGCATTAGGATCTATCAAAACTTATGGGCCTTAGGAAAAGTATTCAAGATAACCTTATCTTTGTAAATAGCAGGGGAGGCAATGTGCCGGGCAATGTGAGATTAGATAGATAGAGCCTAAACTTAAACATGGCCCGATGGCCAATCATAAGCTTGGAATACAGGCCCTAAATGATGATGACGACGGAGGCAAGGATAATGATCTTTTTGTGAGGCCAGATTCAATACGAATGCTTTTGGGATAAAATTAAAAGGCTTTTCGATAATATACATTTGAGGCTTCATGGGAGCGCTCAAATAACATCACTTTCCCTAATATTAATTTTCTATGCTTTTGTTGCAGTTACTCTATTTTTCCTTAAGTGAAAATGCTTTTAAACACCTTTATCAAATTTCTATTATCATTGCTTTTTGACAACCTTTGTACCCATGTACCTTTTTTTAGTTTTCTATTGGCTATTTTTAATTTCTTATGCATCTCAGACTAGAGAGTGGATTAGGTGTAGCCCTAACCTCACCTAAGGTGGTGGGTCACTTATTGTGGGCACACTTCTTTTTTTTTTTGGGCCCACTTCAATGCATGTATTCTATTTCAACATTGTCCATCTAATTTTTAGACCATTTTAGGGCATGAGCTTAAAAGATAATCAAATCTAAGTATTAGGTGGACCATGCCATACGAAACAACGGTGATCATCCATTAACAACTAATAGGCTGTAAGAGTTTTGAATGAAGATGGTATTTATTTTTTTCCTTCATACAAGTTCATGTGACCTTATCAATAGGTTGGATGGCAAATAAACATTATAGAAACATTACAGGTGGGCCCTAGGAAGTTCTTAATGGTGAGGTTTAACCACCACTATTTCCTATGGTATGGTCCACATAAGATTTGGATATGCTTCATTTTTGGGCACGTCGCCTAAAATGATCTAGCAAAACGGATGGATGGTGTGTATATAAAACAAATACATCAAGGTCGGTCCCATAGTAAGAGCCGCATTGTTATTGGTGAAGCTGAAATCACACTTAATCAGCTCTAAAAAATGAGTGTGTGTGTGTGTGTGTGTGTGTGTGTGTGTGTGTGTATACACTTAGATGAGTCTTTTGCCAAGATACGAATGAAAGGGAGATAAAAAAAAAAAAAAAAGTGTCATTTTTTTGAAAAGATTATACTCAAATAGATTTACTTGAGAAGAAACAAATGTAAAGAGAGAAAAGATATCAATAACTCTATTTTAAAAAATGGGTTCTTCTTCTTTGGGTGATCGCTCTCAGCACTTTGCTCGCGCAATCAATTTCTATCACTGGTACTTTGGATGATTGCCTCGACACTTAGTTCACTTGATCGATTTCTCTCGCTTGGTACTTCGGACGATCACCTCGATACTTAGTTTACAGGACATAGATAGTTCGGGCTGCCCACGAAGAAGAAAAAGAAACTCCTAGGCAGCCTATCGTAAACCTTTTACATAGGAACTCATGACGTGGCCAGCTCTTCCTTCACCGCATACTCTCTAATAGAACCCAACCCCACCTTATATAACAAAATGAGACCTCAGATGGGGAGAGGGAGATCAGAGGCCTCCCTAAATAAGCGGCTCCCCTAACGATTGCTTCCTTCACGGGCCAGCTCATCTGCTAGGCTATTACCTTCTCTCATAATGTGAACAAACCGAAACTTCCCCTTCTCCTGCAAGCCCATTATTCAATTATACCAATATCGCCACTTCCAAGCCATCTAGGACCGGCAGTTGAGAGTCTCCACCACAAACTTTAAGTCGAATTCAACTACCACCTTGGTTAGGCCTTGTTCCAAACACAGGATGATGCTGTCATATACCACTTACAGCTCAGCGTTGTTGTTAGTGCCCACCCCATAACCAAAAGAAAATGCAAAAAGGAGGTTGTCGTTAGCCCCTCTACAGATACCTCCTCCTCCAAATAACCCCGGGTTTCTTCTAACAGAACCATCCATGTTTAGTTTAGACCAAACTTGGACTAGCTTGATCTACTTCACTAGCTCATAGACCTTTCTAGGAGGTGAGGACGGAGTGATCCCCAACCCTTGTAGGATTAGCTGGTTTACCGTCGTCAAGTATCTAGTAGGCATGTTCTCTTTGCTGACCCATGCCAACCACCATTTTACACATGCAATCACAACTGCTATAGGGACATGCTTCTCATCAAATTTGGAGGCATTCTCGAATTTCTAGATCTCCCATAGTATAAGGCATGGGTGAACCAAACGGTGAGCCAAGAGGGCGATGCCAAAGAGATCACTAAAGTGACGTCAAACTTTTATTGCCATGTTACCATTGATGAAAGGGTGGACAAACGATTCGTGGCTAGGCCGTTGATGTGGATATTCCAGGCAATAGACGCATTTCAAAGCTAAGCAAATCCCTTTATCCAGTATTCCATCTTCTACCCAGATTAGGGCTGAAAGTTGGGAGGGTTCAACCCGATCGACCCGTGACCGACCCGACATTGGGTTGGGCTCAGGCAAGATATATTGGATCCGATCTCAAGCTTGGGCTATACAAACACTAACCCAATAAAACTTGGGTTGGGCTCGGGTTGAGGCCTCGGGTTGCCAGGCCCAACCCGAACCCGATCAATATATAAGTTACTTATAAATTATAATTGAGTGTGAATCGTTTGTGTCGAAGGCACACTAGTAATATCGGGTCTCATTTATCCACGTCATTTCCAAGGACTCAAGCTAACAAGATATGCTGGATTTCTCTCTCCTTAATAGATTGCGTGCTATGCTACATGACTTTTAAAGGAGTAGTTGTCCTATATTTTAGCTTGTTTTTAAAAGAAAAAAATGAAATTCTTTATGACGAATAATCATATATATAATTAATATAATCATAGATACAAAAAATAAATCCTATATTAAATTATAATAAACTAATGCAATAACAAAAATATTAGCATGTATTCCCGACCAACCCGATCAACCCGAACGAGCCCGCTTAGGTTGGGCTTGGGTTAAGAATTCTCAACCCGAGGTTGGGTTGGGTTGGGTTAGGGTTAATGACGCAGGGATGAACGTGATGAGGATAAATACTCCGAATCCACGGAGCTTCTGTGGACTCCTCACAGAGACTTCTCAAATCCACGAGGAAAGAAAGCAAAAAATAGAAATAAATTCTAATAAATTCTAAAAACGAGTTCACAACCCTTTAAATAGGGGTACCAAGCAATGGGAAAGAAATCAGAATCAAACTACAACTAGAACTCCTAGAATCCGCGACTTACTATAAATAGTAAACTTACTATTTATAGACGGTCGTGATGTCTACTAGTGCGCAAGGTTTTCGGCCAAAAATAGTAAGTGTCCTATTTGGCTTCACCAAACCGTTCTCCTAATTATTCTAAGCTCTTTTCACGTTGGGCGCAACTCCTAAAGCCCAACGGATGAAGAGTTATAATCAAACTAGAACTTATTATTTATAGTAAAAACAAAATTAAAGCAGGGAAACAACTGTCGATCCAGGTGTTTTTCACAATTTCGGGCATCGCAACCCAGCATAGCAGGGTTGGTTGGCTAAAGTAGCTCGTTCTACCCCAAAATCATATATTTTACGTCAGCTAACTCATTCCGGATTGTGAGATATGCCTCATCTAAGGTCCGACGGCCCGGATCACTTCTGTCGTCGACCGGGCCTTTTCTGATCCATCTTGGCCATGAAACTGTCCGCGACCCACTCTACATCAGTCCCCTCCACTTCAAAAGAACCCGTCCTCGAGTTCTCATCCTGCACTGGTTCATGATACTCGGTCAGGTCCGTGATGTTGAAAGTCCGTGAGATCGCCATGTCGTCGGGAAGATCAACAACATAAGCATTGTCATTGATCTTTCGAATGATTGGGACAGGTCCAATCTTCTTATTTTTCAACTTGTTGTACGTCCCGGTCGAAAATCTCTCTTTGCGCAGATGGACCATAACTCGGTCGCCCACCTCGAACACTTTTTGTCGCCGGTGCTTGTCCGCTTGTTCCTTGTACTTCTTGTTCTAGGCATGTAGCTTGGTCTGCACTTCCGCATGGATGCCCATGATTTTGTCTGCCATATGTTCTGCTGCAATGCTCGTGCCTAGGTGCTTGGGCAGAGGGACCAAGTCAAGCTTGTGACGAGGCACTCGTCCATAGATAATCTGAAACGGTAATTTTCCTGTCGAGCGGTTCACCATGTTGTTGAATGCAAACTCTGCTTGAGACAAGGCCAAATCCCACTACTTCAGTTTTTCTTCTGAAATACAGCGAAGGAGGTTTCCCAACATGCGATTCACAACTTCGGTCTGCCCATCAGTCTGTGGGTGGTAAGCACTGCTGAATTGAAGTCGTATATCGAATCGAGTCCACAAAGTCTGCCAAAAGTAGCTAATGAACTTCGTGTCACGATCAGAAGTAATGGTCTTGGGGACCCCGTGTAGCCATACGACCTCCCTAAAGAATAGATTCGCCATGTGTGTTGCATCGAGGGTCTTCTTGCATGGGATAAAGTGCGCCATCTTGGAGAAACGATCTACCACCATGAACACTGAATCCATGCTGCGTTGTGTTCGTGGGAGACCAAGCACGAAGTCCATTGATAAATCATCTCAAGGACCGTCAGGTACAGGTAACGGGGTAAAGAGGCCCGTATTCTGAGATTGTCCCTTGGAGGTCTGACAAATATGACAACGTTGTACGGCTTTTCCCACATCACGTACTAATTACGGCCAGTAATACCGCTCTTCCACAAAAGCTCGCATCTTGTCTCGCCCAAGGTGTCCATCGAGGCCACCTCCATGTAGCTCCTGAATAATCTGCTCCCTTAGAGAACTTTGGGGGATGCACAATCAATTCTCTTTGAAGAGAAAATCGTCCTGTATATGAAGGTCACTGGGGTGACCATCTTGACACTTCACCCAAGAATCTTTGAAGTCCTCATCCTTGGCATACAGCTCCTTGAGACAGTCGAAGCCGACCACCTTGTTGCTCATCATAACAAGTAGTGATGCACGACGGCTAAGTGCATCAGCCACCTTGTTCTGCTGTCCTGACTTGTGCTTCAGAACGAACGTGAATTCTTGTAAAAATGTAACCCATCTAGCATGCACACTATTCACGTTAGTCTGACTATTAATAAACTTTAATGCTTGATGGTCAGTGTACAGAACAAACTCTCTTTGAATCAGATAATGTCGCCAATGTCGCAGTACTTGAACAACTGCGTACAACTCAAGCTCATGAGTCGACCACTTCTTTCGGGCTTCGCTGAGCTTCTCGCTGTAGAAAGCTACCGGTCTGCCTTCTTGTGATAATACTCCCCCAATTCCGACGTATAAAGCGTCACACTCGACTTCAAACAATTTGTCAAAATTAGGAAGTACCAAGACCGGTGTTGTAGATAAACGATGTTTGATCTCATGAAAGCTCTTTTCAGCTTTATCGGTCCACTAGAACGGTCCTTTTTTCATGCAATCTGTTATAGGCGCGACTATGGTGCTAAAATCTCGCACAAATCGACGATAGAAAGTCGCCAACCCATGAAAAATCCTCACCTCATGAATGTTCGTCGGGATCGGCCATTCCCTAATAGCTCGCACCTTTTCATCGTCCACACGAATGCCTGTGAACATTACAACAAACCCTAGAAACAATAGGCTGTCAGTTAAAAAACTACACTTCTTCAAGTTGAGGTACAACTTGTTAATTTGTTGGACCTGTAGCACCTGCCTGAGATGTTTCCTATGCTCCGCCTCATCCTGACAATATATCAATATGTCATCAAAATATACTACCACAAATCGGCCAATAAATGGTTTTAACACTTGATTCATCAAACGCATAAAAGTACTTGGTGCGTTCGATAGGCCGAAAGGCATGACTAACCACTCATACAACCCTTCCTTAGTCTTGAATGCCATTTTTCACTCATCACCGGGTCGGATACGAATCTTATTGTACCCGCTCCTCAGATCTAGTTTAAAGAATACCTTGGCCCCTTCTAGCATATCGAGCATGTTGTCCAACCGTGGTATTAGGAACCGATATTTGATGGTAATTTTGTTGATTACCTGACTGTCGATACACATGCGTCAGCTTTCATCTTTTCTGGTGTTAATAATGCTGGTATGGCACATGGGCTCATGCTCTCTCTCAAGAGACCCTTACGGATCAATTATTCCACTTGCCCCTAAAGTATCTCGCACTCCTTCGAACTCGTCCGATAATGAGGACGGTTGGGCAGGCTAGCCCGAGGGACGAGGTCTATGTGATATTGGATGTCTCTCATGGGGGGCAATCCATCAGGTAAATCCTCAGGCCAGAATTCTTTTAATTCGTTTAGCAACAGTCTTAAACTTAGAGGGATATTTGAGGGTTCCTCTTCCTCGCCCTTCACTACTACGGCGTATACCTCACCGGTTTCCTTGGATTCCTCCATGAAATCCCGAATGGTCAAGAGGGAACTCCCCTCCACTTTAAAAGCTTCAGGGTGGTTCTTTGGTGCCATAGGAGCAAAGATTATTTTTCGACTATCCTTGACGAATACGTAGACATTGTCTCGTCCCTGATGGGTCACATCACGGTCCGACTGCCAGGGTCAACCGAGTAGCATGTGGCAAGCTTCCATGTCAAATAAGTCACAAAGTATTTGATCCTTATAATTTTTACCAATTGAAAATGAGATAGTGCATTGATCAGTTACCTTGGTCTTATTCACCTTTTTTATCCAGCCAATTAAGTACCGGGAAGGATGTTTCGTCGTTGATAGCCGCAACTTGTCCACCATCACTCTTGAGGCGATGTTCTCGCTACTACCACTATCTATGATCATATCACAGACCTTTCCGTTGACATGCACCGAGTACGAAATATATTATGCCGCCGTGGATGTAATTCCTTTCGTGGGATATACAGTAATCGCCTCACAACTAGAAATTCGCCATGATCCTCGCTTGTCATTTCATCGCCACCTGTTATTTCTTAAATGGTTTGTTCATGTTCATCATAGCCATGATCTTCTTCTGCGGCCTCATCTTCAGTGCCCCCTTCGTTTATAGTCAAGTGTGTTGTGGGAAGTTGAGGACAGGTGTTTGATAAGTGGTCTAGCTGGCCACAACAGTAACAATTGTTCAACCTTTGCCGAGCATAAGGATTTGGAATCCTACTCGGGCCCGCTGTTGTGGGTGCTACACGTTGAGGTCTGGATGAGCCGCTCCCCGTATCACGGTTTACGGTTATAGGAGGTTGATGACATTCTCCTACTGGATCTTTTCCTCATGCCAGCACTGGATCCTACGTGGGACCCGTCATGGGGGGTCGAGTTGAAGGATAGGGACGAGCAGGAACTCTTGCAAGTTCTGTTTCTACCCTACCCGCCAATTGAACTGCTTCATCTACGGTCCCGACTGGGTACATTTAAACTCGGTCCTGAATTGTTGGTTGCAACCCATCTATAAATTGTGCCACCTTCTGTGACTTAGATTCTGACAGATCGTTTCGTATAGGCAATCGCTGAATTCTTCAGTGTAATCTGTGACGGTTCGATTTCCTTGTCGGTAATTTTGGTATTCCTGGAATAATATCTGCTCATAATCACCGGGGAGAAATTGTGATCGAAGAAGACGTCTCATCCGTGACCATGATGAGATGGGCGCCTTGTTTTGGCAGGCTCGTGAGAGTTGTAATTGTTCCCACCATACAGAAGCACCAGATTTTAACTTAAACGCTACTAATTTTAGCCTTTTATGATTTGGCACGTCCATATAATCAAAATATCTCTCTACTTCAGCTAGCCAATCGAGAAAATCTTCTATATGTAATAAACCATTAAAACTAGGAAGTTCTGCCTTACCTCGATAGTCTCTTTCAGCACGATTTATGTGATCGCCTCCATGGATTGGTCGTCAGGCAAAACCCTCATTAAGGTCCTCGTCGCTAGAACTTGAATCATCTGGTGTAGCCCTACAGTTTGTCACTGGTAGTACTCTACGAAAATCAGGGTTGCGTCGTACAACAACTATGGGTGGTGGAGCCACCATAGGTGGTGGAGCAACCATAGGTGGTGGAGCACCACCTAGGGCTCAGGGCAGAAGTAGCGCATCCGCAAGACGGTCGAGGGTTGCCTACAACCCTTGCATGGTCAACTGACTCTCCCGGTGGAAAGCTTCCATTCTTTCAAAAAGATAACGAATCCCTGGATCACCGTCCATAGGATTTTGATCCATACCTTCATTGTTTGCCATCGGCCCGAGAGGAGTCCTCGCTTTGATACCAATTGATGCAGGGATGAACGTAATGAGGATAAATACTCCGAATCCACGGAGCTTCTCTTGACTCCTCACAGAGACTTCTCGAATCCACGAGGAAAGAAGGCAGAAAATATAAATAAATTCTAATAAATTTGAAACTGATTAATTGATGACTAAAAACGAGTTCACAACCTTTTAAATAGGGGTACTAAGCAATGGGAAAGAAATCAGAATCAAACTACAACTAGAACTCCTAGAATCCATGACTTACTATAAATAGTAAACTTACTATTTATAGATGGTCGTGATGTCTACAAGTGCGCAAGGTTTTCTGTCAAAAATAGTAAGTATCCTATTTGGCTTCACCAAACCGTTCTCCTAATTATTCTAAGCTCTTTTCACGTTGAGCGCAACTCCTAAAGCCCAATAGATGAAGAGTTATAATCAAACTAAAACTTACTATTTATAGTAAAAATGAAATTAAAGCAGGGAAATGGCCGTCGATCCAGGGGTTTTTCACAATTTCGGGCATTGTAACCCAGGATAGCTGGGTTGGTTGGCTAAAGTAGCTCGTTTTACCCCAAAATCATATATTTTACGTCAGCTAACTCATTTCGGATTGTGAGATACGCCTGATCTAAGGTCCGACGGTCCGGATCACTTCTGTCGTCGACCGGGCCTTTTCTAATCCATCTTGGCCATAAAACTGTCCGCGACCCGCTCTACATCTGTTAAGGTACAGGAACCTTGGGTTGGGTTAGGGTTGAGCACCAACCCGACCCAACCCGCCCGACTTTCAGCCCTAACTCGGATAGCCCCTTGCAGTAGCCTCCAAAGGAAAGTGGATATCTTGGGTGGCATTTTAGAATGCCACACCCATTTGGCCTAACCCCTGTGCTGCCCGCTATCACTACAAATCTCCCAGGTCGATTTCACCGAGAATTTTCTCGACGGATTGAACAACCATATGCAAGAGTCTGAATCATCTGAAGTACAGAAGCCCCTCAGGAAGATGTGGTCCAGCACCCCCTGCGGGAGGTAATTATGAACTGACGATGCTGGAAGAGGTCCTTATGGGCCAAGAAAGTCCCTTATACGAAGCAACAATAGTTCTGCTAGGATCGTGACACAAGGAAGGACGTGTTGAGGTCGAGCACCGTCTTCCTTAGGGGATAACTATTTCGAATCCATGTAACTTCTCTGGACTCCTCACAGAGATACCTCGAATCCACAAGAAAAATAAGAAAATAGAAATAATTTTCTAAAATTTGAAATAAATTGTTTGATAATTGTTTAATGTGTCCCTGTTACACCATTAATATAGAAAAAAATAAAATATGTAATGACCAAAAACAGCAAAATTTTAACTCTAATAAAAATCCTAATTTTAATAAAACTCTTTAAAAAGATAATTTCTAAAAATAAAAATTCTGAATAAACTTTTGCTAAAAGAGTCCTATCATGATTAAAAGTTATTTCTAAAAAAGAAGTAAATCTAAAACTCTAAAATTAAGAAAATATTACAAAAATAAGAACTACTAAAAATAACAATTTTTTCTTAAATTTTCGTTTTTGAGATGAAAGCGTGCATTTTTTGGTGAAATGGATAGATGCGACCTACTTTGTGGGTTGGTTCACCTCGGATGGCCCGTTAGAGTAAAGCTTGATAGGTTGTGTATCCTATAACAATACCCAGATCAAAAGTTATGATCAATTTATGGTCCACCTTCTTTGGTCCATCGGTGCCACGTCCTACATTAGATCGGCTTGATAGAATGATTTTCCAGCAGGCCAAGCCCCAACCAGTCCACTCACCAGAGGTTACAGTTGCACTGCCCAAGGAGCCATTGCACTATAGAGTCCAGCAATGGAAAGAGTTGGTGTATGCTTTTCCAAAGAGGGGAAAAAGAAGCTAAAATTCCAGAAGCCTCGCTGTTAAAACTGTTTTCATCGTGCTTGACTCTCATGTACAATGCCCAAAGACTATCATGCTTACCAAACTTCACAGCTAGTCCATGCCATCTTTAGCCGAAGAGCTTTCATAATTAATCTCTTTTAACTTCCATATACCCAACCCACCTTCACTTCGAGGACTAGCAATCTTCTTCTAATTAGTCCAATGCAGCTTCCTTTTTCCATCCAACCATCCCTAGAAGAAGTTTGCAAAAACCTTTTCCATATTGGCCAAAGTCTAAATAGGGAGCGGAGAGGCAACCATTCTGTGAACTGGTATGCCACTAAGAAAATGGTTGATCAAGGTTGCTCGATCAGCCTGGGATAAACATCTGACATTCCACCCATTAATCCTTGCCACCATTTGGTCAATCACGGGTTGGAAAAATTCTTTCCTTACACTGCCTCTAACTATGGGTACACCTAAATAGAGATTCCTCACTGCTGATTTGGATATCCCCAAGGATCTCTCAATTGCCCTTACCATGCCAGGGGGTAGTTTGGATGAGCAATAGAAGCCACTTTTCCTGTTATTCACCTTCTAGCCTGAAGAAGCTTGATAGGCCGACGGAAAACTGTTTACCACTCTCAACGACGCACAACTCCCGTTAAGAAAAAGTAAGGTGTTGTCTGCATATAGTAGATGAGTGATGAGAGAGCATGCTTGCTTGAGCTTGAAGGGCTATTAGAGGTCGCAGCTAATAATCGAATTGACACCCCTGTTGAAAACGTCAGCTGCTAGGATGAAGAGGCTAGGAGATAGTGGGTCTCCCTATCTCAGACCCTTAGAGGACTTGAAGAATCTCAATACTTCCCCATTTATGAGAATTGAAAACCAGTTGGTATTCCAGCATTTCTCCACCATAGCTACCCGATTGTTACAGAAACTGAATCGGATAAGGACCTATTTGAGAAAAGACCACTCCACCCTTTCGTAGGCCTTCTCCATACCCACTTTAAGCGCAATGTTACCACCACAAATTTTTCTGTCAATTTCCCTAAATATCTCTTGAGCGAGGGCAACTTTTCAGCAATGGACCGACCTCAGATGAAAGCACCTTGCTCAGGGGAGATTATCTTAGGGAGCATCATACTTAATCTTCCAACAATGATTTTGGAGAAGACTTTGTGACGCAAGGATGAACGTGATGAGGATAAATACTCCGAATCCAAGCTTCTCTGGCCTATGAGGAATCCACGAGAAAAGAAAGTAGAAAATAAAAATAAAGCTAATAAATTCGAAATTGGGTATGTAGAGTTCACAACCCTTTAAATAGGGTACCAAGCAATGGGAAAGATATCATAATCAAACTACAACTAAAATGAATTCGCGACTTACTATAAATATTAAACTTACTATTTAAGTCGTGATGTAACTAGTGCTAGGTTTTCACCAAAAATAGTAAGTGTCCTATTTGTTCACCTAACCGTTCCCCTAATTATTCTAAGCTCTTTTCACGTTGGCGCATAACTCCTTTGACGGATGAAGAGTTATAATCAAACTAAAACTTACTATTTATAGTAAAAACGAAATTAAAACGGGAAACGTGTCGAAGTTTCTCACAATTCTGAGCGCCATAACCTGGTGTAGGGGTTGGTTGGCTAAAGTAGCTCGTTTAACCCAAAATCATATATTTTCTAACTCATTCCGGATTGCGAGATACGGCCCGATCTAAGGTCGAGGCCAGGATCACTTCGTTGGAAGTGTGGGGCCTTTTCTGATCCATCTTGGCCATGAAACTGTCTGCGACCCGCTCTACATCACTTTGTAAATGCAGTTACATTGGCTTATGGGCTGAAATTTAGAGAAGCTTGCAGGGGTAGCAGTTTTTGGGACGAGACAAATGAGGGAAGTTGTAAAAGCTATGGGGATGTTCCCGCCTTCAAATAGGCGCACTGCCGCTTTGAACAGGTAAAGGCCAACTATGTTCCATCATTTAGTGAAGAAGGCCCCAGAGAAACCATCTTGCTCGAGGCCCCATCTTTTGGAAGTGTAAAGAGAACTTGCTTAACCTCCTCAATGGATGGGATCCTCATTAGATCTTCATTATCCTTATCAGATAACATAAGGGGAATAGACTCCAAGAGGTCGCCAGCTGGGGAAAGGGGCTCTGCTCGAAATAAGGCCAAAAAAAACTTGACTGCCTCTTCTTTAATAGTAGCCCGGTCTATCGTTTTGTGCCCCGAGTCTAGAAGAATCTCCACAATATCTGCTTTCCTCAACCGTTCTTGTTTCTACTATGTTAGCTTTTGAAACTAACCCATTTGTATTTTCAATTTAATATCTGTTTCTGTTAGCTTCCTTTATTCTTATGTGTACGATTATATTTTCTAAAGAAATGTCATTTTTCTTAAGTTTCATCCTGTTTTTGTATTCTTTTAAGAATGGAGGTAGCTTTTCAATCAACGCTCCTAACAAAAATACTTCATCCATTTTCATTCCCTCAAACATTAATTCATGTACTAGATTTCGATAATCATGAATCTAGTTTGTGATAGGTTTATTGTCAGTCATTTCATAATGAGGAAAGTTTGCGATAACATAATTTTTAGATCATGCATCTTCAAAGATAATTTCTTTTCTAATGCGGTCCAAATGTCCGTAGCAAATTCATAAGAAATATAGATATCATATAATTTATTAGACAATGTATTCGGTATGTAATGTTTATAGTTATTGGCATCTTTAAATTCATTTTCGTTGGTTGGATAAATTATAATGAATTTGAAAGAATAATTTTTTTTTAAAAAAAACCTTTGATGTTTTCAATGCAAAATTGATTTTTTGTTTCCATTTTTTGAAAATTTTCAATTTTGGACAATTCAGTCATAGGGTTGATTATGGTAGTAGCCATTGAATACAATAGTATTCTGGTTGTAATTTAGTTTTCAACCAGCTAGAGAAACAATTAAACACTACTTACAGAAAGGAAAAGAAGAAGAATTTTTTTTTTTTTTTTTCTAATTATATCGAATAAGATGTCTATTGTTTTTCAAGACTATTAAAAATAATATGTTGAAAATAGTAGATAATATTCGAAAAAATACAAAATATGAATAATAAAAATAATGTAAGAAAAGATGACTTATTTGTTTGAGTCGAGGCATGACTGAGTCATTAGGCTTGAAACCAAATCTGCACTCCTTGGACCAGATCCCAAGTGCAAAAGGATTCTTAGATAGTTGGCCTTCAGGATACAATGACTATTACCTAGTTTCAATGATGCACTTATTTGACACGGGTTCAAACCAATGTGTAAAACTTAACCAAGGTGAATTAACTCGGCTATGAACTTATTTGGCGAAACAATACTAACCTAGAGACGATGAATTTTGAAGAAATAGATAAACAAGAAGGCTTCACACCCAGCTTTAGAGAAAAGTTGATGATTTGAATTGTGAGAGTACCCATGGAACTATGACATGTGTACCCTTAAAAAGTTATGACTGTATTTAACCGGTGTTAAACTATAATAGTGATGGCATTAAGGGTGTACATAGAGGTGTTTGATAAAATACCTGTAAAACTATTGCTTCTGTTTCATATTTGGAGAAATTTTAAAGGTGCAATCCAGGTGTTTATGAAAATGCCTTGACGATCCGCCAAGTGTTTATGGAAATGCCTGGATGTCAGGCTCAAACTCAGCCCAAGCTAGGTTAGCTAATGGCCAAGCCGTGTTGAGCTGAAGCCAACTGGACTCGATTCCTCGCGGTGTACACCCCTACTCGTATTACCGAAGCAGAGGGAGGAAGAAGAAAGCTTCACATTACGCTTCGAAGAAAAGCCGGTGATTTGGATTGCCAGGATAGCCATGAAAATGACAGGTGTATCGTTGAAAAGTCATCACTATATTTGAATGGTGTTAAATTAACACTGCGTTGTTGCACTAGCGACAAGGGATAGAAATAAAGAGAGGGAGAAGAGAGCTTCACACCCTGCTTTGCAGATGAGCTAGTGATTTGGATTATCAGGATAGCCATGGAACTACGACAAGTGTACCGTTGAAAAGTCACTAATGTATTTAAACAGTGTTAAGCTAGCATCGGATATTTGGATTGCTAGGATAACTACGGAACTATAACAGGTGTGCTGTTGAAAAGCCATTACTATATTTAAACGGTGTTAAACTAGCACTGTGTTTGTGCACCGCCGCATATGGCAGGGTAAGAGAGGAAGGGACGCGGATTGGCATAATTGTCAGGACACCAGCTACCGTAGCTGGTGGTAGTGCTCAATTGGGCCCACCATGATGTATGTGTTTCATCCATTCCATTCATCCAGGGTTTTTAAAGATCATTCGAAGGGGCTTGATACCAAAAATGAGGTATATCCCAGTCTCAAGTGGACCACATTACAGGAAACAGTGTTTAATGAACTTCGACCATTGAAAAACTGTTTTGGGGCCATAAAAGTATTGGATGAAGTTGATATTTGTTTTAGCCCTTCATCTAATTTTTATAACCTAATCAACGGATTGGATGTCAAATAAACAGTACATCGGGCCTTAGGAGGATTTTAATGATGGATATCCACTCACTATTTTTTTTCCTATGGTGTGATCCACTTGAGATTTATGTCCCTCCCATTTTTGGTATCAAGCCCTAAAATGATCTTTAAAAATGGATGAACGGAATGGATGAAACACGTACATCATGGTGGGGCCCACAGAGCACCGACCACCAGCTCCGGGGCTGGTGTCAGGGGGAGTAGCCAATCCGCGTCCAAGAGGAAGAGAGAGCTCCACGCGAAGAAAAGCTAGCCATAACTTGTCAGGACGGCTACCGTACTATGAATAGTGTACAATTGAAAAGTCATTACAATATTTAAACACTGTTACACTAACACTGTGTTAGCACACATACTGCTCAGGGTCGTTTGGCACAATGGATTCGAAGGGGTTTTAGCGGATTTAAGGCGATTACAAATCTCTTGATTGTTTGGCACCATAAAATAAGTGATTTAAATTGAGGGAGTTTCAAATCCCTTCGTAGAGGGGTCTGAAATCTTAGGTGAGAGTTAAAATATTTTCAAGAATTGCATGTATAATATGTATTACTAGACTATTAACTATTGGGCATATTACTATAATTATTTTAATATAATGATCAGGCTTTCAAGAAAATCCATCGATTTGGATCGTTAGGATAATCGAACACCGATTACCATTGAAAATCAACCACTTTTAATAAATAACATTGATTTGGTGAACTTGCCGTTGGCAGAAGAAAGGAGGGAGAAAATTTCACATTTTTCAAGAAAAGAGTAAAGTATATAAGTTATAAAAAAGCGGACTTATAAAGATTTGAAATTTCACCTAATATAAACGAAAATAATTCGATATTAGAAATATTAAAGTTGATTTAATGATTAAATTAACCTGATGTAATATATCCATACATTTTTAGATCATTTGCAATTGCAAAGCATTAATTCTCATAAGATGAGGAAAACACAATAGAAAGATTCCAAATTAGAAAATCCATCGATTTGGGGTGGGGTGTTGGACTATGAGAGGTGTACCATTGAGAAGTCAACCACTTTTAATAAACTAACATTGATTTGGTGAACTTGCCGTTGGCAGAAGAAAGGAGGGAGAAGAGACCTTCACATTCAGCTTTCAAGAAAAGCTATATGGTGACGAACGCACACAAAATAAGTTATAAAAAAGCGGACAGGTAAAGATTTGAAATTCCACCCTAATTGAAGAAAATAATGTTACCCAATTTAAATAGAAAGGCAGGTGGACTCCTACTCCGAAGTGACTGCAGTGCTTTGAAGGCCCCACCATGATGTATATATTTTATCCTGCTGTCCATCCATTTTTCCAGCTCATTTCAAGGCAGGTGGGCCACACTACAGGTGGGCCACACTACAGGATGAAATGGGTTATTGGACGGCCACCATTAAACCCACCGTTAGAGACTTCTTGGGGTGGATCATCTCTATACTTGTTAAATATCAAGTTGATCCAAAACTTTCGTGGCACATAAGAATATTTTAATGGATTTAATTACCACTGCTTCCTTGGTGTGATCAGCTAGAGATTTTAGTCTGCTCTATTTTTGGGCTCATGCTCTAAAATGAGCTCGCGAAATGGACTACATGGATAAGACACATATGTCAGGGTCGGCTCTATACTTCTATATAGCGTTAGGTCATCATATAATCTTTCATATTTTTTCGGTGCAAATTTGCCCAACTTGTAATCTTTTAATCCAATCAGGCATCCGGGTGGGAGAGATCGAATGTTAACATGCTAACATTTTAAGTGTGAACCTCATCACTGTCCTTGAGAAATCCACTCTATTAATTAATTTCATAAGCTCATGTTAGGACATTAGCAACTAATTAATGAGGCAAATCCAAAACTAGCGTGGGCCACATGGTCAGAAAAAGTGAAAATATAAACGCGTATTGTTAAACCTTTTCAAGACCATTTAAGTTTTGGATTAGGAAGATATTTGTTTTATTAGTTCATCCCAGTGTATGAATTTTCTTATTACGTGGCCCACTTAAATTTTAGATGTATTTAATATTTGAATTTATGCCCTAATATGAGCTTATAAAATTGGTGGACGGAGTGGAATTCTCAAGAACATTGGACTGAGCTCCGTATGACTTCTTCTTCTTTTTTTCTATTTTTCTATTTTTTTTTTAAATTTATTTTTACTGGCATCTTTTGGTTTTACATCATGTTTCCTCTCTCTCTGATAAACTTAACGTATCACATCCTCTCCATACAATCAAAGGAAAAGCTTAGTAAATATACAACGTCCAAGAACTTTTTTAGAATATCATACATATGGAGGGATTTTTGGGTAAAAATGCCTATTTTAAAAAAAGCTGATATTTTGAATTTGTTGTGATTGGCTGTCACTTCTTCTCTACCTTCCGTTCTCTTGTTGTCTTTTGTTCAACTTGCATTATTAATGGGGAGTTGTATCTTTTGATCTGTACAATGCATGTGGCCCATGTTTATGATATTTCGAACTAGTGATGCTAAGCCAATTGACACAAATACATATATCCAAAAAACTTGAAGCAATATTAAGTACTTCTAGTGTGGGGTTCATCCTAATATATATATAAATTAGGCTTATAAAAAAGTCAAGCGGGCCACATTACATGTGAACACTGAGAGCAGAGATATCCACCGTTAAAACCTTCCTCGTGCCCACATCAACGTTTATATAAGATTCAACCCATTCATGGGATTCCCTATAGGATGAAGGAAAACCTCATGCAAGAATGATGCAAAACTTTTATAGACCTAAGCAGATCCAAAGGTGGATATCCTTATCATTGCTTTCTTTAGTGATGTGGTCTGTCGGAGACTTGGATGCGCCTGATTATTGGGTCCAGGGCCTAGCATAAGCTGATAAAAATGGTGAATAGAGTGGATTTCACAGGTAGCCATAGCCACTTTTCGTTGTACTTATATATCCTTCATCTCATGTTAAAGGCAGTGGTATAATATGTTGTTATTAATAGGGATTTTGACTGCACTAACATTGCGGTATGGTAAAAAATTTTAAAAAGGAATAGAAGTAATTTAAAATATTCTAAGGATAGTCTGCTGGTAGGTTTTTAAAAGTTTTTTGGACTAAATTGTCTATATCCTTGTATTAGCAGCTGTACGGATTTTGAGTGGAGAATAAGTTTCAATCCCGAGAAAGTAATGTGGATGAGATTTGTTATTGGGCACACTGGAACTTAGATCTAATCCGTTCATTTTCTTTATACCTACTTATTTAAATGAGAAGATACTAACTTTTTTCTGACATGATCTCTGCGTGGCCCACAAAACCTGATAACTTATAATGGTGGCAATTTGATATAAACTATTTTCTTATGTGTGGTCAATGTGACTGACAGATGTTGATCATACTTCCAACATTGACATTCCATGAAATTTCAAAGTTAATGGATGTAGTGGATTCCACACATATGCGATGGTAGATCCCACAAACGATATATGAATGCCCTTAGAAGTTTTCTTGTGGTGTAGTACATTTAAGAAGTTTTCAATGGTAGGAGTTCAATCACCATTGTTTCTTGTTGTGTAGTCTATTTAAGCCTTTGGTCAGCCTCCTTTTAGGGCTCATGTTCTAAATTGTTTTGTTAAAATATGCAGACGACATGGATAAATTAAATATATCATGATGGCCCATAACAATCAATGATAGTAGCCGATGACGTTCACTTCTAACTATTTTCTTATGGTGGGGTCCACCTTATCTGTACATGTAACTCATTCTTTGGCCATAAAAAAATAATGAGATTGAAAACCTACAATGGCATTAAATTAAATTCTGAATCCAGTGGGCAAAGTAGATCTTCAACACATATCCCATGGTTGGCCGCATAAACTTTAACACATAACAACCTACACCTTTAACATATGACAATATTGACCCTTAACACATACTCAATAGTGGGCCTCATAGATGACATCCTTATAGTGTTAAGGGTCAGGGTCAGGGTCGAGGTTGTCATGTGTTAAGGGTCTAAGTTGCATGCATTAAGCATATCGATGTTGTCAGGGTCGAGGTTGTTAGGGTCAAGGTTTTCATGTGTTACGAGTTGGGGTTGTCATGCATTTATTACAAAAAATAGACTAAAGGTTATGGAGTAAATCTGTAGCGAAAAGCAAATACCTACAGTTTTAGTCCGTAGCTATTGATACCATAGCCATTGCTTTTGAAGGGTCGAAGTTGTCATTTGTTAAGGATCAAGGTTATCATCTGTTAAGGTCGAGTTCGTCATGTGTTAATGTCATGCATTCATTGAAAAAAAAAAATGGAGCAAAGTCTACGGAGATTTGTAGCCATTGGTATCATAGCCATTACTTTTGAAGGGTCGAGGTTGTCATGTGTTAAGGGCCTAAGTTACTGTGTATTAACCTCAACCCTTCACACATGACAACATATACCTTGGACACATGACAATCATGACCCAATCCCTTAACGTATGATAACTTAGATGCTTAATACATGATAACCATAACCTAAATCCTTAACACATGATAACCTATACCCTTAACACATGACAACCTAGATCCAAATTCTTAACACATAACAACCTAGACTTTTAACATAAACAACACAGGCCCTTGATACATGACAACCACTTCAACCAAGGTAATACATCACACAATTCAAATTCTATATCCTTTATTGTCTTTCGCATGATAACCATAATCATCCATATCTACCTTAAATTTCATTCGATAATCACTTCTTTCCATGACAACAACAATCACGGCCATTCTTCCCTATTCACAATAAAAAATGACTTCCATATTTAAGAAAATGCTATTATACAAAAAAAAATAATAATAATAATAAAAATCATTAGAAATATATTCCATTTATTAATGGCTTTTATTTTTAAAAAATGTAGTCGTTGGAGCAAAAATAATATTTTTTTTTAGGGCTTTAGAAGTTGATGGCGGTAAATGTACATTGAAAAATGTAGATGAAAGGAGTGATGGTAGTTCCCTGAAAGACATGTTTGAAAAGGAAGAAGAAACTTCATAAGACATCATAAAAAGAAAAAAAAAAAGTTCTATATAGAGCTTAAATTCTAAATTAAAGATATTTTTATCAACTAATTCTCCAAAAAGTGAACGTAAGACCAATTAAAGATATTTTTATCAACTAATCGGTGAACGCGCTCCCGCTCCCTCCAAAAAGTGAACATAAGACCAATTCCATATATTTTTATCAACTAATCGGTGAACGCGGCGCTCCCTCCTCCCTGCTCCGTTACATTAGAGGCCAAGTCCCTCTTGATAAAACTGGTTTATGGGCCATTCGTGAATGCGCTCCCGCTCCCCAAATTTAGTGTTGGTTTCTCCTCTCCTCCTTGGGATCGAGGTCTTTTTCGCTTTTGGTCTCTTGTCTGGCCTCGGGCCCTCTTTTGTATAGTTTATGATAGGTGGGGCAGATCATTTTTCTCTGCTTCGCACTCGAATGGCTTAGGTTGTAATTTTTCATTGAAAAAAAAAATGTTACGAACAATAAAATAAAATAAAAAAACCTAAAGAATATATTTGAGAGCTAGAAGTTTTTGAGTATTCTGCAATCCTGTGAGCTTAGTAGGGTCAAAATCTCTTATTAATATTACTTGTACATAAAAATGGTTTTGTCTGTCAGCAACAGTTGTACAGTATTTTGCCAGAGGTGCAAGCCGTGTCCTCCCACTTTTCCTTAAAAAAAAAAAAAAATTTTAAACTTCATGATATCGAGCAAAGTGTGGTGGATGACATCAGCACTTTAAAATTACTTATAAAGTGTATAGTAGGGTTTCTAATATAGATGGGTTAATTATTATTGGAAATTTGAAAATGAAAAATATTGAATGGTCACTTTTCAACGGACAAGTGTCCATGGGATCAGAGTTTATGATTGACCAACCAATCTAATTCTGAGGGCTGTAACTTGGCCACAATGGGTTCCACAATTTAGCGGCGATAACTTGAGTTAATGTATGACGCATGTACAATACCGAAGGCCTGCCTATCAAGTGTCATGAGCCAAATTGTAGTGGCAGGTTGCTAGCTGTCCTTGTCCACGGTCACATGGGTGCGGTGGTATGACTTTTATTAAGACTACTAGCCGCCTAGCCGCTGAACAGACATGACTGATCGAGTGAATCGATGGAGACATGCGCCGCACACTTTCCACACAATATCTCTCTCTCTCTCTCTGGGAATGACTAGACGTGCAAGAAATTAGAGCTAGAAGATAAAAAGTGCAATAAATTGGATCAGAAGAGGACGAGTGGGTTACCATACAGGACAGGAATCCTCTGCAGCAACAAAGCTATCTGCGTCCACATGGGATGTCTCTCTCCATCATTTCTATGGTCTTCTCTCGGGTGGGAATGAACGGTAATAGATGGCAAGAAATGGTGTTTAGATTGTCTGAGATCCATGGGATTGATATAGATACATCCAGTCCGTTTGGCACGCCCGGCCAATCCGGCGATTAAATTGGATCACGAACCAAAAGAGGATTTGAGTAGGATGGATTGGACCATTTAAAGGACAGGAGTGGATCCTCTGCAGATCCATCGGATTTGGACAGATCAGCTATGTTTGCGTCCACATGGGATGTGTTAAATCCACTCCATCATTTGGTATAGTCTTACAGGATGAAGGCAAAAAAGAAAAAGAAAAAGAAGCTGGATTCATGAGTTAGGTAGGCCACATCATAGGTAACGATGGAGATGCAACTCCAACTATAAATTTGGATGTGGGCCACCGTGGTGGAATCACCTGGAGTGGATTGGGTGAGACCCTAAACTCACCCAAGACGGTGTGACCCTTACCATGTGGCTGATGTAGAGCGGGTTGACAGTTTCATGGCCAAGATGGATCAGACAAGGCCCGGTCGACGACAGAAGTGATCCGGACCGTCGGACCTTAGATCGGGCGTATCTCGCAATCCGGAATGAGTTATCTGACATAAAATATATGATTTTGGGGTAAAATGAGCTACTTTAGCCAACCAACCCTGCTATGCCGGGTTGCGACGCCCGGAATTGAGAAAAACCCCTAGATCGACGGTCATTTCCCTGCTTTAATTTCGTTTTTACTATAAATAGTAAGTTTTAGTTTGATTATAACTCTTCATCCGTCGGGCTTTAGGAGTTACGCCCAACGTGAAAAGAACTTAAAATAATTAGGAGAACGGTTTGGTGAAGCCAAATAGGACACTTACTATTTTTGGCTGAAAACCTTGCGCACTAGTAGACATCACGACCGTTTATAAATAGTAAGTTTACTATTTATAGTAAGTCACGATTTCTAGGAGTTTTAGTTGTAGTTTGATTCTGATTTCTTTCCCATTGCTTGGTACCCCTATTTAAAGGGTTGTGAACTCGTTTTTATGAATTCATTAATCCATTTCAAATTTATTAGAATTTATTTATATTTTCTACTTTCTTTCCTTGTGGAGTCGAGAAGTCTCTGTGAGGAGTCCAGAGAAGTTCCGTGGATTCGGAATAGTTATCCTCTTGAGGAAGACGGTGCTCGACCTCACGTCCTCCCCTGCGTCAGTGGCCTACCTTAATGTATGTATACTTTGTATTCATGTCGATTAGCTATTTTTCCTATATCATTTTAGGGTATTATTTAAAAAATGTCAAGTGGACCATATTATAGGAAACAGTGGTGATTGAACGCAATCCCGTTGAAAGCTTCTTAGGGTGCAACTTAATGTTTCCAAAGTGTTTATTTGTCATTCAATTGGTTGATAAAGTCCGGCAAGTAAAGAGGATGAAGCCAGAAAAAATAATAATAATAAATGAAAAAAATGGAAAAAAAAAAAAAAAAAAACAGAAGAAAAAGAAACAAACATGCCTGATCCAAAACTTTAGTGGCCCATTAATGGTCAATACCACGATTTCATATGGTTTGTTTCACTTAATAATTGCATCTGCTTCAGTTATGGGATAATGCCCTTAAATGACATAGTGAAATGACCTAATAATTGAATCTACTTCATTTTTGAGATAATGCCCTTAAATAACATGGAGAAATGGATGGCTGGCATGGCTATATATATATATATATATATGGGAAAAAGGTTCTATGCGGTCGAGCTCATGGGAACTTCTCATGAGGCGAGCTGTGTGGGCCCCACCATGATGCGTGTTAACCATCAAAACCGTGCATTTGATGGGTCTCCTTTAAATTATGGGATATTTCAAAAATAAGCCGTTTATGGAACTCAGGTGGGCCATACCATCTAAAATCATGTAAAGATTTGCCTAAAACATATAAAAGCACTTAGTGGGGCCCACATGAAATTTGGATGCATTCGAAACTTGGTTTGACTCCTCGTCCAAGTGGGACACACATAATGGATGGGTTGGATTTGTGAACCACATCTCGGTGGGCCCAGCAAATGATTATGAATGTTTTAATGGAGGGTAACCCCTCTCAACTTTTGTATGTGGTGTGGCCCACACAAGTCATGAATTGACTTGATTTTTAAACCCCTGGTCTACCATGGAATGTTGATTCTGACTGATGGGGGAGATGGTCGACACACATCATAGTGGGGCCCACACAACTCGACCTCATGGGAAGTTCCCATGAGCTTGACAGCGTGTATATATATATATATATATATATATATATATATATATATATATATAGAGAGAGAGAGAGAGAGAGAGAGAGAGAGAGAGAGAGAGAGAGAGAGGAATGCTCACTTGCGCACCTTCTTACGTGAGCACCCGTGCACACCTTTGCACGTGTGTCATGGGCATAAAATCTAAACGGTCCATGTGATGCGGCACCTCTTGAAACCTCGTGAGCCCAACTTTCAGCCAGATACAAAACTCTGGTGGGCCATGGCAAAATGAAACAATTTCCTCCGTTGATTTGCATTTCTCTTTGTTATGACCCACTAGAGTTTTGGATCAAGCTAAAAGTTAGGCTTGTGGGGTTTCAAAGGGGTGTCGCATCATGTGGACCGTTCAGATTCTATTCATATATGGAGAGAGAGAGAGAGAGAGAGAGAGAGAGAGAGAGGAATGCTCATTGGGGCATTAGTTTTCATTGGAACTCATGATAACTTTTTTAGAACTTATCTTACATAATATGAGTCTAAAATTTGAATTGTCTTGTGATGCAGCTCCTCGTGAAACTCTCATGGCCCAACTTTTACCCTAATCCAAGATTTTAGTGGCTATCTCAAAAGGAAACATTTTCTTCCCTTGATTTGTCTCTTTCTTTTGCTATGGCCCATGAAAGTTTTGAATAAAGGTAAAAGTTGGGTTATGAGGGTTTCGTGAGGTTCTACATTACATGGGCCGTTTAAATTTTGAGCTCACATCACAGGAGATAAGTTCTGAAAGAATTGGTATAAGAGTGAGCATTCTTCTCTCCCTCTTCTCTATCTCTCCTTTTTCTATAGCCACTTTCCATGATTATATATATATATATATATATATATATATATATATATATATATATATATATATATATATATATATAAAGAGAGAGGAATGCTCACTTGTGCACATTACGTGAGCACTGGCGCATACCTTTGCACACATGTCATGGACACAAAATCTGAATGGTCAATGTGATGTAGGCACATTGATTTGTTACTATTTTCTGTGGTGTGTGGCTAATTTGAATCTTGGATCAACCTAATTTTTGGACGCATGTCCTAATATATCGTAAAAAAAATATTAAAAAATAGATGGATATGTTAAATTCCTGGCGAACATCATGATGTGCCAGTGTACTTTCCTGTCACAAAAAGTTCGCTTGTAATCTGCATCCCCGAAATTGGTGCTCAATTGGATTAATAGAATATTATTTTTTTCTTCTTCATCGAGGTCTTTGTGATCTTATGAACAGAGGGGATTGAAAATAAAAGTTACGGTGGGCCTATGAATGTTTTAAGGGTGAAAATCATTATCCCGCTGCTATTTGTCGTGTGGTCTAGTCGAGGTTTGGATATGATTTATTTTTTGGTTCACGCGCTAAAATAATCTCAAAAAATAGATGAACGGTTTAGATATAATAAATACATCATTTTCGGGCTACGTAACTTGGATATCATTTGAACCGTTCGTACAACTCGAAGCTCGAGGAGCGTCAGCGCTCGACTTCGCACGACACGTACCCACACCAGCTAGGTTGCTGGTGTGTGGTACACCATCCAATCCGCTTCCCCCTATTTGAACCGTGACTGGTTTGTCGCGTGATCAGGGGGCCTGTTTGGCCAGGCAGACTGGATGGGATTAGATTGTCTTGGAAGGGATTAGAAGGAGCAATCCGCGATTGGCCAGGCGTGCCAAACAGGCACGTTGAACTTCTGCCTGGATTGGAGCAATCCCATGGGATTGCTAGCAATCCACTAGCATCACCATCATCACCTCGAAATCCACCCAATCCTTCCAAATCCCATCTATTTTGCCTGAGACATGTTTGGGTGGACGGATTGGAAGGGATTGGCCGGGTGTAATCTCGGTATTGGCCAGGCGGGCCAAACATACTCGGTGGTAAATTCCCTGGATATAGCAATCCCAGCAATCCACTGACGCAGCCATGGGATGGGCCCGTCCAAACACGCCCTAAAGCTGGCCGTGATTTGAATAGAAAAATATGCAAGATGAACTCAAGAGAAATAAAGCTTTGATCTGAATTTCTTTCTTGTGTGAGAAAAGAGTGAGGAAAGATGGCCATTGTTGAGTCCGTTGTCGAATCCCTTCTCCAAAAACTCGATGACTCGTTCATTCAAGGAGCCATTTTCTTAGAAGGGGTTCGGGCTCAAGTTAAATGGCTTCAGGCAGAATTTAGGCGAATGCAATACAACTCCACATACGCAGATGCCAGACAGGAAGGAGATGAAAGAGTGAAGAAGTTTGTGGGGTTATTGAGAGATGTTGCATATGATGCTGAAGACGCCATCGACATTTATGTCTTCAAGATAGCAAGCTTGAGGCGAAGAGGATTTGTGGGCAGCATTAGAAGGTACGCTTTCATCTCCAAGGAGTTGACAGCTCGCCATGAGGTGGGTTCGAAGATCAAACAGATGGGCTTGGAGATCAAACGGATGGAGAATGAAATCTGTCCAATCTTCGAAAGTAGGCCTTCTTATGGAATTGAAAATATAGACGAGGGAGCAGGGACGAGCTCGGCTAGTCTAAGCCTCCAAAACTGGAGTTCTCCTCTTATTCAAGAGCCAGATTTTGTTGGCTTTGAGAAAGATTTAGAGATATTGGTGGCCGTCTTGACAAAGGAGTTGTGGCGGTGGCGCCGTTGTGTTGTTTCTGTAGTCGGAATGGGTGGTCTCGGCAAGACGACTCTTACAAAGAAAGTTTATAACGACATCCGTGTTAAGACACATTTCGACTGTCGCGCATGGATTTCTATATCTCAACATTATGACGTGAGAGACCTTCTGCGGAGCATTATAAATTGCTATATGGTGCTCTCAGAAGAGGAGCTCAAGGTAGTGGAGATAATGAACGATTTTCAGCTGAGGAAAAAAATTTCAGAGTATTTGCGAAATAAGAGATACTTGATGGTATTAGATGATATATGGTCAAACGAAGCATGGAATGCTCTCAAGGATGCTTTCCCAGATACGAGAAATAGAAGCAGGGTCATTCTCACCACGCGCAACAAAGCCATAGCTTTTCATGCGGATGCACGAATCAAGCCCCATGAAGTGCAATTTCTAAACAGTGGAGAAAGCTGGGAATTATTCTGTAAGAAAACATTCGCAGGACGAGATGGCGGTTGCCCTCCAGATTTGGAGGAGTTAGCAAGAGAGATTGTGGAAAAATGCAATGGTATACCTCTTGCGATCACTGTCATCGGAGGGCTCTTATCAAGAAAAGAACTGAGGGAGTGGAAGCATGTTCGCAAGAGCATTAATTGGCAGTTTGTTAACAGAGAAATCAAATTCTCTACAACCTATAAATATCCACCCCATGTCTTCAAACCATGTTTTCTCTACTTGAGCATTTTCCCAGAAGACTATGAGATCCGCACTAAGAAACTAATTCAATTGTGGATTGCCGAGGGGTTCCTCCAGCAGAGAGGAGACAGTGTAACACCAGAGGAATTGGGAGAAGATTTTCTATTAGAGCTGATTCGACGATGTATGATCCAAGTTGCAGAAATAAGCTCAAGCGGTTGTATTAAAAGTTGTCGTATCCCGGGTCTCTTGCACAATCTCTCAAAGTTAGTGGCTGCGGAAGATAATTTTCTCAGCATCTCTGATGAGAACTCGCATCCCATTGCAACCAGATTGCGTAGACTCGCTCTCCATCTTCACTTCAATCCGTATGTTTACCCCCAAAACTCCTCTGTTCCAAACCTCCGCTCGTTGTTGTGCTTCCAGACTGCAATGCTGCAGCTTGGCTTTAAAGGGTTTAAACTGCTACGGGTGCTCGACTTAGAGGGCGCATCACTTACTGAATTGTCTAATGATATCGGAGAACTTATTCACTTGAGGTACTTGGGGTTGAGGAGGACTGATTTAAAAATGATTCCGACATCTGCAAGGAACCTTCGGAACCTACTGACCTTGGATATGAAATTCACCAGCATCAACCAAGTACCTGATGCTATACAGGAGATGAAAGGGTTACGACACCTATATGCGAATAGGGATATCGTAATCAGGAATTCGCAGATCATAGAATCTTTAGTACACATCCAAACTGTACCAATGATGCATGCCAGTGCCTGGATGGAGGAGGGGTTGAGCAAGCTGACCAACTTAAGGAAATTGGGAATATCTGGAGATTTAAGTTTCTGCAACAGTGCATTATCCAGCTTCAGCGAACTTCGATCATTGCGAATTGGTTTAGGGAATTCAATTCCGGACTTGTCGTCGCTTCCCCGCAATTTGGTAAAGCTGCATTTGGAAAGGCGCATAGAGAAGCTGCATCAATTGCCACAAAACCTGGCGAAGCTATCTTTGAGATGGTCTCTATTGGAAGAAGATCCCTTAGCTACACTGGGGATGCTTGAAAATCTTAGGACACTCATATTAGGCCGCGGTTCGTTTGTCGAGAATAAAATGATTTGCTTATCAGGAGGTTTTCCTCAGCTCGAAGTCTTGAAACTTGATTTTTTGGATGACCTTGAAGAGTGGAGAGTGGAGCAAGGAGCGCTGCCAAGCCTAAGCCGTTTGGCCATCCGGTCCTGCAGACGACTGAAGAAACTTCCAGAAGGATTGCAGCATGTGACTAGCCTAAAAATGCTGGAGTCTTCCCTTATGTCAGACGAATTCAAAGCTAGGCTTGAGGACTGGTGCAAGATCCGTGACGTATCCTTCGTGGACATCAAATGACATAGGCATCCTAAGGCCAGTATGAGTTTTCTCTTCTCCCTCTTGTCACTTTTATTTCTCTTTTGATTTTTCATCTCAAGAAAAAATAAAAATAAAAAAAAACCTCGGATTTTAGCCTTTTAACAGTAAATTCTGTAAGTCTATGCCTGATTACAAGCTTCAATTAAAATTTCTTTTGTTGTCCCTGGTACGCATTAGGATATTCCTGAGAAATTCTTCTGATTTGATTACACCTTCCCTCATACGAAGAATGTATTTATTCTGTTACTAGTCTGCTTTCTAGACATTGATTCTGCTTCTCAACTGCTAGACTCTCCATTAGAATGCAGATATTCCAAAATTTTCCATGCTACACGGAAGAATCTACTGTTTCACTCACTGTTACTAGATTTCTTGGAGTGGTTAGAGCCAAAACATATTGATGAATTAGAAATTCAAGATGTTTATACATTGAAAACTAGGTGTTTTGGGGTAATTGAATGAATGATGCATGACTCATTAATTTGGCTGCTCTTTTAGTTTATGGTGTGTTTGGTTGCACCAAAATCCTCAAATTTCATGATATTTTGTAGCAACTTAGACTAATAATCATGAAATTTTACGATATTTGGTGCAACCAAACACACCCTTAACCATTTTGGAGAATTGGTAGGATTTATTTGATTGCAATATCATGTGCAAAGGGATAATAAGAAATGCAACTTTTGCCCAAGAGGGACGAGTCCTCTGTTTTGACAAGCAGAGCCCATGGTTCGGTAGTCCTGACCATTGGTCTGCTGCATCCCTCCATGGATGGGTCATACTCCCAAAGCATTTTGGATTCAAATATGTTAGCTGCTAATCATCAGATCTTTGTTGTTGAATGTGGACCATCGCTGTATTTCTTTTCTTGACAACAAACTGGAATGTATGATTGTCGCAATGAGGGCGTTTTATGGGCGTATTCCATCCAAATTGGGAAACAATAGGCCAGCAATCCTGATTACTAAACCATGGGCATATACTTGCTATGCCCCTTATCATGCATCCTATAATTGCTCTCACGTAGTTCCTAATGTCTCCACAACTTGTGGTGCTGTAGGTGTTTGGTTTACTTGCTGGGATCGGCAGGTGATGAAGAGGTTTTGAGTAACCTGAGAAGAGGCCTTTGCTAAGGTTCATGAATGCAGGCGAATGCAGGCGAGAGGTTTGGTGTAGGTTTTATGCTGCCCTGTTTTCAGATATTGAGTCGTATAGTATCAAGGCGTTTTGTTGTGGCTATGTATATTTCTGTATTTAGCTACTTCCTTAATTAAGCAATCCGGTTTGTTTTCCTTTTTATGTGGATTATAGGATGGGTGAGGCTTCTTTATTTTGTGGGGCCCACCCAAATGGATGTAAATCATTTTCCACATCAACAAAGTTATAGGTGGAGTACTCCCATCTTTCTAATAAAAATAGAAAAAAAGGAAAAAAAAAATTGTAGTGCCGTACCGTCATTCCCCGCCAACATGACACTAGTGTAGGAGATCCGTACCTTGATAATGGTAGGAACGCCAATGGAGATCACCAAAAGTCAGGCCAGTCAACTTATCAGATGGGTTACAGCATCGGAATCAATGGACAATCGAGGGTCTGACTCAACATACAGATGTTTCCCATCTGGTAAGTTGATCAGGTTGATTTATGAGAAGGGTGACCTTCATGGCGGTGACTAAAATTCCGTGGTATGAATCTTCTACAGAAGCGACATGCTAATGGGAAAGACAGAGAAGCACTACAAGTGGTAGTGCCCCTTGCCGATAGGTGATTATTTCTCTTATACAAGATTACCATCTGCATTTTCAGGTATGGTTGGTATCACTCAACTATGGCCCCTACTAGTATTATCTTAGAACCTGAATATAACTTGCATCTACTCAGATTGACGATTGTAAATTTCTCTTCTTGTGAGTGGTTCTCCTTGCACCGTCCACGTCATGGTCCCATTCTCTGCTGAATTTGGATCTATCATTTTCTTGTTGGCAGTCCATTGGATGATTGCTAAGTGGATGAGTAGGAAGATTTGATTAGTGTAATTTTCTGACATTCTCAATGCTAAATTCTTCTTTTAGCACATATATTGATCAAGCCAAACTGCTAATAGCTTAAATTAATTAATTAATATTTATATATATATATATATATATATATATATATATATATATATATATATATATATATATATATATATATATATATATATATATAGCTGAATTGCATGCATCTTGAATTGGCTGAGATGACAATTGAAAGGATTTACCAGCGGCCAACAATATTTACCAGCATTTTTGCTGGCCGCCGGTTAGGGATGGGAAGCGCTGGAAAAAACTTGAAAAGCGCAGTAAAGAAAGCGCTGGGAGAGATATGAGAAGCGTTGGAAAAGGTATCAGAAGTGCTGGGAAAGGTCTATCGAAACAATGGGAAATGTCTGTCGAATAATCGTTTAGTGATATCGAAGCAACGTTACATGCCTATCAAAGCGCTGTTAAAAAGGCTCACAACAAGCCAAACACAAATAACTACATATTTTTTAATATTTGAAACCTAAAAAATTTTGCACAACACAATAACAAATGAACATTAAACAAAAATTGTATTACTTTACAATTAAAATATATATAATATTTACAACAATAAGTTCAAAATAGTTTGAATACATTAAAAAAAAAAAAAAAAAAAAAAAATCCACACCTCATCTGTCTTTGCTTATAGCTTGCAAAAAAAAAGGAAAAAAAGTCTATCTATAGATATCAAAATTGGCTAATGAAGATAATCAATCATTTTTCCAATGGTAAAATCTAAGTGCTCTTATCTTCACATTTCTCCTTGTAGAGTTTCATGAAAAAACCTAATTCTTCTAGTATGACAGACTGTGCTCCACCTAAAGTCCAATGATCTATAACAAAAAAAAAAGGAAAAAAATAAAAATAAAATCATGACGAGGGTAAGAAAATTTTAGTCATTGGGTGGTGGGCCTGCTCCAGCTCACTTCCTTCATGTAGGCATTACTGCCTTTGATTTCAGATAGGTTGATCCCAAGCGAAGCAGGTTCTGGTAAAACTGGTGAAACACACGTAACCAATTGCTGTGCAGTCGCTTTATTCAAGAAAAAGTCGTAAACATGAGTTTAAGCAACAATAAAGAATTATGCACCAGTTGTAAATTTAGATTACTACTACAAGAACTATGGATTTGCTTTTCAACACTAACCAGCTCCAAAACTTCTGTTCTGGTCCTTTGAAAATTTTAGATTATTATTAATAATTGTAAGCCACCAACTTCAAAGGTATATTGTACTCTCTAATGTAAGCAGCAACAACTTAATTGTTCCCATCATTGTTAATTAAGGTAATTCACGTTATCATTCGATGCCCCTAAACTAAACAAGTAATGGAGATAAGCTTCTGCCATATCTAGCAGTACAGGCATGCCTAACACTACAACAAAGTTAGGCTTAGCCGACCTATGGGCTTACCCTTTACCCGCGGCCCGTTTTAAATTTGTGAGCAAAAGGACCCTTTATATTCAAAAAAAAAAAAGCCCTAGCATTTTGCCGGCTCTCCACTTTGCCTCTCGCTCTCTCCCTCTCTCTCGCGCCTCCTCTCTCTCTCCTCTCTCTCTCTCTCTCTCTCTCTCTCTCTCTCTCTCTCTCTCTCGCTCTCTCTCTCTCTCTCTCTCTCGGCCCTCGTCCCGCCCTCCCGCTTGAGAATCTTCATCTCTCTCTCTCTCTCTCTCTCTCTCTCTCTCTCTTCCTTCCTCTCGGCCAGATCTTGTCCTTTTACTCACTGCAGACCGGTAGCAGATCTAAACCCCTCTGCGGTAGGGCTTTTGCATTCCCTTCCCTTCCTTCCCTTCCCTCTCTTTCTCCCTCCTAGGTTTAGGGCTTTTGGATGAGATATTCGACATATGTTCTTCAGTGATGGAGGAGATTATTAAGATGTGGTGGCGTTGAATTCGTAACTTGCATTTCCTCATCTTGTGAACTAATTTGGTGAGACTTCTTTCCCCTTATCATTTTCATTTCACTTGTGATAGTTACATGAAGTTAATGTAATCATATGAAAGTTTTGTAACTGATCAAGAAAGTAAGAAAATAATATGAATTTCTATTTTTATTTCACTAGAGCATTTCATTATTTTTGTATGAAAATCTGCATACTAATTGTTTGAGGAAATGCCTCAACCAAGAATGTTCTTGTGTTAATCATGCTAGAGGTCCTGCGTTTCAACTCTCTGTAAATGGGGCACAAATCGTTGTATGGTTGGATGAACCCATTGTATCATCCATCTAGTTGACCCTTCTTTGGTGGACCAACACATAAATTCACAATGACTGGGGAATTTTCCCTTGTTGACCATTTTTGTTTTCAGTCATCTGTTCGATCAAATGGCCAGGACGATTATGTTAGTTTGACTTTTGAACTATAGTCAAAAGTCAAAATGAGGGCTATATAATTTCATTGGTCTGTTTTCACATGAATGTGTGCTATGTGTATGGTGGATGAGACAACATAAAGTGAAGAGTGCTGGTGAATGGCCTGGATCTCCAGCTGAAGTTCCCAGAGCAGATTCAGGTTCGGTATCCATCTCTTTGTCAACTGAATGTGTCTCATCTAATATTCTGGTACTTGTGTCTCAATTCTGCTCTTTAACTCATCTCAGACATCAATTAGCACCATTGATACAACTCTCTCTTATGGTAATGGAGCTTTGGATCCTATGGATATGTCTCCTTGTTCTACTAACCACTTAGATGGCATACATGATGACAACACTTACACAAGATTTGCAAATCAACGAAACCTGGAAGAAGGGCATCACCAGAAGCCATAAAGATGTGGAAAGAAAATGGTTTACTAGGTAAATATACAAAAGGATGTACTAAATGGCTGAATGTTAGCAAGTTGTTAATATTACTTGGAGCATAGTTCAAGAGCTTCTACCACTTCTTTCGAATTGAGCCATTTGCCATTTATCATCAATATCTCAGGTCCAATGCCCTGGGTCCTGTTGGCTTTATTTTGTGTGCATCTGTTAGTGTACTCTTTTTTATTGTAATCTGATATGATTTCCGTTTTAGTTGGTCTTTGGCTCTTTCATTAGCTGTGTCTATAGAAACCATCTGCCAGCGAGATTCAAATGTTGATACCATAACCTACAGATGTGTGAGATTTCCTAGTAGATTAATTTAGCACTATTTGGATATGTAAATTAACTTATGAGCCGAATGTTTTGCTCAATGTTGTTTAAATCCCACAGTTTTCTGTTTGGATCCTATGATCTAATTGAAATCTCAAAGGGGGCTGAATTGCCTTTAGGGAAGATGATGAACCGTCTGAAATCCCAAAGAACGAAGAAAACGTCTGATGGACAGCCCAGATCTCTTACAATGTGCTATGTTGGAACATGGGCAGTGCTATGTTGGAACATGGGCAACATCTGGGTTGTGGTGACTGTTGATGGTGGATGCAAGAATACATTGTTTCTACATTTGAATGTGTCTAGATGCCCAATAGAAATGTCATTTATGTATAGATTGTTGAGGTTGCTTATGCTGTTTCTAATCCAGATGTGTTTGAGTGGTTTTGCTTCTTTGCAGCTGCAGTTATTAGGATGGAAGACGGAACGTCTTCTATCATCTTCGATTATTTGGAGGGAACATTGGATTCATGGTACTTCGAATGAAAAGATCAACTAGGTAAGCCTCTGCTCTGTTATATCCCCTTGTGCGTTCGATCCTTGCTCATGCCCCCAATGCAGAATAGAGGAATTATACCCTGCACAGCAGTACACGACTGTTTCTTGCTGCATGGCCCACGTTTCAGCAATCCACGTTTCATGAATTTAGTATTTTGATGCTACACCAGTATATCTTGTCCTGATTTTATTATTGTTCAATTTCTATAGGCTGAGACTCAACAATACGGGGCTGAAGAGCTACAAAGCATTAAACAAATACGGGTTTGTTAGTGGTGCAATTCAGAGAATGAAATACTTCACACCCTTGCATTCTTAGGAGGTGTTATGATTTGGTCACAGGTGTGATATAAAATCTTCCAATGGTTCCCAAATAATTAAATTGCACTTCATTTTCGAAAAATTGACTATAGTTTTCATGTCTCATAGTACTCTTTTTCTTGTATTTGGTGTGGAAACTTGAATTTCATTCATGTAATCATCATGTGATGAGATATCTCGTTTTTTTTTCCTCACCGAGTTTGTGAAGTTGAGAAATCTTCTCCTGTAATTTTTTTCCTTTTTCCAATGTGGATATATAAAACAATACATGGATATCCATATCCAACTTCACTAGTTAAATAGATTGATTGTATGTCCAACACAGTACATATTGTTATTTATTGTCATTAATATATGTGGGATTGCATGTACATGCTAAAGTCAGCAAGGAAGTTCATGCAAGGTCGAAGTCGTTTAGCAGGTATCCCATTGCCCCAGCTTGTATGTGTCTTGGCCAAAAATTAGGATAGTTATGATGTTGCCTATATTGTGTAGTACAGTGTGTGTGTGTGTGTGTGTGTATATATATATATATATATATATATATATATATATATATATATATATATATATATATATATTTGACTGGTCCAACTGACCACCAAAAATATTTATTCAACTTGCATCCAAGCAGTTAATTAAGAGGGGAGAAGAACTAGTCAACTATTGAATTAAAAAGATCCCCCATTCCTTGAACTGCCAATCTTCAAAGAGTATTCATCATCATCATAATAGCCTGGTCCCAACTATTTGGTCTGGCTTTATGAATCCTGTTATGCCAATCATTTGAAATCGGAATTCCCATGGTTGCTTGGAAACTGTATGAAAACTGGCATCCATCTGACTTCAGCTTTCTTTTATCCGGGCTGGGGTCCAGAAAATTAGATACATGCCTATAAATAAGCGAGCCCATTCTTTCTGGTCGCATTAACAATTTTCCATGAGAAAACAGAGATTTTCAACTAGAATAGAAGATAACAACACATCCTAAACTGTTAAAGAAGTTCATCATGCCACACATGAAAATTTTGGTGCTTGATATAGGGAAAAGATATAATCAGTCCATTTATTTGCAAAATGATCTGTTATGGGCACAATCACTAAGCAGCTGGTAGATAGTTATATTTGTTGCTTTTCTCAATGATGTCCATTAAAATGCTGCAGGTTTCTCATCTGTTCGCTGAATGGTGTCAGATTTGTGAACTTCCTGGTATGAATGATGCATCTTATGCCCATTATATTTCACAATTGCAGCAAAGTGGGCTACTTAAAGGTTTTCTTTATTATGTGGTCATGACTTGTTTGTTTCTTCTCCCACTACGATTAAACTGGTTATATCTGATATTGTTGAGCTTGACTTCTTTCAAGGAGTATTAATTCAGACCCAATTAAGCTTAAAAGAATGATGTTGTTGCGATGTTTTCCGGATGGTAAGTGGTGGGTTTTAATTGTATAAACAGGTGTAGTTCTGTTAAAGCATTCTTTTTCGGATGTCAGAACTTCAGGATTCTGATGGTAGTTGGAGGTGTTAGATGACACAGGTGTTATCTGTGATTTTAGAATAGACTAATTGATTTGTTGTTGGAGTGATTTTGTCAATTGAATTTTTATGTACAAAGGCATTCCTAACTGCTTCTTGAGGATGTTGTTATTTGAGTTGGTGTTTGTTTGTTCCAGTAGAATGGCACTGGCAGAACTCCATGGTTCTCTCTAACTTGGAGTTTTTGTTTTCCTTACAATTCAGGTGCTGCTGGTTATGATAATGGGTGCCTTCTCTCTCTCGCCTCTGGTTTTTGGATTTTCAAGTTCTCTGTTGTCTTTAAAAAAGAAGAAAAGGGTGAAAAGCTTTGATCATTTACACTCTGCTGGATCAAACACAGCATGGCGAAATCCGCATTATTGGTTGCCAGACTCTGTCTTTGTAAATAGTCAGGTAGGCACTGTCTTATTCTTTGGGGCTTCATGTTTCTTACTCTGGAAGTCAGATCTAATCTTGAGAAATTAGGCACTGGGATCACTTGTGTGTGGTCTGATTGGTCATAGATCGTACACGCATGCTAGTAACTTTCTCTAAGAGAGTTTAGATTCATGTCATTTTTCTTATTGTAACAGATGGATGGTACTTACTTGTTCAACTTAGAAGGCTTGATTCCCAAGCTCTGTCAGCATTTGGGAAGTAATGCATTTGGGCTCTGACATTTTTCACCACTGCCATTTTATTATGTTCACATGACAACTAGTAAGCGTAATAGCTCAATGCTTATCCATTCTCTATATGTTGTTAGCTCTATGTCACTCACAGCTGAGAATCTTCTTAACAGATTGTGTTCATCGTGTTCACTCCATCGCTCATGTTCGCGAGTCTGGCGAAGTCTGTTACTCTGGAAGACATCATCTCTTGGTAAGCCGCTCGCATTTCGTACGATCGGAGTGTAATTGGCCAAGTGTGCATTTTGGATGTTTACTAAAGTTTCATCAAGTGCAAATGGCCATTGGCCCAAATGCATTACTTCACTCGCCCTTCTCGGCTGATCTGAGTGCAGAAATTTTCAAATTTGAATGATCTCCATTTTCCCACTCAAATGTCACTCTGGGGGGTTATTGTATCATTCCCTTAGTATAAAACTGGATGACAAATCTCATTTAGGCCTCTTACATTTACGTTCTGGTAAGCAACGGCTAAAATAATTCGATCAAGAATCTGACAATCATGGCTGTTTGTATCTTCAGGTGGTTTATGCCCATTAACATCGGCCTAACCTTCTTATTAGGAGGAATCCTGGGATGGATAGTTGTGAAGATATTGAAACCTGCACCCTATCTTGAAGGGCTGGTCATTGCTACCTGCTCAGCAGGTGATTCCCTCATAGTTTCTAGTTTGATCTCTCTATATGCATTTCTTACATAGTTTAAGGGCTTCTTGAAAAAAAAAAAAAAAAAAAAAGGCTTTTAATATGGTTTTGTGGAACAGGAAACTTGGGAAATCTAATGTTGATTGTGGTCCCTGCAATTTGTAAAGAGAACGGTAGTCCATTCGGGGACAGTAGTATTTGCAGTGTCAATGCATACTCTTATGCTTCTTTCTCAATGGCAGTAAGTGATTGTATATATATATTTTTTTCTTACTTGCATCGCAGTGTTCAGACTTCAGAAACTTGGTCACTACTTCATCACTCAGTCTGTACCATCAGTAGCAAAATTCTGTTGTAACTCCGTATTTTTGAAAAAGAAAAAAACTCATATAATTGCTTTAATTTTCAAACTCCGTATATTTCAAAAGACAAGGAAAAAAAAAAAACTCATTTCTTTTGGGCAAACCGAATTAAAGGTGACTTTTATATGAATGTATAATTGCTCGTGTGTGTGTGTGTGTGTGTGTGTGTGTGTGTGTGTGTGTGTGTGTGTGTGTGTGTGTGTGTGTGTGTGTATCAAAAATGGGTTTTATTCAAAAAAAAAAAAGAAAAAAAAAAAGAAGAGAACTTTTGGCGGAAATTTTAAAAATAGAGAATGGTGGTTGCCATCCATTGATTGAATTGAGTGCAAGGTGAAACTTTATAATGACGGATTGATTTGTATAGAGGTTATTTGAAAAAGTAAGAATTAGGAAGAGTTTTTAGGGCTATTGGCCAAATAGGATAACCCAAATGCAGCCTTAGGCTTCAGAATGCGTGATTGAATTGAATTTCAAACATTCTATTTTGATAAGGACAATGATTAAAAAGTACTATTTTCAAGTTTCCTAGTACTCATAATGAGGAAGTAGCCCTCAAATTGCAATTAGGTTTCTTTCAAGTCCATCTCAAAAATACAGTAATTGCAGTTTGGATCATGTACTCCCCTTGACAGAATGCTAAAGGAAGAAAATCCCAATTTGTTATATCTACTGCATTCATCGAAACTCAATACAATGGTGAATCCAAACGCACTATCTTTTTTGCTGCTGCTTGAAAGGGGTTTTCTGTTCAATTGGGCTTTGCTTTGGCTCACCTAATGACTGAGCCACTGAGTTCTGAATTTTTTAACTGTGAGACTCTAGTTACATGCCTATTTGTGGTTTACAAAATGAGACCAAGTGATGTAGAAAACAGTCAACTTAAGTTTGTAGTTTGCAATTTGAAGTGATTCTTGTTTGTGCAGCTTGGAGGCTTCTACATCTGGACATACACTTACCATCTTATACGAAGTGCGGGCGAAGTGTATGATGAAATCAGATCGATTGAGGAGTCTCGGAAGATACCAAACAAGGAATCTGATGCTAGTGGGGAAACCTGCCTTCTCGTGGGAGAAGATGAAGAGCCTCCTTCGCCACTGCCTCGGATTTTGTCATCAGTGAAGTTGATGGGTGAAGATGAAGAGCCTCGTTCGCCATTGCCTCGGATTTTGTCATCAATGAAGTCCATTGATGAATCTACAGAAAACCAACCTGTAAGTCTCTCTCTTCTTTGAGTTCCTTCTTCATATATACTTGCACCACGGGTTGTCTTTTCAATACATATCAATGCAGAGTGCTTTATTCTTTTTGTTGCATTCCTATGATCTGCACCATGATTTCTTCATTGTGCAGTATGAATATCAATGTTTCTAGCTGTGGTTTTGAAGATTATTAAAATACCATTAGGCATTTTGGGATTCTCCTATCATATCTTGAAACTTCCCAAGGGTGATTCTTTTTTGAGGAACCTTTCTAAAGTTGTGGTGGGGATGTTTTAAGTTCCCAACCACATTCCCAAAGATTAACTTACTTGGGAAAGAACAGTGGCGATTTGCTGGTTTCTCAGGTTGGAGGACACTATGTCCTGGCCTAAAAATTGGCCAGTATACTCATCATGGAGGCCTCAAAAATTCATTGAACATAGAGCTTTGGTCATTTCTTTTCCCTCTAACCATCCACTTCTGCTGTACATGTTTGGCCCACTTGATGTGTGGATTGATCTGATTTTTGGTCCCCACTTGATGAATGGAAGGAGTAGGTACCCATATGTGATATCGGCATGCGTGTGCCAAATTTCCTATTTGATTTTTCCTTGAGTTAATTTCATAGCATTTCTTGTCATCGGATTCTGTAACTTTGGGAATCATGTTGTGCCGTAGGCTGAACATATGAAACCAGAGGGGCTGCTGATTGGCCCCATACAGCAAGGCCCACCAGGAAGCAGCCATAACATCTGATCTGATGCTGGTAGGCCCCGATGTATGGGAGAATCAGGGGGCAATCACTCAATAGCGCAGTCATCTACGTCTGGTGTGAAACTCCCATATTGAAATTTTGCTATATTCAGATCTTATTATTTCTAATCAACGTTGGACAAAGATGTGAAGTGGGTTACATTCTCATTGCTTTCCAACCATTTCAGGCAGCGAGAAACTTTATCTTAGTGAAATTTCAGTGTGAGAATTTCTCACTTGATCATTTCCTGTTTTACTCACACTCACCACAATTAAGTTCAAATAGGCTTTTATATGATATGCCGGATTCTGTTGTTTTGATAAATGAAAAGGCAGACTTTGAGAATTGCTTTGATGAAACATAGAACTCTTTTGTTTAAACTTAAATGAATCCATGCTTGAAATTTCAGTTTCATATCAGAATTTTGTGAGCACGTGGGAAATAAATGGCCAGCCAAAAATATCCAAATATTTCAGCTTGCTTCAATCAGAATAACTGGATTTTTTTATTTTTATTTTTATTTTTATTTTTTTTTAATGTTTTAAATGAATGCATTGGGTGCCATGGCAGATTCTACAAATATTATCGAGCCATAGGCTCATGAGCAACAAGAAGGTGCAATTCTGGGGAAGAGTGCAAGTATTTCTTCACCAGATCATTGAAGAGTTACTAGCACCTCCAACTGTTTCTGCGGTATGTTTCTTAATCTTTGGCATATTTACTTTGGAAATCTACAGAAGCTATTATTTTGTTGATTGCTAGTTTCAAGTGTCAAACAAACTGATCGCTCTCTTCTACTTAGATCCTCGGTTTCATTTTCGGTGCGACGCCATGGCTGAAATCTCTCCTCATCGGTACAAATGCCCCACTCCGCGTGATCCAAGACTCGATCAAATTATTAGGGTGCGTAAATTTGGTTTAACCCTACGTCAATTTCTTTCTTGTGGGTGGGAACTATGTCAAGAAATAAACCCATCAGTGTGTCGAAAGTGGGAAGATTCTATTAATGAAGGTAGGGTCCTGGAACTGGAAGTACGTTGGAATTGTGGACGGGTGAAAACATTCTTCTGCAAATTATTAATTCACTCATTTAGAGTGGAAAACTGATACCCGCCCAATTCAATTTTGTTTTCTAAGCCACCTAGATGCTCGGCGAGTTGAATTCAAAATTGCCCAATCAACATATCTAACCAAATGCCAATTTGGGATACTTCCAAACTCATTGGACCATAGTCTCATATCATAAAATGACAATCCATTGGCTCCGATACGGCGATACCATGTTGGAAAATGTTCAACTATGAAAAAACAACCATGGTATATTCAATTATCGTTCTTTTTTCACTTGATGTATGATAAATTCACTTGATCTCCCAATTTCAATTATCGTTATTTACCCCCATTTATGACTGCAATTGAAAGAACAAAAAATGCCTACATCACCATGCAAATTGGTAATCCAAATAGTCCCTCAGTGTAATTTCCTTACACTTACCACCAACCTTCGAAAAAAAAAAAGAGAGTCCATTTTGACTGTCTACTCATTCATGCCACTAATCACAAGCTACGGTGCAAAGAACCCATTTATATTATATAAAAATAAATGGCCGCAGAAATAAAATAATGAAAAGTGAGAATAGTAGATAAATAGTAAACAGGCAATAAAATAAAATTAAAGAAAAATAAAAATTCTTTATTATCAGAAAAAAATGGCAAAACATTATGTTAACATCGAGATAATCTTGTACTATTTTCATTCTAAAAAAGATATTATTACAATATTTTACTGGTATTTGCTACCAAGGGCCTGTTTAATAGATGCAAATAAATGTGCTCTGCATAAGTGTGCAGAACATTTGATGTTTTGGAAAAGCCTGCAGTTGTTCCTTGCCTGTTTAATAGATGCAAATAAATGTGCTCTGCATAAGTGTGCTCTGTTTTCCTTGTTGTGGTCCACTCAAACTTTAAATCTGCCTCATTTTTTAGATCAAGCCCCTAAAATGATATGGAAAAATGGATGGACGGCATAGATAAAACACATACATCATGGTGGGGCCCACAGAGCATTGACCACTAGCTAGCCAAACCGCGTCCAGGTCCTTCGATCAGGGACGTTGGATCCCACTCGCGAGAAATGAAGAACTCGAGTATACACGTGGCGATGTACAAATATTCCTGAAGCCTCTGCTTATCCACTATTATCCATGCTAAAGAGTTTCGCGCTCCCCCCCAGCAGATAAGATAATCCAGTCTCCTTCGCATTTCCAATCTCATTTCTGGTTCGTTTTCCTATACTTCTGAAAATCTGTAAATTTCTCGACGTATATCCAATTTCGTCTGCATTTTCTTTCAAATAAGGTGGATTTTTCGGTTTTCTTCCCTCTCTTGTTTGTTGCGGTTGATGATCCAGATTTGCAGTCAAATACTCATAGGAAACATGCATTTTGTAATTTTTATCATATTTTTCTATTATTTTAATTAAAAAAATATTAGGCATCGTGTAGTACTCGTGTAGCTTACGCTATACTCTATGTACCTTACGCTACACGCTATAAAGGGCCAAATGCTAGGCCATATGCTACGCGCTATTTAAAACGCTGCTCTCAACACTAAGGATATGTATAACAAGTAAAGTGCAAGCTAATACAAGACAAATATATCTTGCTTTTCTTCTTAGATCCAGTCAATGTTTACAATGCACACACCTACCCATGTGTGGAGACAATGTCGGATGGTAGAGACTCACCATACACATAACAGTTGCGTCATGTATAGTGGTCCATGGATTAAGCTATCCCAACTTATTCGCTGACTATGACAATATTTTAGGTTTATAAAGAGCTGAACAAGTTAGGCCTCACAATGTATTTCACATTGAACTTATCCTACTTCATTCCATGGGGATTCAAAGACTTGATGGAGTCTCCCAACAAATCCATCCCAATCATATCAATTCCATGCATGCACTATAGCAATGAGCAATAAACAAAGCAATACACACACAATTCATTGGACTAAAAGGACATATATTCCAACAGTTTCAAGCATTGGGATTATGCTTATTAAGTTTTTTTTTTTTTTTTCTTTTTCTCTTGAAGGATGACAATTTTATTAAGAAGCGGCAAAGCCGAATGAATATAAAGAAAAGTACAGAAAAAATACCCAAGAGACAGGCTGCAAAAACCACTCGTACAAGCCACCACTAAGGGGAGCCGGCAACCAATTTGAAACCAAGAATTTGGCTACAAGGAGCACCCTTTATTATTATTATTATTATTACTGCTAGAATTGTGAAAGCATGTTAAGTTACTCTTCTTCCAAATGGCCCAAACCCGCTAAGAGAAATAGCCTCCAGTTCTTCTTGCCCAAATTCCCTTGACCACCACTGTGCCATTGTCTAAAGAGGTCTTTAATTGAGGAAGGAAAAACCCAAGAGGAACCCAGAAACTGCAGGATATGCTCCCAAACCTCTGAAGAAAAAGGACACCCCAAAAAGAGATGGCAAACAGATTCTGCATCTGCATTAACAATAATCGGGTCCCTCTTTCTCAAGTTATCAATTGTAAGTACCCTATATCGGCCCACTAGCCTAGAGAAGGGGGCTACCTTAAATGGAGCACCCGTCCATAAAAGACTCTCTCCAACTAGGATAAAAGAGCAAGCAACTCCTGAAATTCCTAGTTATTAAGATCTCCACGGCATAAAGGTGCCCACACTCTATGAAATTCCTCGTCATTGAGGGTTTTTCTATGCAATTTGGGTGTTTTTAGAAGTGGAGTGATTTGGGTTTTGTTTTATTCATGTACTGGCTTGAAGTCATTTTATGATTTTTTTTTTTAAAGGATTTACGTGTCGTTGAATTTTGGGTTTCTTGAATTTTTTTATTTAGGTTCTGGTTTTTTGATGATTTTGATTTCTAATTTAGGTGAATGGTTTGGATAATATCTGAAATTAATGTTCTGATTTTGATTTTGATTTTCTTTACACACACACACACACACACACACACACACACATAATTACACATATATTTTTGTTGTAGTTTCTTTTGATGTTTCAGGCATTGGGTTGAAGTGGGGTTCTGGTTTTTTGAGGGTTTATATGTAATTTGAGTGTCTTTAGAAGTGAAATGATTTGTGTTTTGTTGTATACTCTTATTCATGTACCGTACTGAAGTAGGTTTGTGATTTTTCTGTGGCTTTTTTGTTGTGTAATTTTTGGTTTCTTGAAGTTTAGTGTTTTGGGTTTGATGTTTTGAGGATTTTAATTTGTAATTTGGGAGAATGGTTTGGATGATGTCTGAAACCGATGTTCTGATTTTTTTTTTTTTTTTTTTTATTTTTTAATTTTTGTTCTAGCTTCTTTGCTGTTTCAGGCATTGAGTTGAAGTGGGTTCTGGTTTTTTTGGGGAGTTGATACGTAATTTGGGTGTTTTTAGGAGTGGAGTGATTCTGGTTTTGTTTTATTCATGCACTGGATTGAGGTGGGGTGGGTTTGTGATTTTTTAGGCTCATTCGATGGGTAATAAGGGATTTGTGTTTTTGTTTTTTTGAGGATTTTGATTTGTATTTTGGGTGGGTTTAGAAGTGAAATGATCTAGGTTTTGTTTTATTCACCAAGTGGATTGAAGTAGAATTTGTGATGTTTGAGGCTTTTTTGTGTTAACTGCAGGTGTTTTTTGGAGTTTGCTAAGTTGGGTTTTAGTTTTTGAGGATTTTGATTTCTAATTTGGGTGTTTTCAGGAGTGAAGTGATTTGGGTTTTGTTTTATTCAATTGAAGTGGGCTTGTGATTTTTTGTGTGTAATTTTGGGTTTTTCTTGTAGTTTAGTATTTGGGTTTTGGTTTTTGAGTCTTTTGGGTGTGAGTTTTATTCAGACAATTGATTGAAGTGGGTTTGTGATTTTCTGAGGCTTGCTGTTATGTAATTTGGGGAATTCTTGAAGTATATTGATTTTGTTATTTCTGAGGCTTGCTGTTATGTAAATGTGCTCTGCATAAGCTGCTGCTGCTTGTCGTGCGTATGTTATAATTGTTTTTTTTTTCCTTCTCTTTTCTTTTTCTGCATCATCTAGTTGGTTCCATGAAATATAAGTGATATTAAGTTGCAATAACTATACATATTCGCCACCACCAAATAAATAATTACAGCTTTATGCATAATTAATTGTTTATTCTATCTTCTTTTATGACTTCTTCCTTGTGGAATCCGTGACCCGCTGCACTGTTTAGAAGCTGTATTTCAAGACATTGCATGCACCAGGGAAGGTAATTCCCAGATTCTTTGTTAATCACGAGTATATAGCTAGAATTCAGATCCAGAGCTGTGATGAATGCTCCATATGCAGGAACTGATTCTTGTGCGTTTCGTGTAGGCGTGTGCTAAGCAGCAAGTCGACGTTATCCTTCGGCTTCTTACAGATTGTGTGTAATCCATACACAAGGATCGTGTTTCTTGCACCTTTAAGGTCAGTAAACCCCCTAAGCAGTAAATCCGTCTTCAATGCCAATCACCGGTTTCGTCCATTGTGTCGCTGCCATGCGACTCATATGTCAACCCAGTGACTCGGCTGCTTTTGTTCTTTAAATCAGACCCTTGAGAATACTTTTGCTTCCAATTTACCTCGCTTTTTGGCTCATGCCCTAAAATGAGATAGTAACATAGATCATACACATATATTACTGTGAGACTCACAAATTTTAATGGTACTAAATAATTTTTCATTTCATACATTTGGACATTGTTTTCAAGGCCTAATTAGGTAGTTACTTTTCTTTCAAACAAACATCTTTCAAAATTCATTATCAGCTATTTACCCCCATTTATGACTGCAATTGAAAGAACAAACAACGCCTACATCACCATGCAAATTGGTAATCCAAATAGTCCCTCAGTGTAATTTCCTTACACTTACCACCAACCTTCAAAAAAAAAAAAAAAAAGTCCATTTTGACTATCTACTCATTCATGCCACTAATCACAAGCTACGGTGCAAAGAACCCATTTATATTATATAAAAATAAGAAAAAATACAAATCTACTATAAAAATCTCTACAATCTTGTACGTTGAATCCTTGGCCATGCTTTTATTCCATAGCTCTAAAAACCCAACAAAAGAAATTAGAGAAAAAAAATATAATTACAGCTTTATGCTATTTTGTTTTGCAGGTTTTAGGCATGGATGAATGGGAGCTATAGATCGATTGATTTTTTTATTTTTTATTTTTCTGAAACTATTCGATTTATTATTGTAAATATTATTCGCGGCAGTTCGATGCATGTGAAAGGGCCACATAGGCATGTATTTTTTTTTCAATTATTATTACAAACTGAATGTTTGCAATCTAATGAGCCTGTACATCCGAAACTGCAGGCAACATGAAGCTGCCATAGGCAATGGAAAAGAAAGCTTAACCATACGATTTTCATATTTGAATTTGGACCGTTAAACTTGCCTTTTTAACTGTTGATTTGACAGCCCCGCTGGTTGGACAGACCAGATCTTCTGATTTTATCTGGTTAGTTTCCGTGGCATGCTCTGTCCTTCATGGGCCCACCATTTGAATGGTCTAGATTACATGCACGCCCGGGTGGGATGGGCTTTCTGATTGTTTGGCAAAAGTTCAACGACTAGCTATTTATCTAAATCAACACTCCTTTATTCAAGTTCAGATCCAGTCCACTGTGTTTGGGGTTAAGTATTCAATCATACACATGGAATGTAACACAAAAGTCCAAGTTAATTATTATTATTTTTTTTAAAATGAAAACATTTGATTGTTTGAATCAAGTCCAACAATTGTAGATGCAGTTAAAGTAGGCCAACCAGATCTATGATTCAACTGCATGAACAAAAAAAAAAAGGTACAAAAGAAAATGACACAACCCATGCTTAGACAGAGACATATACACGTTCTAATGCAGCTTCATCGTCCCTTCAAAGAGAAAAGACACCTGTGCAAACCGTCGGTGAATCCCACATGCAGCGGTGGCTAGGACAACCGCCAGTAAATCCCGCATGTCGTGGCGGCTTGCACAATCGCCAGTAAAGGGAGCACGATGGTCGGTAAAGCCTTTACCGACCGAGGCTTCGCCAGCTGTTAGCAAACCGTGGGAAATTGCTTTGCCGGCGGTTTTGACCGCCGGTAAAGGTCAGTTTTCTTGTACTGTAACCATGTAATCAAGTTTTAAAATCTTGTACCAGTAGGGGTGCACACGGTTCGGTTTCAGTTTTGAAACTGGAACCGAATGGCCAAGGATGTAGATGAATTGGTCCTGCCAGCTGTCGATATGGACCGTTAATGTGAAGGGGGCCACCTTTAGTTCTCATCCCTTTTGGAACCGGATCCGAACCGTGTGCACCCCTATGTACCAGGTTGTCTCAGCATAAACAGGCATTCCTAATTATTTCATTGAGTTTAAAGATAATGTAAGGTTGCTTCAGCATAAGAGAGTTCTTGCCACTTCACTAAATATTCTGGTGCCACATCATCAGAACCAACTTCAATTATTCTACCAGCAAATATTCTCTCTACTTGGAAATTGTATTTTAAGAGAAATTATTAGCCAGAAGTAAAAAAGACAAGTGAGAGAGAAAACAATTAATCCAACGAAGATACAAGTAAAAGTAATAAAACCTTACTATACTGCTTGAGAAGGTCGAACTCTATTTCCTTGCTCACATCATGAACCTCAACCTCATTGAAAAGAGAACTAATTACTGAGTGCAACAGTCCAATAATAATTTATATTTCAATAAAGAAGTACAGATAAAAAGGAAAAACAAATCTTAGTTTGTGTGTCTAATGTAGGGAGGAGATCATCTTCAGTGTTGGGCATCTATAAATCTATTCAACTGGGTCCAAGATCAAGTTCTGAGTATATTAATTAAGGATGTTAGAAATCTTGTTTTCAGTTTACACCAGCTACAAATATTTGTCATGATCCCAAATCTTTCCACTTCTTAGTAGGGAGGACAATTTTCATCCTCTCACTTTCTCTACCATAAATGTACCACGTGTAACCATCCATGCATCATGACAACCATGATCAGATCACAGATCAAACATTATTAAGGACAGACAATACAAATCATTGAAAAGCTGGTGTACAATAATCAGTAAAAGTCGGTTAGCATGGTTCCAAAAAATAGTTCTGCACCATATTAGCTGGACCATAACCGTAGTAGCCCTCTCCACCCCACAATACAGAATGAAAAGGCCCCCTTAAAAAAAAAATAAAAAAATTTGCCTGTATTCACCCATATGAGAATATCCAGTTCAGTATGGGGCCGATATGGCCATAAAGGCCTCCTATTGGTTTTTGAAATTTTCTGCTGTTTCTTCATTTCAACCCTAGCATGAGCCTTGCCCAGCCAAGCAAAATCAAAATTTTGGTAATTTTTCTAAAAGTTTTGGGCAAAGAAAGGGGGATGATACATGCCCAAATCAGCCAATATGATAAACCTGAAACTGATATTTAAGACCCTGATGATCTGTGATTTTGGGATGACACTTTTACATGTTTAGTTCTTGATCATTATGACTTTTGCTGTATGGTCCATTTGTAGAGACTTACGCTGAAAACTACTTATATCATGATGGACATATGCCATGTGTGTTATACACTTGGGAAGACAAAATACATCCTTCCTGGTGGATACGATCTCCTCCCAATTAAGTATTGAAATTCAAATGTTATAATCATATGGAATGAGAAAAACTATACACCATGGAGGAAAAAAAAAAAAAAGAAATAAAGAAAAAGAAAAAGAGAGAGTGAAAGTAGCAACATAAATTAACCTCGAAACATGTAAAGTTATTGGAAGAACATTAATACCTGCAAAGATGCCAACAGTTCGTCAGATTGGCAAGAACCATCGTATGATATATGATATATCAAGTATTCAGTCAAGAAATGATCAAAGGTATAGATGAATGATAGAAATGTCACAATACAAAGGGCTTGTTATCAAGGTTGAAGGCACAGAGGAAGCAGAGAGTGCATGTCAGAAGCGTCCAAACTCCAAATGTTCTTCCGTGTACTTCAGTCACTATATGGAAATCCCATCATCTTTAACATTTTCATGATGGTTGGATACTTCAAAGCGGATTATGTTGGCCACGTCAATACTAAGAAATTCACTTTATGCTACATCTTTATGATGGTTGGTGGGGCTATTTTAGAAGAGCGTGAAACAATCGATGACAACCTCATCCACAATATTGTAAGTTGAGTTCATTACTAATCATGAAGTTTCAAATCAAGCAATATAACTGCAATGCTTCTTCTCAAGTTTGTAGGTATTGGAGCATATCGCAAAATCATTAAGAATATTTTATAACAATTCCATGATTTCTTTCTCAAGCAACAACAAGCATTTATCAAGGTTGATGCATATATATTGACATTAAATATCTTATTGTGAAGGAAAGAGTTTAGAATTATTTATTGTCTGTGAAGTTCTTCGGCACTAAAAAAATGATTGTGGACCCACTCACTAAAAGGCTCTCTGTCACACTATTTTAGGAACATGTAATATTCATGTGAGTTATTGATCCCACAGATGTATTCGGTTAGTATAAGTTAAGTGTGATCCATTTTTCATAGACATGTATAGAGATCTCATTTATAACATGTACAACTTTTTTCAAGTAAGTGCAACTAAAAATATTTTAAAGCTACAAGACCTTTTGAGGATAAGTATATATGATCATACTACATGTGTAATTAATACTCGTACCACACTTTCATATCATTGATTTATGTTGTTTAGGCTAGTAGTATCTCTAATCATGCTTAGTCTCACTTCGCAAAAGATTAAATATTATGATAACTACCATAATTCAATGCTAATAAACTTGATGGATCGAATCATAGAAGCTTTGCACGTATTATCCAACATATAAAGTTAACCATTTGATTTTTTTTTCAAAACCATAAAACATGTTTTTCAAGATGTTTTCAAAATAAATCTTGGGCATTGATCAATATGACTGAAGTGGAAGAATCTAAGAATTCAATAAGGTGGGCCTACATTGATCAATGATATAAATCTAAGGGTTGGATATTGTGATTGGGCATATAGGTGAGCCCCACTATAGCTATGATTAGTCACAAGTACGTGTAGGGGTGGTGCGTTTGGACTTTTAACATGCATAGTGTTCCAGTTGACTAGAAAACCCAACAGGCATGGAACCATTAATGAGGAGTTTCAATGAGTTACAAATCCTTCTTTCCTGCAATTATTTAAATAGGGTATCAAAACCTAACTGGGTCAGAAACTCTGCTTTAACATCTAAATGTTTCTCTAAGGGTATAAGGTTTGGAAGATTCTGGCAATCGTATCCATCAATGGCTTCTTAAGAAGCATGATCTAATTCTAGTTTTTAGATCTTCATACTCGATTCATAGTGTGATTCTTTTTCAATTCTGCAATTATAGTTTACAAAACCACCTGAGAAACTATAATACTACATTAGTGTGATAAATGATTAATTAGCTAGCATTTAAAAAAATACATACGAAACTGCATGTGGTATTCAAAAGTCGAATTAACTATCCAGCACTTATTACTTATTTTCAACAATTCTATGGTTTAAATCATTTCTCAAATCCAAATGATTAAGTGTTTAAATTAACTTTCATATGGTATTTGTTTTGGCTCCCCTTACATTCACTTAATGCTAAAGGTAGAATGCTAATAGTAGTGATGCATTAATTTTTATTTTTATTTTTCACTTTTCAACTAAATTATCCCAAAAATTATTGTAAAATTACAATTCAGCACTTAAAGTTTTCAACAATTAATTTTCAGAGCTTAGTTTTTCAGTTTATCAAACGACACCTTAATAACAGTGGGTTCTATAGTGTAATTGGTTTACTCTAAGTTAATACATGCTGCAAGCATACAATTTTTAAGTACCTTTCTTCCGGGGATATCACTCAAACTAGTCTTTTGGCAGTGTCCCTGCAGCCATACCATAGTTTAAAAACCCAAAACCCTGACTCGACTGAATAGTCATCTGGTGTGCAATAAAGCATGTATACACACCACATAGGTGTGAAATCGGTTCCATCCATGTGGTTGTCCAATTTTTTACATGTTTTTCAAATGATAAATCCGATGTACTCAACATGTGGGCCCCAACTCGGTTGCAGATAGCCTGGCCTGGTTAGGGAGTGATGGGCAGAAAATCCGAACCTTTTGTTCGCTGGGAGATCTCCCCCCTTCCATTTGTGGCCTACTGTTTCTTGACAGAGTTGGCCTTGGCAAATTGCGGGAAGCCTAATATATTTTTCTGTTTTTTCTTCTTAGCTTTTAAGATAGGTGGGCCTGCATCATTTTGTTGGTGGGCCTGCCCGAAGTAGTCTGCTGTATAGTATCTTCTTGCAATGAAAAAAAAAAAACTAGCTTTGATGCGCCAAAACAAAAAAAAAAAAAGGTGAATGGGTTGGAAACTTCACCCAATTTCTTTTGTTGGTCGTAACCTATCAGGGCATCTCAAGGCGACCTAGTTTACAAGCAAACTCAACCTGCAGTCTTGCTTAGCTAGAAACGAGTAAAGCTACTGAGCGATTTTCTCAGTGACTCAACCAGATTTCACATTCAGTCAACTGAGTTCGCTCTACCGAGTTTTAGAACTAGGGTCTCCACTTCGTATGGGGCCCTCCCTTGGCGACTATTCAACCCGAGAGCCCCACCATGGATGTGCTACCTTTCAAATTTACAATGAGTGGATGATCCAAGCTGTCTGATTTAGGGCGTGAATACTGGCCTGACTGTCCATTGCAAGAAACAATGAGGACCGCGGGATCTATTATATTATATGAACGGTTCTCTAATCCATCACTGGAGCAGTGTACGGTGAAGATGGCAGTCCACGCCACGCGCGCGGCCCAAACGATTGGTAAGGCCATCAACCTTCTATCCGTGAATCTCCGGCAGAAGTTGAATTTGGAGCGTGGTATGAAGACCAACTGATTGGGTGGCCTCAATCAGATAGTTGAATTTGGAGCATTCGACATATTTTTTTTAATTGTCCATTTGATAGCCACCAAATGGATGGTTAGGAATGTTTGATCTATGTGACTTATGACATCCACATTGGGGCCCACATGTTGAGCAATGGGCTGACATGTATGCCACGTGTACGGTATATGAGTCAATAGCATATGTGCCATTGTGGCCAAGGCAGCCCGTCTAAAATTTGTTTTGTAATGTTTTCCAATAACCGCTCCTTGAGTGGGCCCCATCGTGCAGTTTCGTGGACCGAAAATAGGCGAATCTGCTCATTTGGTGGGTCTGGAAAGTAGGCTCCGATTTAGGCCGATCTGAACCGTTCGTTTATGATCATAAGATTCCATGAATGGACTATAAATCCAAACACGCGCGTCCGTGGAGTTATCTGGCATTCCTAACCATGTAAACATTTGTAGTACAAAACTCCATGATCATATTTTAGTGATTTTTTTATTTTTTTTTTTTTTTTGCTCTCATTTTATTTTACTTTTTAGGGTTATAACTGCTGAAACTAGAGAGGATAACAATTCTCATTCCTCGGATTAGTTCTATCTCGTACAACCGTCCATGTATGGTGAGACCCACCGGATGGGCCGTTCCAATCCCTGATGGTGGGCCCACACACGATGGTTGAAGTGGTTTAATTCTATCCTTTCAATGAAATTAAACTGGTCTATTAAAATCATTGGTTACCAATACATTATTACAATAAAAACAAAAAGAAGTATGAAATAAAATGATGGGCCATGTGGGTACTGGGCATTAATATCCGATGCACCAACATCTGTGCAAGCGGGTCGAAGGTTCTTCAATCCAGACCACTAGTATAGTGTGTGCTAGCATGGATGAGAGATCAAAGGGTTAGAATACTTCAATCCGGGAGATTTCTATTGTATCAGGCATTGTCATCAGATGACAATTCTAGATTAGTTCGAGTGATTGGAACCATAGTTTCATCCACCCAAAATCCATTCTCATCGAATCCAGGAAGAGATGATCCTATCTTCGGACATTTGTAAATCTGCGCACATCTTAGCTGTATAAGCTTCCTCTTCATATAATTCCATTCCAACTTCAATTCTTTCAGAAATTTAAGACGTAGAATCTCCACATTCCATCTAACATCTTCACTAACAAGGCTCAGTTGGCTCAGCTTTCCTCCTGCAATATACAGTCTCTTCAGCTCCATAAATCCTCCTGGCGTTAGCCAACTCACCGAGTCATCATCAGGAACACACTCAAGGACTAGCTTCTCCAGCTTCCCGAGTGAAAATGTCCTTGACGTTTTTGGTTTTGTAATCTCCGATGGTGAGGATTTCATGTGGCCCCACGTAATTTTCAGCGACCGCAGTTTTTCAATTTCGCTTAATTCATTCAAATCTTCGGCAATTTGCGCTTCGCTCCCAACGCGAATGCTCAGCTTCCATAGCTTCTTCAAGTGAGTCAACTCACTGAGTCGACATTGGTCTGTGCTTCGGGCACTCCCGACCACGAACCCTTTGAGAACTTGGAGGTTCGTCATCAAGCCGATCCCTTGAGGCATCTTGTCCAGCAAATAACACTCTGATACGTCGAGGTGGGTCAGGGACTTGATGGACGTGACCGCCGCGGTCACGTTTTCTAGATTGTGACACAACCGGAGATCCAAGATCAATAGATTGGTGAGGCCAGTGATCGTCTTTGGCAGCTCTGTTATTCGAGATATCCCTTGCAGGCTGAGATACCTCAGTTCTTTTAGGGATTGTAGGCCATCCAAGAACTTAGTGTCCACGACTTCGATGTGATGACGGGATGAATTCTGCCACCTTCCAAGCAGTAGAGTATAGATCAACTTCAACCTCGCGAGCTGCTCCTTATTGCAGCTAAGATACTGCGCGCTTAGATTGAATAGCAATCTCAATTCATTCGGATTAGATTCTAGAGTGATGTCTACTTGATCTTTCTCCTTCATTGCCGCCAAACAAGCCCGCTTGCATTGGTTGGTGTTGAAGGTCGGGCGGTCTTGTGGATCAAATTTAAAGAATATAGATTCCTTGGCTTTGGAAACCAGTATCTGCCGAGCCCAAGGGTGGATTTTGCAGTACTTGGCAATTTTGCTATGTTTTTGGTAGATGGGTTCGATCAGACCACTTGAAATCAGCATCTTAAAGCAGTCTTCTCCGACTTCCTCCGCTGTTCGGCCATCTGTCGTTGGGGTCACCAGTCCTTCACCGATCCACCAGTAGATCATGATCCGCCTCTTGATGACTATGTTTTCAGGGAAGGCTGAGAAACAAAGCAGGCATTCTTTTAGTTGAGGTTCAAGATCATCATAGCTCCCCTGGAGTAATGGCTTGCCCGGATCCGGTGCGGTGATTTTCTCCGCCTTGCGCTGGAGGTCTTCCTCGTGCGCAGCTGACTCCAACTTATCTTTTGATGGTGAAGAAGGGCTAGATGTTGTGGCAGATGATTGGAAGTCGTGGGACACTTTCGAAGCCATTGCTCGCACTCTCGTGGTGATTGCAATAAGCTTTTCGCCATTTTTACTGCTAAGAAAATCCGATGGCGGTTTTGTGATGATTTTGTCATCACCAAGCACTTCGTCGACAGTTCTAGTTAATTCATCAAAGCTACCAATTAAACTTTCCTCCCATTTCTTGGTGAATTGTAGCGCAGTTTTGGCTTCGTTGATGCAGTCTTTGGTGCAGTCTTTGATGCAGCGTTTGATGTCTTCATTGGGAGCAGAAGCTTTGCCTTCTGCCACCACGGACAGTTTGCTGAGCAACGGAGCGAAAGGTTCCCTCATAGTCGACGTGACTGGAGAAGTACAAACCAAGATGAAGATGAAAATAACAGATGAAAACGAAAGCAGATGGAATGCTTGTCTGTAAGAGGAGGGAGTTTCTTATGATTTTGGGAAAATGCTAACATTTGTTGATGATAGTAGAGATGGGAAAATTATCTAACGCATTGTGTTTGGATTTGGACATGGACAGACCTCTTCAGAACGTGGTTCCTACAAAAACTCATCGGCTTAGGAAAAGTGTTTAAGGTAACCTAACCTTTTGTTCTTAGTAGGGGTTGCAACAGGCTGGGCAAACTGACATTATAGAGCCAGGACTTGGGCTCCTAAACTTACAAACCAAAATTTAGATGTTCCACAAACCAAAAATTACACTTGTTTGATTGCCAAAATTGCATGGTAGAAATTAAGATTATCTACTATCTACTTTAGAAAACAAGCACCACAAATCAGAAGTTAGGATCTGACTTTAGGTTTGTAACATATTTATAGTGAGTCTCATAGCATTTTGTGGTTTTATTTTGTATGCGAGATGTTTAATGTATAGTCCTTTGGTGCAACTAGGAAGTGAAAAAAGGAGTTTTAATGGATTAAAAAAAAACAGTGTTCGAATCCTTTCAAAATCTGGGATGCGAAAAGGAGTTTTTTGAATTTTTGAATTAAAAAGTGCAAGTCCTTTCGCATAACCTGGGAAATGAAAGGAAGTTGTCAAAACTATAAATTGGGATCCTAAGGCTATTCTAATATTATTGGAAGACTTCTTAAAGGTATTCTAAAGGGTTTAGGGTTATCAAAGGGTGTAGAAGGTGAGATTCGAGGTTGTTCAATCGGGTAAGTCTCGGGCTCTTTGTAATTGATGCTTTCATAGTGGTGATCGTCACTTTGTGCCGTGGTTTTTTCCGCAAGGATTTTCCACGTTAAACTGTGTATTCTCTTTTCTTGTGTGTATGCTTGGTGCCATTGGATTGCTATCCAGATCTAGATAGGTGTGATTCAAGATCTTGAGCCAAAAATCCCAACAAGTGGTATCGGAAGGCAATCGGTTGGGACACGGATTTGAATCTAACGGTCGGATTAGTAATAATGACGAAAGCGCCAGGGTATGAGATTGAGAAGTACTCGTGGAAAAATATTTTTGAGTTATGGAAGATCAAGATGATGAGTTCCTTAATCAAACAAGGCGAAGATGGTGCATCATTGAGGAGCGGAAGTCACTATAATCGATGGTGATTGGAATACTCTTGATAAGAAGGCTTTATCATCGATCCGTTTATGTCTCACGTGGATGAGGTTCTCTAACACGTCATGAGGACCTAAAGCTTTCATGCGATAAGTTATGCGGTTGCGAAGTTAGAGGATGTCTAAGCGAAGAAATCCTCTCGAAAATCGCCACACTTGAAGCGGCAGCGGTGGTATAACTTCAAGATGGAGAGGGTGGAGATCCAGGAGGCTCACATCAAGAACTTTAATAAATTGATTTGCAAATTGTCTTTGGATATGGAGGAAGTGATGAAAGATGAAAACAAGCATGTATGTTGAATTTTCTCTCCCGGGTCCTATGAGTCATTCAAGGACACTATGTGCGAGATGAATAAAACTCCCGAAGTGTTGACAGGAAACTGTTATCTCGACCTTCAAGTGGAAGGCTATGAGATCAAACGCCAGGAAGACAAAGAACATGGGGACATCTTCGATGCGATTGCGTTTTACGATGGGTAGGGACCACAAGGTACAAGTTATGGAGGTTCTAGATCCAAATCCAAGGGTAAGGGGCAAAGGAAAGGTAAAGTTTTGGAATTGTGGGAAGGAAGGACATGTGAAGAGGGATTGTGAAAATCCTAAATCTAAGAGGAAGATTCCGAGGCTTCATATGAGAGAGGCTACACACCGCCACGTCGGATAAATCGAGTGGATGTGATGGTGATGTTTTGTCCGTGTCTTCGCAAAGATCGGGACGGTCATACGATGATCGAAGGACGAGTGGATGCTTGACACATGGGGGCATCTTTTCACATGACCTCATCTGAGTTGGTTCACTAGCTACGAGGGAGTGCGATGGTGGACAGTGTTTATGGGCAATGACTTTGTGTCTGTAATGTTGTGGTGTTAGTACGGCACATCAGGATGTTTGATGGGGTGAGCGTGCCTTGATGCGGATGTGAGGCACGTTCTCGATTTGCAAAGCGAGAATCGATTTCTCTTGGTGTACTTGAGGTAAAAGGATGCAAGTACACATGTATTGATGGTGCTCTTAAAGTATCTAAGAGGGCACGGGTAATCATGAAAGCGCAATGACTCGATCATGTTTACAAGTTGATCGGGAGCACTTCTGGAAAGTGGAGCTGCATGGTGTAGAGATTCCACTTTCTCGCACGTGTGTGGCATGTAACGCATCTTGTAGACTAAAGGGCATGGCCACATGAGCGGGCAGGGCAGGAAAGCTGAGACGAGCGGACAGGGATACAGAGCAAGTGGAGCAACCACCTGTGTGAAGAATCATACGGCATGATCGCAGGATATCAGGTGGTACATGGACGACTCTAATATCGCAGAGGACTCATCTTCTATTCTGATGGCTCTAGGTGAGCCCGGTGCTTAAAAAGTCAAGAAGGTGACTATGGGCGATGTGATGGATTCGTTGACTGCACCGACATATGGGAGCGGGTGGAGCTTCCAGGTGGGAGGTGGCGGTTGGATGCGTAGTGGACCTTCGGAGGATACATCAAGATATAGATCAGCAGACGAGGTTGGTAGCGAGGGTTATTCTTAGGAGAGAAGAGATCGGCTTCTGATCGTGGAGATATTGCCGACGGTATAGCAGGTATCTATGTGAAGATCCGTGATTGGCGCCGTGGTTGGCCAATGTGATCTTGAGTTATGATGTGATGCGAAAGAAATAAGAGAAGAGGTCAAGAAGCTACACAGTTAAGATTGAAGACATGGTGGAAATTATTGCGAGATGTCTTAAATCCATCTGAGTCCTTTCAAGAACCTCTCGGGATGCGGAAAGGAGTTTCATGGATTCTTAGTGTGTTGCAAGTCCTTTCGTTTAGAACGGATGCGATGCGAAAGGAGTTTCTGCAGAATTTTGTGACGCAAGTCCTTTATAGTAGGCCGGGATACGACTTGAAGGGGAAGTTGCCAAAACTATAAATTGGGGTCCCTGAGGGCTATTCTAATATTATTTTAAGACTTCCTAAAGGTATTCTAAAGGGTTAGTAGGTTATTAAAAGGGTGTAGCAAGGGTGAGATTTGAGGTTGTTCGAATCGGTAAGTCTTTTTCTTTCAGTAATTGATGCTTTCATAATGGTGATCTATCGCTTTGCCGCGTGGTTTTTCCGCATAGGGTTTTCCACGTTAAACTATGTGTTCTCTTTTTTGTGTGTGGTGCTTGGTGCCATGGATTGCTATCCCAGATCTAGATCTGGAAGAAGCGTGATTGCTTTAATACGAGTGTCAGCCTTTTAAAAAAATCCCAACATATTTAAGTGTATGCCACACGTATAATGTATAATCTCTTGGTGCCTCTGTATCACCCATCATGCTTCTTATCGAATTACTACACTTCTCTAAACCAATTTTAGAAAGAAAACCGTGCAAACCCTGCACCAAGGTGTTTTATCCAGTCCAATGGATAGGGGTGTGGTGCGGGGAGGGACTTGATGAGGTCGATCACCATCTTCCTAAGGGGATAACTACTCCCAGTCTACAGAGCTCTCTGGACTTCTCATGGAGCTTTCTAGAATCCATGAGGGATAAAAGCATGAATAATTCCTAATAATTTCGAAATAATTTGATTATGATAAAAAATAAAATTACAACTCTTTAAATAAGGAATTGAATCATAAGATGAAGTTTTTGGACTTAAGACCATAACTCAAACACCCTAAAATCGTGACTTATCATAAATTTATAGATGACTTATATTCCTACTAGACCCCGTAAAAATAGTAAGTGTCCAATTTGGCCCAACCACGTTATTCTCCCAACTTTTCTAAGCCTTTTTCATATTGGGCACAACTTTTATAACTCAAAGTATACTCAAACTAAAACTTACTATTTAGGGTAAAAACAAAACTAAATGGAATTTTTGACCGTCGATTTAATGGAATCTCACAAATCCGGCATGGGCAACACGACATAGCCGGGTCGGTTGGCTTAAGTATGTCCTCTTACCCTAAAATCATATATAATATATCGAAAAACTTGTCTCCATTTGTGAGATACGACTGATTTAAGGTTCTAATGGTTTAGATTGTTTCTGTCTGGGACACGCTCTACATCAGGGTCAGTCAGACACAACTCATCTGAGTCAACTCGGACCCGATCAGACCGATTTGATTTACCAACTCAGTCAAGACAGGCTGATTCAGCAATGACTTTTGCGAGTTGCAACTCCATGGAGGGCCAAACGAGTCGGGTTAAGTCGCCGAGCCTTTATGACTAGCATCATGGGTTGAGGCCATTGAACTGGCGTTTATACACGTTTGAACCGTACCATCCACAAAAGTGGGCTGTTGAGTTGAATTAAAAAGGAAAAAGAAAAGGGGGAGACAATTACCAAGTGCAGAGATTTTGTGGACCCATGCATGATATGTGCAAGACCACTACTAATCAGGTGTGTTGTACTCCAAAAATGGGTGGCCATGTTGCACGATCCAGTCCGTGCTGCACCGAAGTATGAGATCTAGTCCGTCCATCTTATGAATACAAGAAGTCCATCCACCCACTTAAAAGGTGAGCCTTGGTGTTAGGAATAAATGGACAACCATGTAAGATATGGTGTGCTTCTTGGCCGGCTCCACCTGCTTTGTAAACAGTGAAAAACCAAATTTTGAATTGGTATGGATTTTTCATCTGTAATTTACAAGGACCAAACAGAGGGATGGCTATTATCATGGACCCATATGGGACCCACCTTTTTATTTTCTCTTACCCTTGCAACTCCAGCCCTTACCTTGCTCAGCAATGTAGGGCCAGACCGGCAGAGCCATGCCTAGGGGACGAGGGTTTCCCACTAAAGTCTTCCCACCGAGTGTTGCTTTGAAAGGAAAGGTAAGATCTCTTGCCCAAGTGGCACGCCGAGGTCGACCCTACACGAAATAATCAGGCGCGGCTGAAGTGTATCCCTGGGGACGCGGATTTCCTCCTAAAGCCTTTCGCAGGAAGTTCGTGCGCTTGAGACTTAGGTGGGATCCACCGTGATGTTTGTCAGAAATCCACTCCGTCCATCCGTTTTGTTAACTCGTTTTAGGAGAAGAAACCAAAATTGAGAGGGATACAAGACTGAAGGGGGCCGTACTAAAGGAAAAGGTGGTTAGGAAGATTTCTACCGTTGAAACATCCCTAGGTTCGACAGTGATGTTTACATGCCATCCATACCGTTAATAACGTCATTTGTGCTAGGATGAACTTAAAACATAAATAATAGCATGATTCAAAACTTTTTTGGCCCCACGAATATTTCAACTGTGGACGTTCAATTATAATGTTTTCGGCCCACTTGAGCATTGGATATGGTTCATTTTCGGCCTTATATCTTAAAATGAACTCAAAAAACGGATGGACAGAGAGGATTTCTCACAAATATTACAGTGGCCCACCTGGTTCCCAGTACAGGAACTCCATGAAAAAGGCTTTCGCAGGAAATCCGCGTCCTATCCCTGTACACACCGGACGCGGATTGGCTGTCAGCCAATGGCTGATGGTCGGTGCTCCGTGGGACCCACCATGATGTATGCGTTTCATCCATGCCGTCCATCTATTTTTACGGATCATTTTACGGTATGAGACCATAAATGAGTGGACCATGATGTATGTGTTTCATCCATGCCGTCCATCTATTTTTACGGATCATTTTACGATATGAGACCATAAATGAGTGGCTATATCCCAATCTTAAGTGGACCACATTACATGAAACAGTGTTGAATGAGAGTCGACCATTAAAAAACATTTTGTGGCCATAAAAGTTTCGGATCAAGTTGATTTTTGTTTTTTCCCTTAACCTGGGCATGTATGACCTAATAAACATATTAGATGTCAAATAAACTGTACAATGGGCCTTAGGAGGATTTTAATGATGGATATCCAACCACTATTGTTTTCATGTGGTGTGGTCCAACTGAGATTTATATGCCTCTCATTTCTGAAAGCAAGCCATAAAATGATATGTAAAAATGGATGAACGGAATGGATGAAACATATACATCATGGTGGGACCCACAGAGCACCTACCACCAGCCCCGGGGCTGGTGTCAGGGGGAGTAGCCAATCCGTTTCCGGATACACCGGGGTGGGTGGATTCCTGACAGTGGGGCTCACCCACCTTGATGTATGTGTCTCTAGCAGACATTTGTGAGTGCTGCATGCACGCCGTTTTGGCGGGGCGAACATCCACGCTGTGCATCCGTTTTGATAAATCAATTTAGGGCATGATCCAAAAAATAAATCACATTCAAATCTTAGGTGGACCATACCACAGGAAAGAGTGGGTGATTGACCATTAAAAACTACGTGAGAGCCACAAAGGTTCAGAATAAAACCTACATTTGTGTGGTCCCTTATCAACAGGTTGATGGCAAATAAACATTTCGGTGGCCCCAACAAGTTTTTAATGGGGAGTATTCACCACTGATTTCTATGGTGTAGTGCACCTAAGATTTGGATCATCGTGCCCTAAAACCAGCTGTCAAAATGGATGGATGGCGTGGATGTAAGGCATCAACAACATGGTGGGCCCCACAGTCAGGGATCCACCCACCTAAGTGGATCCAGGGATCCACTGAAGCCACACCCTAATAATGGTAGACATGCAATGGTGGGCCTACACAAACTCTTTGGTGATCACCTGCCTAGCATGACTACCGATTTTGTGAGTGGAACAATCTATGTTCACGAGATCTATCCCGTCCATCACGTACAACACCCCTTATTTGCTCTTGATCCAAAAATCAGACTAATTAAAAATCAGGTGGGCCACCTCATCTGGAATTATTATACCTTTAACATCTAAATTCTCGTGTTATTGCCCACCTGAATTTCGGAATAACGTAGTTTTTAAGGAATGCTTTCATCCTCATGATACAAGTTACATGGATGGATATTGGAAATATAGACAGCACAACGGACAATATACAAAACTAATCAAGTGCAATCTATCTCAACTGTTTCCCATGGTGCGGCCCACCTTAGTTTTGAATCGTTCCAGGATGAACGAGAGGGATAGGCAACGTACCTGATGAACGGATTAGATCTCACAAAAGTTTCAACCATGTGGAAGTGGCAGTCGAAATGCTGGCTGACAACTTCGACGGTGATAGAGGGTGGCCCACCTTATCTCCCAGCGATGATGGCACTGCATAGAATAAATAGTAGCTGCTCCTGCCTGAGCATGAACTACCTACCTCAGCTGCTACCTGCCGTTGCTGGATTGTATTTTTTCTCATGCAACTCTTCTCTGCCATATGTTTAAAAAAAAAGTTGGGCAGAGTGGGGTTGCTTTAAACTGACAGTGACCTTCAAACCTACACCTGACATAGTTTCCAGGCAATCTAAACCGTCCAAATATCTGAACCACTCGTTATTTTATTTTGCCCATCCATTTGAGAGCCATCAATCTGATAGTTGAGATTTGGACAAGCGTGATATTAGATACATGATATATCCACAATATTTCACAATTTGGACGGTTTGAACTCTCCTCATCGTATATGCCACGTCAGCTAGTAACTTTAAGAAGAGGGTGGGTCAGACTCATGAAGTGGGTCTCAGTCTGCGGGTTGGACCATGCTTGTTGAAGAGGCAGCTCAACGTGGGTCCGTTTTTTAGTAGGTCATAATTACAACCGGTTGCACCACCGGTTACAGTCCACCCAGCTGGTAACTTCCAACCAGTTAAGTGTATGTGAAATCCAAACCCTTCAAATAGGTTGCCCATTCATATTGATCTCCTAATTCAAAAAATAATCCCATGTACTCATTTTGTGGACCACATCATATGAAGAAATTTCTATCCATTGGTAAATTGAAAAAATAAGTGTGGCCCATTTGATAAGTACATGTGGATGAATTTTGCGGAAGGTGATCATCCCGATAGTACCAATGTATTAGACAGGTTGTGTTCAAGCATACATCAAATGTTGGATGTACGGTAAATTATGGTCCAACGTAGTACTTGAATATTTTGGTAGCTTTTAAACCCTCTTTTATCGGACCGAGGACCAGCAGTGAAACATACAACTCATGCAAAGACAATGTAATAGACTATGAGATTCAGATAAGCTAACATGAGTTGATTACACTCAACGAGGTTTAGATGATAAGGATGACAATTTAGATAGTCATGTCTGTGGGAGATTTTGAAAATTTGAAATTTTGCTTGGAATATTATTAGGGAAATTTCTCCAAAGTAGACTATTTAAAAGTATTTATTATAAATCAATGAATATATTTAAAATTTAAATTTACAATTTTATAATGTTTTTAGCATTTTTGCAATAAATCACAATATTTTGATAATGCTGCCATGATGTATATACTTAAGTGGGTTATATATATACTCATTTGTAGTTGTGTGGTCTATTAGAACGGTCCTGATCTGCACTTTACCATTCTATGTGGACCAAGCTAGAGTGACTCTATCCTATTCTGATGGAGATTAGCACTATTCAAGTACATGACTTCCCTTGCTATGAGTATATAAAAGAAGCATGTTACTATTTTCTGATAATGCATTTTCTTCAGTGGTAGAGGGCCATGCTATGTAAGGATTACCTAGAGCTAAACGTGGAACAATCCATTCATTAAAATGCAGTTACTTCAGACAGTCGATTGTCTATTGTTTTTTTACGGTGTAGCTAGCTGGGCTGATGAAAGAAATAATCCTTTTTGCACGGCTAGGATGTCTCATGGGAGTTGATCCATGTGATGTCTCATGCTTTTTGCACGGCTAGGATGTTGCAACCTAGTCACACAGCATGAAAGAAATAATCACGTGTTAAAGTTCCCATAAATGTTGAGTAGGAACACATCTCTATGACGAGGAATAAGTAAAATATTAAAAGGAAAAGCACCTTCTTAAGAATAAAATATAATAAAATAAAATAAGCACATTCCTTACCTTACTTTGATGCTAAAACACTAAGAACAAAGGGCAAAAAATGGTGGTGAATGCACGGAATAAAGTTAACTATGGATGAATGGAAAAGAAAAAAGAATAACGTGATTAGGACCAAGAAAAGAATATTGTAATTAAATTAAAATAATGTATTCCAAATCCAGAATTTGATTGAAGCGTGTCGAGCACCATCTTCTAGATAACTATTCACGGAAAGACTCCTCGAATCCACGAGGAAAGAAAGCAAGAAAATAGAAATAAATTCTAATAAATTCGAAATTAATTGATGAATCAATAAAAATGAGTTCACAACCCTTTAAAAAGGGATACCAAGCAATGTGAGAGAAATCAAAATCAAACTATGACTAAAACTCCTAGAATTCGTGACTTACTATAATTAGAAAACTTACTATTTATAGGACAGATTAAATGATGTTTACTAGTGCAAGGTTTTCGATGGTTAAAAATAGTAAGTGTCCTATTTGGCTTCACCAAACGATTCTCCTAATTATTCTAAGCTCTTTTTGAGCGCAATTCCTAAAGCCTGATGGATGAAGAGTTATAATCAAACTAAAACTTACTATTTATAGTAAAAGCGAAATTAAAATAGGGAAACGACCGTCAATACAGGGGTATTTTGCAAATCCGACTTGCGCAACCTAACATAGCGGGGTTGGTTGGCTAAAGTATCTCGTTCTACCGCAAAATCATATATTTTACGTCTGATAATTCATTCCGGTTTGCGAGATATGCCTGATTTAAGGTCTGACAGTCCGGATCACTTCTGTTGTCGACCAGGCCTTTTCTAATCCATCTTGGCCATGTAACTGTCTGTGACCCTCTCTACATTAGCCCGTCAACACATGGAGAAGATGTGAATCACCGATAAACGGAAACCAATTAGAGGGAGACCTAGGCGATCAACATGGTGGTTAGGCCAAGGGAAAAAACAAGGGTCACGATCTCCCCATCCTCTGTATCTCAGCAAAAAAAAAAAAAAAAAAAAAAAAAAAAAAAGGGGGAAGAAATATGTTTGTTCCAAATACTAATGCTTAGGGCTATCTATAGTAGGTTTTTTCTTTTTCTTTTTTTCTTTTTTTTTTGTCAACAAATCACAAAACTCTATTCTTATATATAATCTACTTTGACATCAAGAGAAAATCCTTTGTCTCCACCATTTTATAATCCAACGGACCAATAAGATAAGAACTTAAAACATGTAAAAAAAGAAGAAGCAAAAACCAAGGAATAAGCCAGTAAGGAAAGAAAATCAATTTGAGATTCATCCATGAGTTAGTGCATGCATGCTTTGAGAGAGGAAATTTTGGATGGCATACCTGCAAGTGAAGGCACATTTTATAGGCATGGAAAACTATTTTTATGTCCTGGAAAGATTTGCAATGAGTAAAGGAAAAACTATTTACACGTTGTAATTGTTGTTGCCTTTCTTTCTACCAAAGAAAAAACTCATACTAAAATATTAGAGTATTTTCTCCCATTTGCATTAGATCAGGAAGAAACTCCTTAGCTTAAGAGATTGTCATCAACAAATCTACATCAACATCATACACATCATCTTCAGGTATGATCATTGTCATTCGTATATCATTGTGCTTTTAGAAAATTGATAATACTACAATCCGGGCATCCTAGGATAAGTCCCCTTATTAAAATTATTTTTTAAACGATTTTGTTGCTTGTGTACACTAATGACCTAACAACTATGACACCCATCATTGCCCAATCCTTTCAGTTGATGATCACAACTAGTGAATTCTTCTTTCGGTGGAACCCATCTTTATTGTTAGGCAATCCCAAGTACATGATTGTGTTGTAGTAATAACTCGGTAAGATTGAGGTCTATCCATAGAAAATTAGTGAGAGCACAACTAGAATTAATTTGGGTTATCTGGATTTTTAATCTAGTAAAGTACAAAGGATTTAAAATAATTCATAAAATACTAAATATTTAGAAATCCATTTATAACAATCACAATATCTAAACTTTTATAACTCAATTGAAATCAAAATTTTATCATATCCAATCAAAAAATAATTCTATTAAATTAATCACAAATGCCAACAAAATATGAGTTCAATTAAATGATCATCTCATGAAGCACTCAGATCTCAATTATAGAGAATGTGGTAATTTATTATGCCTAAGGTCCCTAATAGATTAAGGAATTAAATAGATTAATTCATTCTCTAATTAAAGTAAGCAATTGCTTAATCAAAATATCCGATGTAACCAAAATTCATAACGAATCAAAGAAATAAACAACTTAAAGGCTTTTATAAAGTAAATTCAAATTAATTCAATCTAATATCATCATTCAAACCATTGTTGTTAAATAAAATAAACTAAAATTGTAATTAACTACAAACTTCATCTCTTAGCCTTAGTTAATAGATTAGCCTAACATGGCTAACATCATACAACAAAAGGTTCCTAACATATAGAGCCATACAAGTTTTTAAAAATTTGTTAAGTGTAATAACCTTAAAGTAAGGATTTATGAGAGAGGATTAATGATAGTAGTTAGATGGAATTTAAATTCATAAATTAAGTTTAAACTTAATTTTTATGATTTGAATGATTTAAACTTTGATTTGGTTTATGATAAATACAGTGAGAATGCAATGGGTAAAATTTAAATTCAATGAGAATATGATGAATAAATGCATGAAATATTAGTACACACCCTAGAACTCGGGATCAGCGTCATCGTAATCGAGTTATGAATTTGGGTATGATAGTAAATAGGACCAGCATTCATTAGAAGCAAGCATGCCAAAATTATACAATTCCACAAGAATTTGGAAGATCATATATTTCAAGCCAAACCTTACACAATGACTAGCAGATGTCCCTTGCATAGTCATCATTTTGTGAACACCACCCGCACACATGGTTCACGGGCACACCCTTCCTTGAAGAAATGTTCTTGGTTAAATTGGGTTCGCTTTTGTTTCTTTGGTTGCACAATGTCATGTGCACGAATTAGATGCAAATGGTATGTTTCAAATTTGGAGTTGCTACTAGCCAATGAAGCTTTTGAATCTATGGTTGACCAGGAATAGTGAAATCACTTCTGAATCATGGAATTATGACATCCTTGGTCAAAGTGACTTCAGAAATTTCTCTACAGTCTTAAAATTAGGCTAAGAGTTTCAATGATAGAAGAGTGAGGGGTTAGGCACACTCTCCTACACTTATGATGTACGATCTCTAATCTATTGGGTTTTATAAATTTGAAAGAGATTTTGTAGATCGAATTTCGATGTACATGTCTAGTCATGCTTCGCATAACCCATGAGGGGCTAGGCAAGCAAAAGAATAAAGAGTTCTTAGCCCTCTTTCTTAGAATTAAGTGGCTTTGAGTAGGCAATAATAAACAAAAATAAAATAGGCAATTCAATTAAATGCAATTCTAATTTTATAACATAAGGTTTACGACTGTAGGTTCAATGAAATGTTGAGTGTAGATGCGGCTAATCGATATCCAACCCAAGTGGATGGTTTCTATTTATACCTACTTGATGCATTATTAACATCATTTACAACATTCCTATTAATTATATCATTTTTATCATATTTCTTATTTTTATGCTCGACTGTTATGTTTTACTTGTGTATATTATTTTAATTTTATTGTGCACGAAACATGATGGATTCACTCATTGGGCATGGCCAACCAACAATGTATTGATGGAAAAACTGTATGTATAGAATTGAAGAAGATACAACAACTCAAGAGTAAGAACATGAAGCCAAATGGTGGACGATGTACAGGAACAATGATTATATTTATTCGAAGACGAACTTATTACGTTGGATCAGTAGAATGATTAAATGAGATATATGTTTTTTATTATTATTCTCATTTATCTTTCAAAATGGCTTCTTATTTAGATTTTATACTTTTTGAATACCTTGATGATTTTGTAAAAATGACTTAATAAAAGTCTCAAATGGGTGGACTGAAATGTTTTAGTTAGTGTTCTCGAATATTATGAATGTGTGGTAGTGAATGTTCGTGAATCGATTAGTAGTTGATATGAGTGTATTAATGAATGTTAATGAGAACTGAGAATTCATATTATATTATGTCTTTGTTAAAATGATGTGACTCACTGATTTAACTACCCTGAGTGTATGAGTCATGGATCGTAACTTAGCTCTAATAGTGTACACTCAATATCTAAATTATGGGACATGACAATTTATCTCCTTCCATGTAGTGTTGATATACGGCTATTAAAATCATCGAAACTATGGTCCAAATATGGATAGAGAATATCTATATAAGCATACTTTTTTCAGAACAAAATTTTTTATTAACAGAAGAGGATATAACATACAAGTTTCCATGATAGCCCGCATCAGGTTACTCGACTATTCCTCAACTTGGTTCACTTAATCACTTGAAACTTAGGACTTCACATACTACAGCAAAACCCAATGCTTAGAGAGACAAGAGCCTTTAGAGGGAAGGAGCCTTAGATATAAACAGTAGAGGGCCTATTTTGCTAATCTAAAACTCCACCCTGGCTATGACCTTCCCGTGGTGAGGAGCCTCCCCTTAGAAACGGGTCGGGCTACATTTCTCACCCTCCAAACTCCTCCCAGAGCTTATGGTCTTCTCCAATCCTCAAAACATTCCTAGCTGACGTAATAGAGAAAACACCCGAAGGTAAGGGTCAAACCCAATTATCCATACGATCTAACATATAACATCACTCCTCCCGAATATATTATATAACATAGGCCGGTCGCATGGTTAGGAGTAGTGAGACTGGAAGAATTCCCTCATGTCCTAAAATGTCTTTTACCTGCATATAGAAAATATCATCCCGAATGGGCGCTGGAATTACAGAGGCGAGAGGTCTAAACCAGTCTAGTCCATCGTCCAGGTGATAACTCCCCCCTGTTGGGGGACCGTGGAAGCACAGAAAGATGAATCAAGTGAAGTAATTCAATTGCACCAAGCAAGCACAACGCAAACACTCTAAATTTAACGTGAAAAAACCCTTAAGGAAAAAATCTACGGCACAAAGCGACAGAAAACACTATGAAAGCAAAAATTACAAGAGATAGAGAGAATACATGATTTGAACAAGCCTTAAATCTCCCTTTACAAGCCCTTGAAACCATAGGAGCAAATTAGAAAGCCTTAGATTACCTCTCAATTGCGATTACACCCAAACATATCACCTCTAAGAGAATCCCAATCAAAATCGGAAATAAATCCCACAAATTTGCAAATCTGCATATATGCGCGGAATCGTTCGATGACATTGAACACACTTCGATGTCATCGAAACATAACCTTCGATAACATCGAAGCCACTTCAATGGCGTCGAAAAATACCAAAATATTCCAACAACTAAGCATGAAAATCCAGATATTACCGATGACATCAACCAAGCCTTCGATGGCATTGAATAACTTTCGATGACATTGAATGGTCTTCGATGACATTGAAAAAGGGCACTGAAGTGTCTAGCAACCAAATCGATTTATTCCAAAAAATTTCAATGGCGTCGAGCCGACTTCGATGACATCGAAGCTTGCTCGATGGCATTAACCTACATGCTCGATGACATTAACCTGTCATCGATAGACTGTTGAATTATAGATTTAAGACATCTATACTAATATCCACATTGTCTTCAATCGACATCCTTCATAGCTTCTTTTCTCATTCTCTAATCTCATCTTGCATCATAGCTCCATCATCGCTTCTCGTACATACTGTCCTTCTTTTACACCTTCTTCAATACTAGAGAAGTTACATAAAACTTGAACTTTTATAGGAACCACCTTAGTGAGAATGTCTGTTGGATTCACGCTGGTGTGAATCTTCTCCAGAGTCACGCCTCCTTCCTCAAGCACCTGTTGGATAAAATAATGACCAACATCAATGTATTTAGTACGTAAATGATAAACAGAGTTTTTAGCTAAATTGATAGCACTCTCGTTGTCACAATTAACCAGCATGGCCTCCTGCTGAAGCCCCAACTGATTTATCATGCCTCTCAACCAAACGCCTTCTTTAAAGCCTATGTCACCGCCATATACTAATTAGATTCGGTTGTGAAAAGAGCCACGATAGACTGAAGCTTCAACATCCAAGTGATTGCTCCACCCGTTAGTACAAAGAAGTACCTTGAAGTCAACTTTATGGAATCCACACTGCCTCTGTAATCTAAATCCACATACCCAACTAACTTGGTCCATGTCTTCTCAAAAGTTAAGGCATGATCTTTTGTACCTCAAATATACCGAAGTACCGATTTCACCACTTCCCAATGTTGCTTGCTAGGGTTTGACATGTATCTGCTTATAACACTAAATGCCCGTGAAATATCTGATCTCGTATAGACCATGACTTATATTAAATTGCCAATAATATTTAAATAAAGCACACGAGACATATACTACTTTTTCTCATTTGATTTAGAATATTGTTATAAGGAAAGCTTGAAGTAAGTCGTATAAGGAACGCTGACCGACTTTGCCTTGTCCATCTCATATTTGATCAATACTTTCTCAAGGTATTCTGGTTGAGATAACTAAAGATTGCTCATTTTCCTATCTCTATGATTATCTATACTGAGAACCCTCTTTGCAACTCTCAGATCTTTTATTTCGAATATCCCTGATAACTGAGTCTTCAGTACATTGATTACAGACATATTATGGTTGGTGATCAACATATCATCAACAAATAATGGTAGGATGATGAACTTGTCATCACTCGGTGTTTTGAAGTAGACACGATAATCATACTCACTCCTATTAAATTTCTGACTAAACATGAAAGAATCAAACTTTTTATATTACTAGTTAAGCGACTATTTTAGGCCGTAAAATGACCTCATTAACCTCAAAATCTTGTTCTCTGCCCCTTTAACACCATAGCTTTTTAGTTGCTTCATGTAATTATGCTTTTCTAATTCCTGGGACCCAAGTGCGGGAATGCAGAGAGTGCTTTAAGTTCAGAGAGAGAGAGAGATTTCGAGATCGTATTGGGTAGGGTGCAGAAACCCCACCCTTTGGGTAAGACCGAACACAGTAAATGATAGAGGCTTGCGATACTGTTTTTTTACTATCATGGGTTGGCGAATATCTCTGTGAAGTCCACACATTCTCTCTAAGTATAACTCTTCGCTACCAACCTTACTTTGTATATATATCATATTTCTTCTTGAAGATCCACTTGCACCAGATCGCTTTTTGGCCTACTGAAAACTCCACCAGCTACACGTGTTGTTCTCATACAAAGAGTCTATCTCATCGTTCATTGCCACTTTCCACTTTTCTACATCAGACTTATCAAAAGTCTCCTGAATGATAGACAGTTCTTCTCATCTATAATGCATGCATATGTGATATTAGAGTCATTCTTGTATCTTATCGGTAACCTGCAATCCCGTGGCGGATTTCTTTGAGGTGGCTGCTCCACCTCTTCTTGTACATCTGTTTGTGCATTTGTCTTAACCTGAGTATCGCCTATGTCAATATAAAGGTCAATGACCAACATTTCTAGTTCTTTTTGCCTCTCATTATCATTCTTGCAAAATAGGGAATCTTCGTCGAATTTAATGTTCATGCTAATAATAATTTTCCGTGTGACTCAATCATATAACCCGTATCCCTTCACACCATTACCATTGCCGACAAAATCGTGTCATTCAGATGTCAGGTTTAAAACATCTATCAACGCCCCCAGCCCACCATCCTACGGGCTTGAGATTTGGATGGTCAAGATTATAGAGGCGATGTGAAAGCATACTTATCAAGCTATCCTAAACATCCATTTTCAGTGGCTAACAATTGAATGGTTAAAAATAACATTCTGTGTTGTTCAAATTTAAAAGGAAAAATAAAAATAAATCAAAAGGGTGTTCATGCTCCATCCACAATTGGTCAGCGATTTGGATGGTCAGGATTACAATGGAATAATGACATTTGTACGGTGAAGAGTCACCGCTACGTTTTTAATGGTGCTAAACTAACACTATGCTCGTTCGCATGCGGCACAAAGAACAAAGGAGCTGGAGGAAACCACGAGAAAAAGGAAGGTGGCAGCGAACTCAACAGAATAAAGAGAAAAAGGAACAAAAGGTAAAGATTTCGGAATTCAATCGCCAATGGGAGGAAAGCATGTTAGCCAATTTCAAGAGAGATTTCCAGAGAAAGGAGATTCGCTCCTCCTCGGTAGGCCAAAAATGAGCCAGATCAACAACTCATGTGGCCACACCAAAAAGACAATGAGATGGGATGCTTGCCAACCTTAGGCTTGCTGTGGGACCACGTGGTCTTCATTTTTCATCAAAACCATTCATCAGATGCAACTCACGATGAAAAAATAAATTAAAATCAGCCTGTACGAAAACTGAAGTACTGGGCTACAGTGCGCAAACTAAGAGGTTTTACGTGCAATTCAAGTATAGAATAAGGTGGGACCAAAGAGCTTGAGCTTGGGCTTGAGTGTTTTAGTTGCTGTGTAGTGTAGGCTAGAAGAAAGCTTTCGTATAAATAAACATTTGTTGTAAGAGAAGAGAGGAAGAGGAAAGATGCCTGTTTATGAGTATGTTGTTGAGTTACTCGTCCAAAAACTCAATGACCCAATCGTTCAGAAAGCTAGTTTCTTTCACAGGGTGGGAGATGAGGTCCGATATATCCAAGATAAACTTGAGATGATTCGACGCTCCTTACCTGATGCATATGAGAAACAAGGAAGAGATGAGAGAGTGAAGCTTTGGATGCAAGACGTGACAGATGCCGTATATGATCTGGAGGACATCATAGACAGAATGGTCTCCAAAACAGCACCCCATAGGCAAGGAGGATTCATGGGCTCCCTCAACAGGTGTGCTTTAACCTTCAATAAATTAATTGTTCGACGTAAGGTGGCCTTGGAGATTAAACGGATAATGATTAAAATCCGTTCAATCTCCGACGCAAGTTCAGCCTACGGCATTCAAAGCACAAACTGGGCAGAAGGGACGAGCACTGCCGGCCAAAACCTCAGAGCTCATCTCATTGTAGAACCCGATATAGGTGGTTCCGACCGAGAATCGTATACATTGGCTGGACATCTGACAGAAGACAGGCTTGAGCTCTGTGTTGTTATTTTGTTAGGAGAGCTGGGTCACGGTAAAACCACTCTCGCCAGGAGACTCTATAACGAATACAGGGTGAAGAAATTTTTTAATTCTCGCACTTGGGTTTTTGTTTCACACGATTATGATCTTAAAACTCTTTTGCTGGAAATCATAAACTGTGGTATGGTGCAATCCGACGTGGAACTCAAGGCGATGATGGAAAAGGACATCGTTGAGCTGACAGAGCACATTTTCAATTATCTGGAAGATAAAAGATACCTGATGGTTTTCGATGAGATATGGGAAACCAAAGCATGGGATGATTTGAAGAATGCGTTCCCGGATAAGAAGAATGGGAGTAGGGTCATGTTCGTCACACGCAACAAAGACTTACCTTCACATCTTCTCACAGTAGGCTGGACCCATGAATTATCCTCTTTAAGTAATGCAGATAAGTGGGAATTATTTTCGAAGAAAGCATCAATCCAGAAGCAAGATATACCCGAATCCTTTAAATTGTTTCTCCAGAACAGCCCACCTCTTGCAATCGTTGCCATCGGAGGGCTATTATCAAGGAAAGAACGAAATGAGTGGGAGAATATACTCGAAAGCATCCAGAGCCTCAATGAAGTAATATCTTTGGGCTATAAAGATTTGCCCTATTACTTGAAACCATGTTTTCTTTACTTGGGCATTTTTCCAGAAAATTATGAGTTCCACCCTAAAAAACTGATTCAATGCTGGGTCGCCGAAGGGTTCCTACAACAGAGAGGAGACCACAAAACACCAGAAGAATTGGGAGAAGAGTTTCTGTTAGAGCTAATTCAACGAGGTATGATCCAAGTTGCAGAAAGAAGCTCAAGCGGGTGTATCAAAAGATGCTGCATCTCTTTTCTCGTGCGCAATCTCTCCCATTCAGAGGCTGAGGAAGAGAATTTTCTCGACGTGTTTCATGAGCACTCACGTCCCAGGCAGACAGCTACACAGCATCGACTCGCTCTCCATTCTCATCTCAATCGATCTACTGACATCCAAAACTTCTCTAGTCCACACCTTCGCTCTTTGTTTTGCTTCAAGATGGCATGGCTGCGGGTTCGCCTTAAGACGCTTAAATTGCTGCGGGTGCTTGACTTAGAGGGTGCATTAATTACTGAATGGCCTGATGGTATGGGAGAACTTATTCACTTGAGGTACTTGGGGTTGAGGCGGACAAAATTAAAATTCATTCCACCATCTGTAAGGAACCTTCGGAACCTAACGACTTTGGATGTGAAATTCACCAGCGTCGACGAAGTGCCTGATGCAATACAGGAGATGAAGGGACTGCGACACCTTTATACGAATAGGAATGTCATAATCAGGAAGTCACGGATCATAGAGTCTTTAATAAACATCCAAACTATACCAATGATGCAAGCTGATGCATGGATGGAGGAGGGATTGGGAAAGCTGACCAACCTAAGGAAATTGGGAATATCAGGAGATTTAAGTTTCTGCAATGAGGCATTATCCAGCTTAAGCAAACTCCAATCGCTGCGAGTGGCATTCGGTTTCGGGAATACAATTCTGGACCTGGCCTCGCTTCCACTCAATTTGGTGAGGTTGCATTTGGAAAGGAAGTTAGAGAAGCTACATCAACTTCCACGAAACCTTGTGAAGCTATCTTTGAGATGGTCTCTATTAGAGGAAGATCCGTTGCCTACACTGGAGAGACTTCAAAACCTTAGGATACTCTTATTAGGACGCAGTTCGTTCATCGGGAAGAAAATGGTTTGCTCCTCTGGAGGTTTTCCTCCGCTCAAATTCTTGAAACTTGATCTCTTGGACGAGTTGGAAGACTGGGAAGTGAATGTAGGAGCGCTGCCAAACCTAAACCATTTGGTCATCCAGTCCTGCAGACGACTGAAACACCATACACAAAGATTGCAGCACGTGACTTCCCTAGAGCTTCTGGAGTATTCCCGTATGCCAGACGAATTCACAGCTGTGTTTGAATATGGCGGGTACAGGTACGGGTACGCGCACAAGTACGGGTACGGGTACCGTTTCCCAGGTCGATGCTACATCGACATCAAATGAAATGGACCTAACGTGAGTTCTCTCTCTCTCTCTCTCTCTCTCTCTCTCTCTCTCTCTCGATTTATGCATCTCAAGGGGGAAAAAATCTGGGATTTAGCTTTTAACAGGAAATTCTTGTAAGTCTTTGGCTTATCACAAGCTTGAGAATTTCTCTTGTTGTCTCTTGCACGCTTTAGGATAACCCGAGAATTTCTCTCAGACAGAATTTATTAATTCTGATATTAAAAAAAAAAATTATTAATTCTGCTACTAGTCTGCTTTCTAGACAACGATTCTGCTTCTCAATTGCTAGACTCTGCATTAGAATCCAGACATTCTGAGATTTTATATACACAAGGAATAATCTATTGTTTCACTCATTGTTACTAGAATTCAACTAACAATGATAACCCATAGAGCTCTCACAGCACTGAGCATTTCTCAACATATTTAAACTCCTTTAAATAGATTTACTTCAACTCATACCTCCACGTTTGACTTGTAGGATTGTCACATGGGAGACAGGTGCAGGGCAACTGGAATGCCATTTTCGACTCCATATTGTGTTTATTGAAGTTCATGTCTTTCATTCCTTTGTGTGTGTGTGTGTGTGTGTGTGTGTGTGTGTGAGGAAACAGATTGGGAAGGTGTTTGAATGATGGCTTGAGAGTATGTTGAGTCTTTTGTGTTTGGGATGTTTTATTGTGATGTATTTGGAATGAATAAAATTTTTTGTAGTGTGATTTGAGAGTGTTTCGAGTCTTGTGTGTTTGGTATGTCCTATTCTGATGTACTTGGATTGAATAATGATGAGTGTCGCATGGTTTGAAAGTGCTTTGAGTCTTTTGTCTATATTATATTTTATTGTGACTAGATTTGGATTGTATAATGATTTGAGTAATGTTTAATGGGTAAGAACATACCTCTTGGATTGATGCTAGCAATGTTTGGGTGGATTTTTATCGTATGGTACTTGATATGAAATGGGTCTTATGCCAAGAAACGACAAGGTCTGATGTATCTTGACATGAACGGTATCCTGAGCTCATGGTATGGTAATTGAGACCTTTGGTGGTCTGATGGGCCTGTATCATTCACCACTGATATGGCTCTGTATGGTCTCTGTTTTGTTACATGCTTCAGGCTGTTTCTGACCATCTAAGGCCAATACTTCTCACCACGTATCAATCACAAAAGATACCAGTACACATCAGGCGATATGCACTGGTTTCCGACCATTCCCTATGATACTCTGAAAGAATGTGATAGCCAATAACAGTGTGATATCCACTTTCGATAGGTTGTTATACAGAATCATAGTTGAACAATTTTAAATTGGGGTTCATAATTAGGAAGGCTCAACTTGTAACCTGCAATTAGATTACTGCATATCAACAATGCAATAACTTGTAAGCTGCATGTCATCTATACAATTCATTAGTGCTTGTGTATCAAGCATCACATTGCTAGAGCATCGAAGTTTTCCTATGTTATCACAACACAAAAGAGTAGGGTGGATCACTGTCATGGCACTAGTCCACCAAAAAGGTTGCATGCAAGTAGATACATCCTTCCTGTGAAAGTTGTGGGCCCCACCATAAATCCTAACCATAAGCTGAATCTTCAAGAGGTTAAAAGCTAAAGAACGGGGCATGTAATATCATGTATTGTAGCATGTCACCAGATTCAAAGATGCACATCTGTAGATTAATGTATCATATTCGAATCATCATTAGCAACGCATATTGGACAGTTAATCAGAGCAAAATCATCATGCACCAGACTCAGAGCCCGAACCCTCAAAATGGGGTAACACCAATTTCACCTATCTGGAAAGGATTTCTCTATGGCACATCCTAACTTAAGAAGAAAATTAGAAAAAATTACCCAAGTCCTTGGGAGAAAAGGCTAGGAGAAAAAGGGCATCTACGTAGGTAAAAGAAAACAAGAAATGCTAAAGAGCATATGTTACGGAAGTACGAGATGGACACTTCGCATATCATCGATTGGCAATATCTGTAACTTCGAGAAGATATCTCTTACTTGGAGAAACCATTGCGCATCCTAGATTGGAAAGAACATATGTTACAAATCAAGACTATACCATTGTCAAGGTATTATGGAATCATCAGTGAACAGATGAAGCATTATGTGAGCAGGAAGCCCAATTGAGAGAAAATTATTCCCACCTGTTTGAAGAATAGTTTAGGTTAAGTTCGATGAAAATTTTTTATTTAAGAGGGTTAGAATGTAATGTTGAGGGTTAAATATTGCATATTAGACCCCAATTACTACATGAATTTACGTACATGACACTGCTTAATGGTTTATTTTAATTGTGTTTTTGTTGCAGGATGTAATTTGGAGCGTGGACTGAAAAAGAGCACTACAAGCGTGGATTTGATGCTCTGAAATCACCACAGTAAGGGATGGACTCTAGAAGACCAACATTGACGGATTTACATGCCAGAGATACGAGGAGATCAAGCCGTTCGCATTAAACGGGCCCGAAAACCAGCCAGAATGCAAGATCATAGGGTTCCCACCATCCGATTGGCTCGAAACTTCATACAGGACCTGAGGGCTACAAATGATCCGTACACATCAAATTTGAACCATCGGATCCCTGTGGAAGTGACCCAACAGACAGATCATCTCATAAACTACTAATTTTGGGCCACCTGAGATCTAGATATGCTTCCAAATTCTTCTCAACTCCTTAAATGAGATGATGAGACAGATGGACGGAGAGGATTGTACATATACATCACAATTGATCCTACATGGCCAGTGCGTATACACCATGTACACGGCACTGGCTGTGCACCAAAAAAGCAAAACAGGTCAGCATGCGCTGACCCGTCTCCTTTGCATAAGAAGCTCTAGTGGATGCTCCAGCGTCCGTCGGTTCTTCTTAGTGAGGCCCACTCCTCCTTCAAATCATCGATCGGGACCATCCATTGTGTGTATAGGCAGGGTATTAACCTCACCAAGGTGACCCTTTGGGACCATGTAAACTATTGAGAGATCCTGGCTATTGAAAGCAGGATGGACGGTGGAATAAAAGATCAAGTGGGCCGCACTGATTTCACTCAGAAAACACCATTCCCGAATGGTTTTTCGAGTAAAGTCCAATGTACGGAACGGATTCTCTTCCTGATGTCAATTAATGGGCCACCATTCATCACAGAGGCAGCGGTGGAAGCTCTGTTTCGCAACAGAGGTCGCGACTAACCTCTGTGGGCCACCATCATGGTCCATACGACGGATCTTGACCGTCCATCACACTTGAAAAGGCCACATGATTTTGTCCTAGGTGTCAGAACTTCAACAAGACAACAAAAAGGGGTTTCTTGCTGTTCAAAAGCAAGATGGACGACAGAGGGGAAGAACTTGTGGGCCATGCCGAAATCAATTCAATCTCGGTACTCCTGACTGGTTTTTCGAGTTACACCCAATGGACGGAGTGGATTTCTCCGTTGGCTTCAATAATAGGCCCCAGCAAACAACCAGCCTAAGATGGTAATGCATTGTGCGTAAAAAAATTCCGCACTGCTTTTTCTGCTGTGCGTAAAAGCAACGCACGGAAGTTCCACACCGACTTCCTCTGGTATTATATAAGAAAGAGAGAGAGAAAGGAGAGAAAAACGAGGATTGCGAGGAGTGGAAGCTGGAGCGTGGACGTGGAGCACAGCTGGAGAGTTTGTTTTTAGTTTTATTTATTTATTATTTTTCTTTATTATTTGAGAGATTAAGCCAAATCATGTGTGGCTAAACCTCTAAGCTAGGGCTAAGAGGTGAAGCTTGTAGCATGATGGGAGACTCTTTGCTTGTCCTTTTTGTTTAGACTGAATTGATGTTGATTTTAGTTAAGTAAGGGAATGTTTTTAGTTTTTAATGGTCTGTTGTGACTAAAATTACAATGGGTCTGCGATAGCTTTGAGCATATTCCTTTCCTCTTATGTTTATAACGTCAGGAAGCCCTATTGTTCACCATCGTCTCCTGGGCATGGTCGGATGACGGTACCCTTCCTAACCTTCATACATTGATTGGTTGGTAATTAGTTTAATTTTGTTGTTTACTTTGTCTCCTGGGCATGGTTTGGTGATGGAATCCATTCTAATTCATACACCTTTCATCTCTTGAAAACTATATCAAAGAAAGTTTAGTTTGATTTTCATGGTTACACCCTTCAATTGAATGAAGATGGACTCTAGGTCCAGTGGAGTTCTAGAAGCAGGCATAAGATCTCCCTGATCTCTACAAGTGGATCCTCTGAATCCCTAGTTTCCTATTTCTGAATTCTCTTAGTTTTAGATAATTATTTCATCATTATTCCTCAAATTACACTCGATTTAGATTTCATCTTAGTCTAATTCTAGTTCTACTTAGTTTCAGATAACGTACAGGTTTCAGTCCCTGTGGATTCGACCTCGGTCATACCGAGTTTATTACTACATCACAACCCTATACTTGGGGAGTGAACATGTAACGACCCTGAATTTCGGTGCACTCTAAAATCATAATCAATAGTTACAAAATTAATTTTTAGAATTAGAACAAACCAAGTCGCTTGGTTGATAAAACACTCTTGGTAGAGAGAGAGAGCGAGAGAGAGAGAGAGAGAGAGAGAGAGAGAGAGAGGATCGATTGTTGCCGCCATGACTCTCAGTTGCAGGTGAGGTTGGAGGATCAATTCTTGTGGTAGTAATAATAGGTTTTTGACAAACTCTGAAAAGATTTCAATTTCTAGATAAGGAAGCATGTGCTGATCATCTTACTATATTTGGAAAATGCTCTCTTTAAGAGGATAAGAGAGAGAATTCCAAAAAGAGAGAAAAGCTTAGAGAGAGAGAGAGAGTTCTAGTAGTGTAGATTTGGTAAGTCCTTGATTCCTTTTTCTTTATTTTTTATGTTATTAATTTATTTTTGCCCAATCTGTGCAATGGACGGTGTTGATCAATTACACGGTCATTGCACAGGTACGTAGAGAAATCTTAGGTAGAGATGATTTGGAATCTAGATATGGGTTGCAGTTTTTCTAGTAGAAATGGTGTGGTCTTATCTAAGTGTCTTAAATCTGATCTATGTGGATCATTTGATCCAAAGGGTTAAACGATACCGGGACCCTAATTTTCATATCAATCTAACTGTAGGTTGGATTCCCTCAATCAATTCTAACTGTAGATATCATTTTACACCTTGGATTCTAAGATGGTGATTAGATGGATCAGATTTAATCCCCACCCTTCATGCATAACCTAGGATAGATCTAACTTTTTATTCAGAAAGTGTGGGTGGATCTGACCATTTGATGGGTCATAAAGATGAATGGAAGGAATCGTACATAACATGCTTTGATCTAGAAGTTGAGATCATGAATGGTCTGGATCTAAACGATCTATTGACCAATACTTAATGTTGGATTTTATAAGTCAATGGATATGGTTTAGATATGTCCCATATGATCAATGAATCATTTAAAACAAGAGAAATAAGAAAAACCTAAAAAGTTGTGAGATTTAGATCATCCAGCCATGTCTAGTGACGTCGAATCGATCGATCGAAAGCGACCCAAAAATGTCTAACAACCAAAGTTTGAAATTCAAATTAGGATAGACCATTTGACAGGGTAGTTCGATCGATCAAAGGTATAGTTCGATTGATCGAACAAGCGGTTTTGATCGATTGAAGGGGACAATAAGTGCCCAGAGAGTTGTGTTGGATATTTGAATTAATCTCAATCGACCAAAGTAGATTTCTTTTTTTTAAAAACAACAACATCTATTTTTCATTTCATCTCTGCAAGAAATATACAGAAAGAAGACGTCCGGACTACCCAACTAGATCCTATCTCACGGAGAGGCTAACAAAAATACTCAAAGACTATACAAAAATCAACCAACAACTATCTAGGTTTTCTGTTTTCCCTAATGGCACCCAACCTTACTTTGTCAAGGAAAATAAGGCCCTTGGTGGTTGTGGGGAGATCCTCTACCTTCATAACTACGGAGTTAGTTTGAAGATCGCTACCCAATCGAGTCAAGCTATCCACCGGGGCGTTCCCTTATCTAGGGATATAATGAAAGGCAAAGATGCTCGAATGACGCAAATTTTCAATCATATTTAACCAGGGTCTCCAGAACTAGGACAAATGGGAGCTACCATTCAGCATATCTGCCATAAATTTTGAGTCAGTTTCTACCTCCACCTTATCCAGCCCGAAAGAACGGCACAGAAAAAGCCCGTCCCAAACTGCCCTCAATTCCCCCGAGCTAGAGAGCCTGAGGTTACCTCGAGCGGAACCATCGATATTAAGCTTAGCCCAACCAGCTGGTGGGGAAGCCCACCTCATAATCTGGAAGTTGTGTTGCCCCTAGGCCAGCGGTTTGGACTACCTCATCACACTGCTGCAACCCTGTTAGGAGGCCTACTCGGGTCGCTGGTTAGCGCACGTGGATAACCACCAAGAGATGCGGCCAATTATGACGGGGATGGGGACAAGATTACCATCAAAGTGGCTAACGTTATGCGCTTTCCAGATCTTCCAGAGAATCACTGTTGGGACCAGCCTGCACAGTGCGATCGGACTGCTAGCCGGGGTGGAGGCAGTCCACCATTAGTTCATTTTTCCAGCCACATGAAGAGCTTGAAGAGATAGAATCCTAGCTCTCTCTCCAAAATGCTTCCAAACCTTAGAAGCAAGGTTGCCATGGAGGAAAAGATGATCAATTGATTCTGAGGAAGGCTTACAATCAAGAGAATCGTTGTAACAAATGCAACGAGAGGCGAGGGGGATCCCTTTAGCTTAGACCCTCTTATACACCGCTACCGCCCCTTGAAGGAGCCTCCAAGCAAACATCGCTATTTTCAGCAGCTTTTTGCCATGTCACACCTTGTCAACCCAAGATCTTCTTTAACCGATATCTCTATAGATGCTCCATGTTGATTTTACGGAAAATTTACCTAAAGGGTCTAAGGGTCAGAAGCAGACGTCATTGCCTTCTAAAATTGTGAATCCGGCTTGAAAAATGAAATCAGCAACCTCATGGGGAAGATATGAGAAAATCAACGAAGGTCCCTATCGCGCCAATGAAGTCCTTCACTTGAAGGGACTGTAGGGAAGCCGAAATAGGAAAGCTAGCTCTCTGCTCCAATGGGCCCAACCCTGTCCAGTTGGACTTCCAAAGGTTAACTTTCCCATTTCCTATGTCCCACTGGCTGTTATCTTCCATTATCGAGAGCAACGACCAAATGCTCTTCCAGAGAGGGGAGGCTTCAGACGAATTGCTGCCTCTAGTTATGTGGACCAAGTCACTGTGAAACTTGGATCTCATTAGCAACACCCATGGACTAACTTCCTTGCCAAACTTCACGGCCCAGGCCATCTTCATCCTGTTATCCTTCATGACCTCCTTTAAAGGCCTGATCCCCGACCCTCCTTCGTCCAAGGGACGAGTGATTTTTTTTTCCAGCCGATCTAATGAAGTTTACGCTTGCCTTCGGCCCAACCTCACAAGAAGTTTGCAAAGCCCCTCTCTAGCTCTGCTAACACACTAACAGGGACCTGAGTTGTTGTCAAGACATGAATGGGGATACTGCAAAGGACATGCCGGATTAGCGTGACCCTCCCTGCCTAAGATAGAAGCCTACTATTCCACCCTGATATCCTAGAATGTATCTTGTCCAGGAGAAATTGAAAATCTACTCTCTTAGCTCTATTTCTCAAAATCGGCACACCCAAATATCTGGCCTGTGTTGTTGATTTTTAACTCCGAGGATGTTCTCAATGGATCTAACTCTTGAAGCAGATAAGCTATTAGAACATAGGAAGGAGCTTTTACTGAAGTTGATCTTTTGGCCTGAGGCCTCTTGGAAGGCTTGAAGGAATAGAGACACTGCCCGGAGAGATGTTTGGCTCCCATTGAGAAAAAGAACGGTGTCATCAGCGAAAAGCTGATGGGTGATTAACGGGCAGCCTTAGTGGAGCATGAAAGGGAGGCAAAATCTTCTCTCAACTAGTTGTTTATAGCCCCCGCTAAGCGCCTTAGCCACAATAATAAATAGAGATGGCAAGAGCAGATCGCCTTGGCAGAGCCTCAATGACCTGAAGTATCCCATGCCTCTCCATTGATAAGCACAGAGAACCAATTAGACTTCTAACACGATTCCATCAGCTGAATCCATGTAGAAGAAAACCCAAAGCAACATAGGACCTGCTTCAGAAAGTTCCATTTCACCCTGTCATAGGCCTTTTCCATGTCCAATTTGAGCACAAACATTCTCTCCCCTCACTTTTATGTTAATATCCCTAACCGTTTCTTGAGCTAGCTCAATATTTTCCGCTATGGATCGACCTTCAATGAACACGTCTTGCACCAACGAAATGATCTTGGGGAGAAATTTTCCAAGCCAGGAAGCTAGAATGTTGGTAAAGACTTTGTAGATATAGTTGCAGAGACTGATGGGGTGGAAATCAGAAAATTTTGACGTTGTTGCACCTTTTGGAATTAGGTAAATGAGGGAGGATTTGAAGGCTCTTGGGAGAGGGCTGCCTCCAAACATGGACACTGTTGCCTTGTGCAGGTCTTGGTCGATAATGGCCCAATAGGAGGCAAAGAAACTCCTTGAAAAACCATCCGGGCTAGGGGCCCCATCCTTTGGGATGCTAAGAACTGCCTGTTGAACCTCCTCCAGGGATGGAGGGTAGTAAGAACGACGTTATCCTGCGCTAAAACCATAGTGGGAATGGAGGAGGAGAGATCAACTGTCTGGGAGGGATCGGTCGATCTGAAAGCTTCTTCAAAAATTTAATTTCTTCTGACTTAATTATCATTGGATCAGAAATCAATTGCCCATCTTCAAGATTTATAGTTGCAATCAGCGATGTCCTAGCTCTCTCAGTGGCCATGCCGTGGAAAAACTTCGTGTCACGGTCTCCTTCCTCCAGCCAGGAGTTTCTGGCTTTCTGCATGCTTCCAAAAAACCTCTTCTAGGAGCTTTGCTTGGGATAAATTCTGCCTAGCTTCGGCGAGATCGAGGGCCTTATCAACCTTATAGGACCCTTGCATCTGATCTTCTATGTTGTTTACTAGGTTCGCAACCTGTCTGACTTGTTGAAAAACGTCGCCAAACACCTGATTTAGTCCAGATCTTAAGGGCCAGTTTAACTCTCCTCAACTTCAGCTGAACGTTGAGCAGTGGAAAGTCCGATAGATCTTCTTTCCACACGGTTCCAATCAGAGGTAGGAATTTAGCATGTAGAGACCACATCCTCTGAAAATGAAATGGCTTCGAAGACGATTGAGTTTGAACTAGGAAAGTCAGCAGGAGAGGGGCATGATCAGAGCTTATTTGAGGAAGGTGATCCACTCTAAAACGGGGGAACTTGGATTGCCAATCGACATTGATGAGCACCCGATCCAGCCTTTTCCATTTGCCATCCCTATCGTTACTCCAGGTAAACCTGTTTTTGAAGAACCCCGCGTCAACCAACCCCGCACTGTCAATGGCACCCACAAAAATCCTCTGCACTGGCCACATCAAAGGATCTGCTGCCCATTATTTCAGACGTGTCAACAATAGCATTAAAGTCTCCACACATCACCCAGGGGCCTTGGAAACTTCTGTTGGTGGCTGTCATATCTTCCCAAAGAGGCCTTCTCAACGCTCTACCACACCTAGCGTAGACGATTGATAGGAGAATCGAATCCTTATGGTTCTGCAAGTATAATTTAATGGACATCATTTGGTTAGAGATAGAGAAAACAAAAACAGTTAGGTGTTGTTTGAAAAACGCCTAAATCTTACCCCCTTCCCCGTCATTGGAGAGGAATGAATGAAAGCCTAGCTTGAGGCCAATGCCTGCTCTCCTCAAATCTCTAAGCATGGGTTCAAGGATGGCAAGCATCCAGGGGTTGTGAGACCTAATCAGTCTCGAAAGCACCCTGAGTGTGGGAACTTTTTCGATCGATCAACGGTTTGCTGGAACTTTCTGTTTGAATTAGAAATACGATATTTCAATTATGGCATATGAAGTAATTATAATTCTTGATTATTTTGAGACATTGGAATGGTTAGAGCACTTTGGTTTATTAAGTGGACCCCACGAGGAAAGATAACTATTTGTATATGTCGTGGGTGAGATCTAAGAGAATTCAAATCTAATGGTTGGATTCTCCATGTGGGCAGCCCTGAGCTAGGATTTGATTATCCCAAGGTGAACTGATCATAAAGATCTAGATAGATGTAAACAATGAACTAATTGATATGTATAATTAGGTAGTTGTCAATTGATTGAAAGTGGGGTGACATCTTGAAATTCACATCACCAAAATAGAGGTGAGTGATCCCAACATGTTTATTTAGTCATTTGGTTACTGTGTTCACTGTATTTACTTGTATGATTGTTTTGTCGAACCTGTATATGTTAAAATTTTATTACTGGAACCTTATACCTTATGTGACAAATTATTTATATAATGCATCGATCATTTCCATTCATTCATGCCATTCATAGGGCTCCTATGTTGTTTCCCTAGGGGCTCTCCCAGGAAGACCTGTAGGTACTTACAGTACCGGGTGACCTAGGGGACCATCCCTATATGCCTACAATGTGTGGAAGCCTACCCCAGACGAGAGATTTGGGTTAATGGAATTCAACTCAAGCAACTGGACTAATGATCCCACTTGATGCATTCACGCATCCATGCATCTCATAACATTCATTATATGTTTCCAATTTTATTTATGACATACATGAACCAGAGATGGTTCACTTACTAAACCTAACCAGCTAACATTATATTAAAGGAGAAATCGTACAGATTTTTTGGACAATGAAACAATTGCTGATTTCCCAAGATAGAATGATGAGACAGTGGATGATCCACAAGGGTAATGGCCCTATCTTGAAGAAGATGATCTAGATGCGTTGAATTAGTAATTTGTTAGAAATGAAACAAATGTTGCACTCTTTGATTATGCTTTGTTGTTTACTATATTGGAGAGACTTAAATTAGTGAATATTTTCAGTAATTGGTTAGCTAATAATTTAATAAAGTCCCAAACAGGCGGGTCGTACTACAATGTTTAGATTTTGTGAATGTTAAAGACATGTGAACTGAATGTGTATAACCTTAATGGTTGACGTATGTGAATGATTAAGATGATTGAATGTAAAATGTCCCGGTTGGGCTCGCGGACTTAAGAGTACACTTAAATCATGTATATGGAAAAATAATACAAATACCTGGTTTAAATATACACGGTGTATGAGACATAATATGTAACTCGAGCATGAGGATGCACACAGTGTATTCCATATTCCAAATGAATCCGGATCCTCTGTTTGCCACAAGCATGAGAATCTTGTTTTCTGCGTCGTGATTGGTCATAATGTTGTCAGACTGCTGCACTAAACATAGTGTGTGATGATGTGTCCCAATAAGATTGCAACAAACACTGTTCTCTTTGTTGTGGCAAGCAGAGGATTCGGATTCATTCCGAATTGCATGACACAAGCAGTTTTTACTACATACAAGAAAACAGATGCCGCGACTCGAACTCTGTGATATCCACGACATCTGACTCGGTTCCATCCTTGTATTGCTTGGCCAAACCAAGGTGGGCCATCAACAACCAAATGGAAGTGAGAAATTCCCCTCCTTTAACTAGCCGTTGGGCGTGGTACCTGCCACTACAGTGGTTTGCAGCCGAAGACAGCAATTCCACCCAAACTTCGCTTATTGTCTTCCACGCGATGCTCGGTTGCTGACGCAACATCTCCTGGGCCAGCGTACAAGCATCTACCAGCAGGAAACTACCTATTCCCATCAGTATCTCCATGTTAGCCGTATCACACAGCATCCCGCAAAAGTCCATTTCATTCTTCGCCTTGGTATCGTTAATGAAGCTTGTGACCTGTTGGCGTACGCTCTGCCACTTTATCTGCCCAGTCCCCTCCGTGGATGAGATCATAGTGGGATGCATGACCAGAAGATAATGCATGTAGTCTGACACAACCTTGCTGAAATCTCGATCTACGGAGTTGCAGTTTCTCGAGTGGTAACAGATATCTGTCGCAATGTGCCATAGCAGAATGCTCTCTTCCAATTCAAGGTTGAAAAACCGGCTTGGGATTGGGTTGGTGCCATTTTCATTGATGACCCAGTCCCATCTGTGTTCGGACATATGCTTGATGTCGTCTAAGCTGGTGGTCCTTCTGGACTTGATCAATAGATTGCTGAAGATGAAGTCTTTGAGCTTGGCAGAGACAGGCATGTCATGAGTATATCTAAGCTGGTCAGTAAATTCCCCAATCCACGGCAGCTTCGCCATCTTGTTCCACGTCCAGTAACGGCGTAGACAATAGCTTATCAGATTATACTGGTACATGTATGCAGGCTGCCTGGGTTGTACCAGGCTCGCAAATGGTCTAGCCATTGGATGTCTGAGAGATGAGACCCTCCAGTTAGAGACTATGAGGCTCGCAAAGGCAAACATATCAAGTAAGAAAGCACAGATGAAGAGAAAGTGAGTGATGACACAGCTATCCATATTAACAGGAGAGGTATTTAGATGACCAAGGCTCTTAATCAAGAAGATCACATAGGCAGTGGTGATGGAAGACGAGCATATGATCCGAGAGATGAGGCCCATGCGGCTGTGAATTACCATGGCCTTAGTGTAAATCATGTCGAAGAGCAACCCTAGTTCGATCTCGATTATTCTAAAGGCGTCCTTCGGGTGTAGGCCTTGGAAGTAGGAGCGGCTTTTCTCCCGCACGTAGAAGAAAAGATGATGGTCGATGACGAGGCACTTATAGATGGCGAGGAATCTATGAGCGGACTGCACTGCCTCGGTCCTGTCGATCCTTGTTCGATCGGGCATAGGCCGGACTGCAACACCAGTAGATTGATGTGGTTCTTTATCCCTTCCCATCAAGTAGCGGAAGCCATAGGTGCTTGCAAGGAAGAGGGCCATGGAGCGTTCGATGTACCGGACTATCCCGACCATGAAAATGATGAGGGTAGGGATGAGGAGGCGGTTTTTGGGGAGTGTAAGCACCAAGACGTAAAAAGAGGCAATGAGATAGATCGGGAGAGATAGGAAGTGACGCAGCCACAGCTGGTTGTCCTCAAGGGCGAGTGCGGTTATCGTATCGGGTCCACCTAGGTGTAGCAAAAGGAAGGGGGCCCAGAAAGCGAAGTGTTCATTGGTGCTGCTGCTGTTAGTGGAATGGCTGACATTGCATTCTGTAAAGGAGTGCCAGGAGGCGACGTGTTTATTGGTGCAGCTGCTGTCATTGCATTCTGGGTTACCATGTATGCTGTTGGAGAGGTTTCCAAGGGCGAAAGTGGCGACCCAGTCGGCTAGCAAGTAGGCAGCCCAGATGAATGGGCGGACCCATTTGGCTTTTGTTCGTCTTCTGAGAGGTGCAGAGAAGGTGAGGAAGATTTGCAAAAAGAGGCTGAAGATGACTAGGTTGATTTCTCCCCATTCATTCCACAGCTTCTTTTGGTTATCCGTGAAATCCACCATCCCATTTACTTTCTGATTCGCCTGGAGGGTACAAAGCATAAACACGTCTTAGGAATGGTGGAACTGGCGAGTGCGAGATCATGTTGAGTCTATTAATGCAAAACACTGGATGAATCATTCCGCAGACATCCCTCAGACGGAGTTCCTAGCTATATCAATATGTGCTTGGAACGTGGACTGCCGTTGCATTTCTCTTCTTGACTGTCCATCTCAAGATAGCACTGTCAATGACCAGCCTTGGGCCAAGCAAAATCAGAATTTTGAATAAGCTTCAAAATCTGGGCCAGTAATGAACCAGGCCCGGAAATGGTTTAGCAAAATGGATGGTCGATGTAGATATCACAAACATCATGGTGAGGCCCACATGAATTGGTGACTTTATAACCAACCTTAGCGGTATATTAATGTCACCAAGTTCTATGAGCACACACCGTCCATCATGATGTATGACATGGTTATATGACCATACTACATAAAGGAGTGGATGTCCCCTATCATTAAAAACTTCTTAGGAGTTACCAGAAGTTTTTTATCAAGCTAATATTTGTGTCTTTCCATCACCGAGGTCTTTGTGACCTAATAAACTAGTGACCTAATAAACTAGTTAGATGAAAAATAAACATTAATATGATGGGTCCTAGAAAGGTTTCAATGGTGGGCATCATTGTCCCCACTGCTTTTTGTGGTGTGGTTCACTTGAGCTTTGGATCTGCCTCATATTTTTAGCCCATGCTATGAAATGATCTTGCAAAATGAATGGTTGGTGCGGATAACGGTGGTGGCCACAGAAATTGCTAACATCAATTAACCAATGGGTTGGTGAACTACACCAATTTATATTGGCCCATTATGATGTATGTGTTATATCCCCGATGTATGTGTTATATCCACATCGCCTATCCAAAAGTAGTGGAGATTGAATGCCTACCATTGAAAACTTCATAGTGGTGCATAAGTTTTGGATCAAGCTTATACTTTTGTTTTCCCTTCAGCTACCTCCATGTGACCTTGGAACAGATTGGATGGCAAATAAAAATTATGGTGGGCCCTAGGAATGTTTCAACGGTGGGCATCATTTTCTTTTATTTTATTTGCCCTTTTTTTTAAACACACACCCTCACGCCCAAACACACCACGTGGGTAATTGAACCCTTGGTCTTGGTGTTGAAACCCACCAGGTCTACTTAGGGTTGTCAATAGGCTGGGCTCACGCCTGCAAAATCAGAATTTTGAATAGGGCCAGCCCAACAGCCTAGCCCAAAATAGTTCAATATTTGGGCCAAGACCAACCCAGGCTTGGCCCATTGACACCCCTAGGTCTACCATTGAGCCACGAGTAGGGATCACCTCAATTTTTGGCCCATGCCATAAAATGATTTCACAAAATGAATGGTTTGTGTCGATATAACACATACATCATGGTGGGGCCTAAAAATTTTGGTGAGGTCAATACACCACTGAGGTCAATGGTGTATGGCACAGCTGGCCACCATGATGCACCATGGCAGTAAAATTCATGGAAACTGGATTGGAGTTGTAGTAGGTGGCAAAACTCTTTAGACCCGACATGCCATGATGTATGTGTTTTATCTATGTTTCATTCAATTTTTTCAGATTATCTTAGGGCATGAGGCCAAAAATTGATAGATCAAAAGCTCAAGTAGACAGCAGCATAGAAAACAGTGGGGATTGAATTCCTACCATTGAAAACTTCTCGGGGCCACAGAAGTTTTTGTTCAAGCTGATATTTTTGTTTTCTCTTCATCTACAAATAAACATCATGGTGAGCTCCAAGAAGGTTTCAATTATAAGCGTTCGTTGTCCCCACTGTCACTCTCGCCGCGATCAAGAGTTTTGCAACATATACACAGTACCATGATGATGCTATGTTCTGCAGTAGGCAAGCTTAGTCCTTGGAAAATGGAGACTTCCTCCAGCAAAGAAATGAGTTCTTAAACTGGTCTTAATCTCAAAATTCAGACTAATTAAACACTCAAGTAGGCCACCTCATAGGGAAATATACATAAACCTTTAAATTCACATGTCATGGCCCACTTGAATTTTGTAATAAGGCAGTATTTAATTTTGAAATAACATAGTTTGCGAGGAAAGCTTCTATATCGATGAGGCATGTTAGATGGATGGATTGGATGAATTATAGACATGGGCGTGGATTGGGTACTTCCTCAGCCGCCCCGAGCTCGGGATAATTAAGCTAGGCCTCTAAAGGCCACCGTACTGTATGGATTTTATCCACGCCATAGATTATGAGCCCAAAAAATGAAGCAGATCCAAGTTTCAAGTGGGCCACACCACAGGAAGCAGTGCTAATGATATTTACCATTAAAACCTTCCTAGAGCCTACTATAATTTTTATTTTCAATCAAACCTGTTAATAAGGTTATATATATGTAGATGAAAGGAAAACACAAATATCAGCTTGATCCAAAACTTTTATGGCACCCAATAAGTTTTCAACGGTAAAAGTTTAATCCCCATTTCGTGGTCCACTTGAGGTATGGATCTATCTCATTTTTGGAATTATTATCTAAAATGACACGGAAAAATGTTTGGACGGTGTGGATAAAATCCATACATCACGGTGGCCCTCAGAACCCTAGTCTGTCCCGAGCTCCGGACGGGCGGAGTCGGATCGTTTGAAAGAGAAGGATAGCCCGTACCTGAAGAATGGATCAGATCTCACGATAGTTCCACCCACGTGGCAGTGGTAGTAGCCGCGAGACACGCTGGCAGAGGAAGCAGATTGGCTGGTGTACCACACACCACCGACCTAGCTGGTGTGGTACGTGTCGTGCGAGACGACCGGTTACGCTCCTGAGCTTCTGAGTTGTACCAATGATTCAAAGGAGATCAAAGTTATATGGACCCACAATGATGTATTTATTATATCCACAACGTTCATCCATTCGGTGAGATCATTTTAAAGCATGAGCCCAAAAATCAATCATACTAACAGCTCAACTGGACCACACCACAAATAGAAATGGGACAATGATTCTCACCGTTAAAACATCGGTAGGACTCATCATAACGTTTATTTTCCATTCATAAGGTCACAAAGACCTGAATGAAGATGAAAAACAAATATCATATTGATCCAAAACTTCTATGACCCTAAAAGAGTTTCAATGATAGACATTCAATACCCCACTGCTTTTTGCAGTGTGGTCCACTTGATCTCTGGATATGTATTATTTTTCAGTTCAGGCAGTACCAAGAAATTTTCAAATTAATGGATGGTATGGATATAAGACATACCTCATCATGATGAGACCCACAGAATTTGGTAACGTCAACCCACTAACCAGGTCGGTGGTGCGCGGTGCCAATCCGCTTCTGCTGGCTGAGGGTTCATCAAGACACTACCACCATAGAAAGTAGCCGACCTTATCTCTCAGTAATGGCCCTCCGCAGAATGGCAGCTGCTCCTGCACGAGCTCGAACTGCCTATCTCAGCTGCTCTCTGCCACTGGTGGATGGAACATCTTCGTCCTTCTCTGCTATATGAATGACAGATGTAGGGCCAGGGGGACGCGGGTTGCTTGCGAAAGTCTTTCCCAGGAAGTTTCCGGGAAGCTAGGTGGCGCCGTTCGCAATGTTTCTGAGAAATCCGCGTCCATATTTTTCTGGACGCAGATCACTTGCAAAAGCTTTTGCAGGAAGTTTCCGAGAAACTAGGTGGCATTGTACGTGATGTTTATGAGAAATACAGCATTAATTACTATTGCTAACTCATGATAGTTGAAAGAGCGTTTGGCATCTATATGAATATGCGTTTATTGGCTTATTTATAAAAAATAAGATTTTAGATTGTTTCATAAAAGTTTAACTGAGGAGCTTATTTAAACACGGTCGATATCATAAGTTTGAAAGAGTTATTTTTTTGAAAAAGAGTTTATTGGCTTAAAGAAGATTTGTCCTTAAAATTTTTAAGTAATTCCCATGTTGTCATTTAATCTTTTCTTTCTAATCAGTAAGGTAGGCATACGTGATGAAGGACTTGTATTGAAGATGTGACCCCACGTGATGAATGGTCAACATAAAAGGTGGGTCCACATAAAAGGTGGGCCCACATAATTCACAATCACATTAAAGGTAAGCCCCACATGATTAATGGTCCGCATTAAAGAGTGGCCCCACGTGATGGACAGTCCACATTAAAAGTGGGACCCACATAATGGGGTGGACATTGAATGTGTGACCATATGATAGATGGTTAACATTAAAGGTGGGCCTACATGATAAATGACCCATATTGAAGATTGGGTCCCACATGATGGATGATCCATAGCAAAGGTGGGACCTACATCATGGATGGTGAACATTAAAGGTGCGTCCCACATGATGGGTGGTTCGAATCAAAATGTGGCCCCACATGATGGACTATCCACATCAAGTCGGCTCCACATGATAGATGGTACACAACAAAGGTGGGACCCACATGATGGATAGTGGGCCCCTTATGATGAACAACCCATTTTGAACGTGGGGCCCACATGATGTATGGTCCACATCAAAGTGGGCCCACATAATGAATGGTTCACATTATTTGGGCCCCACATGATGGATGGCCGACATCAAAGTGTGGCCCAACATGACAGAACATCTACATCAAGTGGGCCCCATTTGGCGGGCGATACGCATCAAAGGTAGGACCCACATGATGGATGATGATCATTGAAGGTGGGCCCTATTCGATGGGTAATCTACATCAAATGTGGGGCCCACATGATGGATGATGGTCGGTTGACATCAAAGATGGGCCCACAAGATGAACAACCCATATTGAAGGTGGGCCCCACACAATGAATGGTCCACATCAACGTGGGCCCACATAATGGACAAAGTGGACTTCACATGATGGATGGCCCACATCAAAGTGTTGCCCCTCTAATAGACGATCAACATCAAGTGGGCCCCACCTAATGGATGGTCCACATCCAAGGTTTCGCATGATGGATGACCTATTTCAAAGTGGGCCATATGATGGACGATCCATATAGAACGTACGCCCCACACAATGAATAGTGGATATTAAAAATGGGCCTCACAAGATAAACAATCCACTTCGAAGGTAGGGCCCAACCATGGACTCATTAAATGTGAACTGCACATGATGGGTGATGGGTAGTGGACATTGAGAGGCCCCACATAAAGGACAATTAACATCGATGGTGGGCCCCATATGATTGATGGCCTACATCAAGGTGGGCCCATAATGATGAATGGTCCACATCCAAGATGGGTTTTGCATGATAGATGACCCACTTTGAAGGTTTTGTTCACAAAATGGACGGTCCACATCGAAGATGGGCTCCATGTGATGGACGATCCACATTCAATATCCGACATAATAGATAACCCAAATATCTTAAAACACGAAGATTATATGTACGCATCCAATCTTTCGTCATTTGGGGCACGGTCCACCTATGGTGAGATCCACCAGAGCAACTATCTGGATTTGCTCTTATAACAAAGCTTTCGTAATCTTTAAAAATGGCATCAACTTTCCCTTAAAAAAAAAAAAAAAAAACGACCTCTTATTGAAATATTTTGTCAAACGAGCTATTTCAAATAATAATTTTTTCGATTATTAAAAAATAATTTTATCACATAAGCATATTTAAAACAAGAGTTAGGAGAAAAAGAGCTTATTAGAATAACTCTTATTGAATTATAGTAGAGATGTCAAACGAGCCCTTATATTTACTTGTAATTTGTCAAGCATTTATTATTTAGCCAGGAAATTTTCAAAAGTTGTGGGAGGCATGTGAGACCCATATCCTTGTAAGATCGTCCGTATGCTTGGTTTCCAGTACCGGCACACCCAAACGAATTAGATCGGTGATCACCAATCGAGTACCTTGTTTTAGTATTATAATGACCCGAGACCTATACTCTTGCAACCATACTGTAATGCCCCGAAAATCAGCACCCAAGTACATAGACACTTCGATCCCGAGTTCTCAACTATTAACCAAATGAAAATGCATGTGTGACCTCATTCAAATTCAAATTCATTTCACACATAAGCAATCAGAGTAGCGTAATTTAAATTAGCAAATCAAACGCGAGATAAAGATAACAAAAATCAATGAATATAGGCCTAACCGTCATGGTACAATTAAAAGTGGTATTAGCCCAAATGAGGATTATACAAGTCACAATATACATACCTAAGACGATTAAAATATAAAGTTTCAAGTTTTCATCCTATCCTCCAAAATATAACGATGTGGCACAAGTCAATCTATGCCTACCCATCTGAAGTCTCGTTAGTACCTGCATCAATAATATTGCCTAGTTGGTGCTTTAAAACATCGTCCGAAGTGAGAGTGAGTAGTTAACTCAATGGTTCCATCAATTCTAAATTATACATGTTATCGACTCAATCAGCGCAATCAATGATAACCAAAACATCAAGTATTTCCTAAATACTCTTATTAAATAAACAATTGAGATTATAAAATAATCGATGCACATTACCATCCAACACTCCCTCACAAGCGACTTCAACGCCTATTTCGCAAATGCCAACACTCCCTCACAAGTAACTCTAACGCCAAATCGCAACCTATCCTGGGGTATGCATAATTAGCCAAGTGATTACTAATTCCAATTCATATAGTAGATTGACGAAACTAGAATACCGACGTTATATCACGAGTCCTTATCTAGACACATAGCTCGTTACAGCACATAGCGGCTCCTCAACACTGTCCCTTGATCCAAATTTAGGTATCACACGTTTATCTCACAAATCAATTATTTCAAAGGTACGTCATAATACCCAAATGTATGAAGATTAACTCGATATGAGTCATCACCCAAACACCGAGAATATATGATAACTTAGTTCCGAGGTGTGGGCTTATCACATAAAACCAAATCACCACAAGAAAATGGCCTGTCACCCAATTCTAGTTACGCCTGGATCGTTCGAAGGGTAATCTGGCATGGAATCATCGCTGAGTAATTTGACAGGGGTCATCCGAACAATGATCTATTACCTCCATTAGTGTTCACTGGTCACTATGGGGAGGCTCATCACCCCATTGTAGGCCAACAGTTCGAACATGATGTCTCATACTACTGTACCCGATTTATGAGTATTAATGGGATCGTATCGTGCTAACGGTTATGAATAAACTCATCTATTGGGAATATGAATTCTAAATTCAATTTGGTCATGTCATACATTGTGAACACATATGATCAGTCAACCGATGGACTAATTTGATTGACCTGGGAGAACCCCAGCGGTGCAAGTATCCCGTGTAGTCCAGCTACTGTCAGTCGTCCATGTTCAGCCCGTGTCGATCAAACAAGCTTAGGGTGGCCGGCCTAACTCAGGTCACCCCTTGGTTTGGGCGATTTACTGACTGACCCAACATTAATTGTAAGCAACCTAGGCATTACTACAAACTTAGTAATTCATCATGCCGTCAACATAGATTCAACGACACAACCACATAGGCATTTTATCAAACATGAGAGTATCCATAAAACCATCATCTAATCACCAAGGCATTTTATCAAGCATGTGAGCCTCTATAGAATAATATATTCTCTAGAGCATTTATCGAGGTTGTGACCACCATAGGTCATCGTGGTTGATAGTTGTGAATATGGACACTGAAAATCTATTGAGGTTACAGGGTGTTACGGGCAACCCTGGATGAAAGTCCATAAACCATGCATGTAGCCACAGGATTCTCCAACGTTTAGACCTAGTGGATTCATGAGTGCACGAGGGCTGGATACCGATAAGTCGCATCTTCCACTATGTCGAGGTCAGTTGGAAGGGGTGTGACCTTACCCACCTGGGTGTAGAGAGTTATATGCTAGGTCGACTTTGACCAGCTTGTGAAATGGGTTCATTATCGGTGAACCAAGTGGATTTTGGTTTACCACTAATAAAGCAGATAGTGAGGTCTTTTTCACTCGCTTGGTCTTCCGCGCGATGGACAGTAGCTAGTATCGGAAGTGTACTGGACCCTAATGAATCCAAATGAGAATCATACTGAGATGTGTATTAAAAATCAAGATTGGCATGTGATATATGGTATTCATGCATTCAGGTAGTACTCGGGATTGTTGATGCATAAATACAATCAAAGTGTCATATAATCGTGGGTCATGATCCTCAATAGGTATGGGACTATTTCGGATTAAAAGTCTATCATCTTGGAATTACTTCACATGTTAGGTATGTGATTAACATGTGTTATAGCCCTAAGTGTAAGGCCCCTACTGGTGCAAGATATTATGCACTACGACCTGATCATTCATCATGTGCTCTTTTTCCCTTGTATTATAAAATGCTTTTGTGATAACATGTTTAATTGGATCATTGGACATACTTATACTGATATTATCTCGTAGTACATATCCATAGCCTTGGTATGGTTCAGTACACGCATCAACATTGGTAATGTTGGCCCTCCATCTTTGTTGCTTACTCTTATATTGATATTGATGTAATATATGTCTTATGCATTGTGCACGCACACACGCACTCTACTGAGCTTTGTAGGAAGCTTGTGCGAATTTGTTTACGCTATAAGTTAAGCTGGAGCTACTCTGACGCAGGGATGAACGTGATGAGGATAAATACTCTGAATCCACGGAGCTTCTCTAGACTCCTCACAGAGACTTCTCGAATTCACGAGGAAAGAAAGCAGAAAATGGAAATAAATTCTAATAAATTAGAAATTGATTAATTGATGAATAAAAACGAGTTCACAACCCTTTAAATAGGGGTACCAAGCAATGGGAAAGAAATCAGAATCAAACTACAACTAAAACTCCTAGAATTCGTGACTTACTATAAATAGTAAACTTACTATTTATAGACGGTCGTGATGTCTACTAGTGCGCAAGGTTTTCGGCCAAAAATAGTAAGTGTCCTATTTGGCTTCACCAAACCGTTCCCCTAATTATTCTAAGCTCTTTTGACGTTGGACGCAACTCCTAAAGCCCGACGGATGAAGAGTTATAATCAAACTAAAACTTACTATTTATAGTAAAAACGAAATTAAAACGGGGAATCGACCATCGATCCAGGGGTTTCTCGTAATTCCGAGAGTCGCAACCTTGCATAGCTGGGTTGGTTGGCTAAAGTAGTTCGTTCTACCCCAAAATCATATATTTTACGTCAGCTAACTCATTCCGGATTGCGAGATACATCCGATCTAAGGTCCAACGGTCCGAATCACTTTGTCGTCGACCGGGCCTTTTCTGATCTCTTGGCCATGAAACTGTCTGCAACCCGCTCTACATCATATTCAGTAGTATTGAGGCGGGGAGCAGATGCTTGATCTTTGGATTTTGTTATATCATGTATTGTTTTATCAACATTGTATATTTAATCATTATTTATTGGAGATGTATGTTGCATGTTGAGCTTTTTAGGTTATGATTGGTTTCATGATTTCTCCCTAAATCCTCCTTGTGGGATTCTACTTTCGAAAATTGGCGTATGAAATTAGGAGCCGAAATCGGGGTGCTAAGGAGGTTATCACCTTTAGATTCAGGGTACAGCGTTTAAGTGCCAGAAATCGAATTTGGAGTGTGACAAGGCAAGATGTTGACATCAACACCTTTCAACACATCCTGGCTCCGAAAAACGAGCACCTCAACAATGTATGTATTTTATCCATGCCATCCATTCATTTTGCTAGATTATTCCCGAAAAAAATGAGGTAATTCAAACCTTTGGGGCACAACACCTTAAGAAGTAGCGGGAATAATGATGCCACCATTGAATTCTTTGTTTTATGTGGTGTGGTTCACTTGAGCGTTGAATCCCACCCATTTTTTGAATCATATCTTAAAATAATTAAAAATATAAACGGTGTGAATATAATGCATACATTATAGTGGGGCTATAGAGTTGTATGTGAGTTTTGCAGATTTTCTATGTGCAGCTCCACCATTTCAATTTTTTTCATAAATAATTATGTCTCCTACTCAAGAGTTTCAACACTAATGTCATGAGTTGGAGCACCCATTGTGTATGTGTGGGTGTTCGAGTGTCTGTAAAAAAAAAAAAAAAAAAAATGTAAAAAAGTCTTGTGTAAATACTTATATTTATGATTTTACCACCGGTTTATTGGTATTTACATTAAAACAAATAAACCCTTAGGACATGAAAAAAAAAAAAAAAAAAAAAAAAAAAAAAAAAAAAAAAGAAAAAAAAGAAGATAATTAAATACTCCAATTGGCCACATGAGAGGAAACATTAGGGACTGAATGACCATCATTAAAACATTGGTATGGATACAAAAGTTGTACGTTTTCAGTTCACCCCAGTGAGAATGATCTTATAAACAGTTCGAATGGCATACAAACATCAAAGTGGACCCACCCAATAGTCGGTGTTTCTTTCCCCACACTTTTCCCTCTCATGTGGCCTCTTTGACCTTAGATGCACCTCATTTTTTTTTCTCATGTCCTTAAATGAGCTGACAAAATGGATGGTGTGAATTTATCCCTAACATCATGGTAGGCCCAAGGTAGAGTGGTTGTGAATTGCCCATTCCCTCCACTCATGATGTTTGTGAGAAATCCACCCCATCCATCTTGCTAGATCATGCTAGGATATGAGCCCAAAAATAAAGCAGATGCAAAAAATCAAGTGAGCTGCACAACAGGAAACGGTGAGGATTAAACGAGGTCATAGGAATTTTGCGTTAGACTAATATTTTTGTGTTTTCATTTTATACTAATAGGAATGACCTGATGAAGGGTATGGATAGCATATAAACATCACAGTGGACCCGGAAGCTTTCAACAGTAGGCATTTCCTCAATGACTGTCTAGGCAGAGTTTAATGTGTGTCAGTGACTCTTCAACTGTGCACATGGGATAGTTTCCTGGCAATCCAAACCATCCAAATATCTGAACCATGCACTATTTTATTTTTTATCATCCATTTGAGAGCCATCAGTCTAGTCGTTTAGATTTGTTGACAAGTATGATTTTATATAAATGATATATCCACAACATTTCACAATTTGGACGGTCCTCTCTCTCTCTCTCTCTCTCTCTCTCTGCATGTACCACATCGATCGGTCCTCTCTCTCTCTCTCTCTCTCTCTCTCTCTCTCTCTCTCTCTCTCTCTCTCTCTCTCTCTCTCTCTCTCTCTCTCTCTCTCTGTGCATGTACCACATCGATTGGTAACCTTACTAGACACTGAGTCACACTCGTTGAATGAACCTCTGTCCACTAGCTGGGCCATGAGCATAAATGATTGTAGCTATTGAAGAGGCAGCTTCAACAGTAAATAGTCACTTTTTATCTTAGCAGGTCTCGAGTCCAACTGGTTCCCACCCAGACGCAGCCTATAACTTCCAACTAGTTAAGTGCATTTGACATCCAATCCCTCGAATAAGTTGTCCAACCATGATGATAGCCTAATCAGCCCCATCTACTCACAAGGTGGACCACACAATAGGAAACAATTTCTAGCTATCAACTATGGTCCGCTTGATAAGTGCATGTGAATGATTCTTGCGGAAGGTGATAATCTTTACAAAAGGGCGGACCGATGCCAGACACACATCAAATGTTGGAAGTCAACTAATAGGTGGACCTAATTTATGGGTCAATACCGTTGGGCCTTTTTATTTATGTATTCAGATCATCTTGAGATATTATCTGGAAAATCTTGCTAAAAATTAAATATTTATTATAAATTAATAAATATATTTAAAATTCAGATTTAGATTTCTTTGATTTTTTTTTTTTTTTGTATTTTCACAATAATACCAAGATAAAAACACAATATTTTAAAAATGCCACAATCATGCCATTAAGTGTATTTTTCACGATATTACCGATAGGTTTTTGAAATCCCAGCAATATTTTTCACACTGGACCTTACCTACTCAAGTGATCTACAGTTTAATGGTGTTGATCTATAATGGGGCCGACTAGTTGAACAGTGCTGATCTACAGTTTATCCTGCCATGTGGACCACACAAGAGTGGCTCTATCCTATTTGGATGGAGACTAGCTCTATTTTCTGCTAATGCATCGACTTCAGTGGAAAATCTGAGCCATAAAAGAACGGGCTATACTATGAAAATGGAGCTAAAATTGCAACAATCCAATCATTAGGACACAGGTACTTCAGACCATTGATTTTGACGGTGTAGCCTGCCTGATGAAATGGCCATCCTGATTGACACATTGACGCGAAAGAAAGCTTCGAATGTTAAAAGTTTCCATACAATGCCGAACACTAACACATCTAGACGTGATCAACAAGTAAAATAGAAACAAGGCACTAACGCAGAAACTGGTCTGCATATTGCCTGGAAAGCCTTTGTGGGCCCATCATGGTATTTGTGAGAAATACACCCCCTTCCATCCATTTTCATGGGCTGAAAAATGGGGTAGATTCAAAACTCAAGTGCGCCGCACACGGCAGGAAAATGTTTCATGATGAAATCAAAACACAAAAATATTAGACTTTTCTAAAACTTCTGTAGCCCCTGAATGTTTCAATGGTACTGGGTGTTCAATCCTCACCATTCCCTGTTCTACAGTCTACTTGATTTTTTGATCTGGCTCATTTTTGGAGCAATGTCCGATCTGGAAAAATGGATGGACCGAGTGGATTTCTCACAAATATGACGGTGGTCCTCACCTAGCTCCTTGACGCTGGAAGTTCGATCGTGTGAAAAGCTTTGGTAGGTTCACGGATTCTTTTGCAAGGATGGTCATGGCAGAGGCTATATGGGCCCCACCATGATTTATCCGTGGATACATCCATCCATTTTTGGGCTGAAAAATGAAGCATATCCAATGTTAACGCTTAGATTTCGTAGTCCGAGTTTAGTACTCGTCTTCCAAAAGTACTAACTTTCAAGGATAGTACACATTTCATGGTAATATTTTTATTTCTAAGTGAGCAATCACAACGGAAGCAAAACAAATCACACATAGAGGGAGTGTCTAAAATATATCTCAACATATACAAATGGTTGCCCACAGGCTTATACAAACACATGACTAAAATATAAAAATGGAACAAAATAACAATGAAAAAAAACTAGAATCAAGAGTTGTAAGATCATCTAGCTCTTCATGCTCCACATCAATATCAACTTGGACGTAATCTACATATCCTGAACCAATTGAATATGTTTTGATAATGTCAATGGCTATTCCAGTGAGGTTTACCTCCAAAATTACCAAGGCATTACAATAGTTAAGAATATAATTCAAATAAACTCAAGAAAATATAATATGCAACGTAAACTTCACAAATAGAATACAAAAATGTACAATTTATATTTCATAAGTGGAATATAAAAGGATACTACCTGCGATAAGAAGAATAGACAATTCACAATTTTTTTTCAAGTAGGATACAGGAATTTGTAATACCTCATTCAATTCACAACTCACAAGTACAACACCAATCACAAATCCAACTTACAATTCAAAATATAACATAAAAGTTACAATCCATTCCTCACAAATATAACACAAACCGTTATAACATCTAAACTATAATTCAATGTATAAAATAAATAGATGCAATCTATTTCTCACACAATATTATACAAACAAACACAATATTCAATCGCCAACATAAATCTTAATTAGTAAATGATTGTATTCATATAAGAGAATGTGTCTTTCAAATAATCAACCATTCTAAATGAAACAAGGGTCGTTCGAACAGTATATTGGTATTTCAAACAGTCAACCAGGCACCCGATAACACCCATGTGCTATATATGCATGATAAACATATATTTCTAACTAAAATAATTCTCCCAATAAGCATATTAATACAAAGTCTTTTAAGGACACAACAAAAGAATATAATATATAAGCCACATTGGCACAAATAATTCATGAAATAGTAAATATACGACCAAATGACATTTAATCCATTTACAACCAGTCACTAGTTCGAGAAACCTCTGATGTACATATCTATCAACATATAATATTATATTACAATTACAATTCATTAACACAATTGAATGTCAAACTAAGTTACAATCAATTCAATATACATCATCTAGCAAATGCACATGTAAGTACTTATCGAAACTAGACTATAGAAAATAATTTCATAATGAAATAAAACATAATCCTTTAGAATTGAGAACATTAATATCTACAAATCAAGAAACGTTCTCACTTGGTTCCTAATTATAAGAGAATGTGCATATATAAATGTGAATCATCTTAAAGTAAAGACTAACAATTCATAAGTCAATTAATTACTCAATTATCCATGTAAGCTTGTCATGAACATTATTAGAAAAATAAATCAAAAGAAAACTAAATTAACTATTATAATGAATGAAAGCTTAAAGGGTGAATCCTCACTAACTCAAAATAAAAATATTACTGTGAAATATGGACTATCCTTGAAAGTTAATGCTCGGGATTTCGGAAAACGAGTACTAAACTCAGACTATGAAATCTTGGGCCTTACGAAATGGTATCAAAGCAGAGTTTAGATAAACTAGGCCTTGGGAACGGGACTTGTACAAACTCAAATGGCTCAAAGTTATGTTGATGAAAATTAGAGATTTCAACTTAGGTGAAATTCACTTAGCATCAGGGTGTTTTGTGAATATAGAGACTCAAATTGTATACCCCCTTGAAAAAAAAATTGATAGTTGTTGAACTTAGAAATTGAACTTAGATACTGTGGGATAACAGATGCCCACCATGATGTATGCAAGATCAAACAAGAACACTATTTGAACTTGACCTCTAAAGAATGAGTTTTGGAAATTTAAACTTCTCCAAAAATGTTCTTAGTTAGAAATAATATTATCATAACTTTCAGCAAATAAAAATAATCAAAGTAACGCAGTGAAAGCGTGACAGGACCACGGGTCCAAGGATCGAAACTGGGTTTTATCATGGGAAAACACTAATCGAATGTGAAAGTATAAAAGTTTTGTAGTGATGCCACTAGGTAGACATTCAAGAAAGAAAAAGAAAAAAAAAAAACAGTGAAAAGATGTCCAGATGTAACATTTTAACTACTTTCATCTCTCAAATAATTGATTATACTTAAGCTGAGGTTTAACCAATAATGGACCTAAGGAAATTTTCTTGTAAAAAAATTAAAAGATTAAAAAAATAAATATAAAAATAAAAAATTAAAACTTTACATGATATTTTCCCAAGTGTTTAAAATAATCGGGATCACAAACTAACGGAATCATGTTTAAGAGAAGTGTGTGCATTTTGATTCAATTTTAAATCCCGACAATTGCCAATAAACTCAATGCTCTTATCAAGTAGAAGACCAGTATTCAACATGATTAGGAAATGATACCAATGAATCCACCGCTCTACAAGCAGAGGATCGATGTATCAGGCTCAGACCCACTACAACTATCCTTTCGTGTTAACCAAAACATTGAAAACATGAATTTTTTATCTTACTCTAGACAATAGGACACTATCATTGCAAAGAGAGAGAGAGAGAGAGAGAGAGAGAGAGAGAGAGAGAGAGAGATGAGATGTAATATTAATGATAAAGATTCTTCTTTATGTATTTGTTGTGATGCTGTAGGAAATTGTAATATTGGTGAGTGAAATGATTCTTTCAGACTCTTAGTTGAAAAGGGGGAAGATGCATGGATTACGACAAATTTAGATATAATGTGTTAAAAATTTGGATTTGTAATTGCATATGTTGACATATGAGAAATAGGATAGACTAGTAGGATAATTTTTGTTATGGGTAAAAACGGACTGACCAGATGTACAAACTCGAAGACTATGGATTGCTTGAGGGCCGAAGAATCACCTCAGCCTTGGGTACCAACCTCAGCTTCAAAGGTCAACCACCAGCTTAGAATACAAATATACTTAAAATATATTGAGATAAGATCTTCTCGAGACTTTCACCATGGATATCGAGGAGATAACCACGATGCGCATCCGGAAGAAGATCCCTTCCACAATACACATACATCATAGAAAGGCATTTCCATATACGCCACCAACCCCAAAAGGCTATAAATAAAGGCCTCCTTGACGCAGGCAAGGACATGAGGTCTAGCACCGTCTTCCCCAAGAGGATAACTATTCCAAATCCACGGAACTTCTCTGGACTCCTCACAAAGACTTCTTGAATCCATGAGAAAAGAAAGCAAGAAAATAGAAATAAATTCTAATAAATTCGAAATTGATTGATTAATGAATAAACGGGTTCACAATCCTTTAAATAGGGATACCAAGCAATGGGAGAGAAAACAGAAGCAAACTATAACTTAAACTCCCTAAAATTCATAACTTATTATAAATAGTAAATTTACTTTTATAGTAAGTGTCGTATGTTGCTTAACCACGTTATTCTCCTACTTATTCTAAGCACGTTTCATGTTGGACGTCGCAACTCCTAAAGCCCAACGAATGAAGAGTTAAAATCAAACTATAACTTTTTTTTTAGGTTAGCTTGTTAGTACATACCCATGTCAGTACACGCACTCCATGTTAGCCACCCCCACTAGGGATCGATGCCAAGACCTCAAGTGTTGAAACGAGGTAGTAATCAAACTAAAACTTACTATTTATAGTAAAAATGGAACTAAACACCGAATTCGGCCGGCGATATAACAGAATCTCACAAATTCGGCGTGAACAACCTGGCTATGCCAGGTTGGTTGGCTAAAGTAACTCGTCCTACCCCAAAATCATTATGGTATGTCAAGTAACACATTCCAGTTTGCAAGATATGTCTGTTTTAAGGTTCCGAGGTCTTAATGACTTCTGTCTTTGATCGGGCCTTCTCTGGTCCATCTTAAACATGAAAGTGTCCGCGACTTGCTCTACATAGAGCTAGGCATCGGTCCGGATTGGATCGGATTGGGTCCAACTCGACCCGATCCGAAGTCTTAATGGCTTGACCTAAACTCGATCCAATCCAGGACCAAGTCTGGGTCACCTGACTCGGACCGATCCGATAGATGGTTGATCTGACCCGAACCGAGTCCGACTCAGTCAATGAAACCGAGTCGGATCAGGTTCGGTAGGATTGGGATCGTATGAATTTAATCCAACTATTTCATGTGGTGTGGTCTACTTCAACCTTTAATATACCACCTTTTTGTGCTCAAGGCCTAAAATGATATGTCAAAAAGGATGAACAGCTTAGATAAAACATATACATCAAGGTGGGCCCCACATGGCTCTGAAAGAACTCTCCGATACGTATATATACTTTTACCGGACATATGTTACGTGCACTGCATGAAAGTCCAGTGAATACGAAATCGGATTGCGTACTGAGTTACTCAGTACGCTCTTATCATACTGAGTAAACTCTGTTGGGCCCACCGTGAATGCATGTGGTTTATCCACGCTGTCCATCCATTTTTAAAGATCAGTTTAGGTGTTGAGATCAAAATTAAAGTATATCCACACCTCAACTGGACCATACCACATGAAACAGTGGAAGTATTGGTTTCCACCGTTGAAACCTTTCTGAGGCACGAAGTAATGTTTATTTTTCATCCAACTTGTTCATAAGATCAAACAGAAATGGATGAAGGGAAAAAAAACAAATATCAGCTTGATCTAAAACTTTTGTGGCCCCTAAGAACTTTTCAACGATAGAAGTTCAATTTAAACTGTTTACGTTGGTGTGGTCCACTCGATCTTTTTATAAGCTTCATTTTTGGGTTAAAGCCCTAAAATTATCTGGTAAAATGGATGAACGGGTTAGATAAAATGCATGAATTAAGGTGGGCCCCACAGAGTTTACTCAGTACGCTTAGGGTACTGAGTTACTCAGTACGCAATCCGCTTCCAGTGAATACTTTTCACGCAGGTTACTTGCTGTAAACCTGTAATGACGTTAGCAAGTTATGTGGGTCTGTTCATGGGGTATGTGTTATATCCAAACCGTCCATCCTTTTGGCAAGCTCGTCCTAAGGCTCGAGACGAAAAATAAGACAGATCTAACTATCAAGTGGACCACACGAAATGTTTAACGGTGAAAATCATTCTCTGCTACTATTTATGGTGTGGTCCAGATGATCTTTGGATATTATTCATTTTTTTTTTGGATGATCTCAAAAAATATATGAACGGTGTAGATATAATAAACACATCACTGTGGGGCCCATATAACTTTGATCTCCTTTGAACCGTTCGTACAACTCGGAGCTCGAGGAGCGTCAGTGTTGTCTTTGCACGCCACGTACCTAGCCAGCTATATCTAACCTAGGCTAGGGCAGTAACTGGTGTCAGTGGTGTGTGGTATGATACCTTTGATGGAAAGCAGTAGTGGTGTCGATGATCTGTGAGCCCCACCATGATGTATGTATTTCATCGATGTCGTTCATCCATTTTTACAGGTCATTTAAAGACTTGATACAAAATATTAGAGGGATAAAAATCTCAGGTGGACCACACCATAGGAAAATAATAATGTTGGATATCCTCCATTAAAATCCTCCTAAGGCTCCGGATCGGGTCGGATCTGATCGGATCGGGTTTCAGATTGGATAGGTCCGGATTGACAACGACCCAATCCTGATCCGAAAATCATTCGGATCTGAAATACCTAACTCGATCCGCACTGATCTAGACCGTCGATTCAATTAGGATCGGGTCTGATCGGGTCTGATCCACCGAATCAGATATATTTTGCCCAGCTCTAGCTCTACATCAGTCCCCTCCACTTAAAAAAAAACTTGTCCTCTAGTTCTTGTGCTGCTTTGGTTCATGATACTCCGTTTGGTGCGTCATAATGATACTTGGATCAAAAGTTATGATCAATTTACGATCCACCTTCTTTTGGTCCAACTATGCTAGGAATGTATCTGTGACAGATTCTACATCAGACCCCTCCGCTTGAAAAAAAAACTCGTCCTCGAGTTACTCAAGGGACTTGGTTCATGATTCTGATATAACTTTTGATGTCAATGTTTATTAGCCATTTTCTTGTACTTGGCATTAGTCTCTTGAGCTGTCACAATACATGTACTCATGCGTTCCTTGACTTGACTACTATCGATCAGATCCTTCACTCCTTCCTTCAAGTCTGATATTCTTTCTGACTCACCTGACAGTAAAGGCGGTTGGGCAAACTAGCCCTAGGGACAAGGCCTATGTGATGTTGGATGTCCCTCATGGGGAGCAATCCATCAAGTAAATCTTCTATACATAATAATCCATTAAAACTAGGAAGTTCGGCCTTACCTCGATAGTATCTTTCAATATGATCTAGACGATCTCCTCCATGGACTGGTCGTAAGGTAAAACCGTCATCGACGTCCTCATCTCTAGAACTCGCATTATCTGGTATAGCCCTACAATTCAACATTGGTAGTGTTCTATGAAAATCGAGGTTGTGCTCTATAGTAACCACGGGCGGTTGAGCATCACATAAGGCTCATGACGAAATTAGTGCATCCACAATACGGTTGAGGGTTGTCTGCGGCCCTTACATGGTCAACTGACTCTCCCAGTGGAAAACTTTCATTCTTTTCGAAAGATAATGAATCTCTGAATCACCATCCATAAGATTTTTGTTCATACCTTCATTGTTTTTCATTGGCCCTCTGATACCAAACTGATACAAGGAAGGACGTGAGGTTAAGCACCGTCTTCACCAAGAGGATAACTATTCCGAATCCACGGAACTTCTCTGGACTCCTCACAGAGACTTCTCGAATCCACGAGGAAACAAAGTAAGAAAATAAAAATAAATTCTAATAAATTTGAAATTGATTGATTAATGAATAAACAAGTTCACAACCCTTTAAATAGGGATACCAAGCAATGGGAGAGAAATCAAAAGCAAACTATAACTAAAACTCCCTAAAATTCGTAACTTGCTATAAATAGTAAATTTATTACTTTTATAGTAAGTGTCGTATGTTGGTTGACCACTTTATTCTCCTAATTATTCTAAGCACGTTTCATGTTGGACGCAACTCCTAAAGCCCAACGGATGAAGAGTTATAATCAAACTAAAACTTACTATTTATAGTAAAAACGGAACTAAACATGGAATTCGGTCATCGATATGATGGAATCTCGTAAATTCAGCATAGGTAACCTAGCCATGCCAGGTTATTTGGCTAAAGTAACTCGTCCTACCCCAAAATCATATATGGTACGTCGAGTAATGCATTTCGGTTTGCGAGATATGTCTGTTTAAGGTTCCGAGGTCTTTATAACTTCTGCCTCTGATCGGGCCTTCTCTAGTCCATCTTGGACATGAAAGTGTCCGTGACCTTGTAACACCCTGAAAATTGAGGGTCGAGCAAAGCTCAGCTCCCGAGTTCCAACGCATCACTTATGCAACATAGATAATGATGATTATGATGAGTACATTGAAACATGAATGGGATTATACCAAAATAGCATATCATACTCCAGAGATAAGTCAAATTGCAAGCAGAAGACTGTAATACATGTCTAAGATATATGAACTGCAATACATCTCTGAAGTGTGATAATGTTACTAGGTTAAATAATTACATGCACAATTCCAAAATATACAAAAGGTGTAATGTCATCTAGTCAACATCCCAGAAATCCCCGTCGATCAGGACACAGCTCACATGAACCTGCCTGAAAACTGCATGTATGAGAATGCCTCCTCGTCATCCTCGAAGTCCGGCTCTGCCTCGTTGGCATCCCCACCACCTGCAACTAAGACAGGGTCTGGTTGGTGTGTACAACACCGTCCCGTAACGTGGGAGTGAGTGATCAACTCAGTGGAATAATAAAGCAAAGGTTAACATGTTATCAATTCAGTCAAGCAGTAATGATAAAACAATACAATCACACATCCCTAAGTACTCTGATTAATGCAAAAATGGTATGTATAAATGATGATGCCCTCACCTGCACTCCCTCTGCAATCTTCATCTAACGGTCACGCATGTCAGTCACTTCCTCAGTGCACTACCCAATGCCAAACGACACATGCAGTGCGGTGCATAAGCATGATTATCAAGTTCTTATTAGTCTTTTTCATACAGCCGGATTGGGAAACTAAGGTACCTCCCTTATATCATTCCCCAAACAAAGATCCATTCTAGGGTCGTCAGTCCTAGTAAATCTCATATGATGTTATGGTTCTAGGTCACTACAAAGGGCTCGTCAGCTCGATGCAGTGTAAGCCTAGTTATACTCTAGTTGCTAGGAAAGGTTTGTTGCCTATACGTAGTCTCAGAGTATGTTCGAGGTCACTACAAATAGCTTGTCACTTTATCAGTATAGGCCAACAGCTCGAATACAATGTCCCATACCACCGTATTCGGCTCACGAGGCGGTGTTGCTCACTGGTCACTACGGGCAGGCTCGTTGCCCCAGCGTAGGCTGACAGCTCAACCACGTTATCCCATACCACCATGTTTGGCTCATGAGTCTTAACGAATCGAGGTACCAAGGTTAACGGGATTTACACTGGTGAGTTTGGTACCTTAGGTTCAAGTAGTAGTGTCCAAACATGGTAAACATACATCGGGCCAATCGGGTTACTTGACGAGCTCGACTAGCACGAGCACACGTCGAGCTGATTGACATGAAGTGCATGAGCACTCCGCGTAGCCTAACCACTTTCAACAACCGAAGTACGGCTCGGATTTGTCAGGCACGTCACGTGTGGCGAAACAACATCAGCCACCTAATCAGGATCTGTTACCAATTGCTTGGACTATATAATAGCCCCAATCACATTCAATTACAATAAATTATCATATAAGATAATCAAAGCAATAATGGATCAATACTTCAAATCATACTATCATTTGAACATGTTCTGAAATGCAATGTAAACATGAATTCGCACATATTCCATTCATAAACAAAACAAACATCAGAATATGACATACATGGAAGGAATCATACACATCATTGAGGTAGTTGAGAATCATATCTCAACTCGCATACAGGTACACCTGGCTAACTGCTAACTCATTCAGACATTTTTACAAATACTTAATCTACACATTTCATCATACATATTATATATTAGTTATCATACGTATTAGGGCAAATCCTTTCGTCAAAGGGTTGTCACCTATACGACGATCATATATCCACGACAGTTAGTCATAGCGAGCATGAATACAAATTTTATACTCATTCAGTCATTTTCACAAACACTTAAGCTACACATAATAACATACACAACGTATGTTGATATAACATGTATTAGGGCTAATCCTTTCACCCAGGAGTTATTATACATACATTTAGTATACATAGATGGCAGTTAATCATGGCAAACTCAATTTCAAATTTCCTACGTATACGATCATTTCAACAACCCCATGGATTACCCTATATTTAACATAGTTCGTACATAACTGAAAAGAGAAATAGACATCGCATTTTGCATGTGAAATGACACTCACATCAATAATAAATCATTAACCGACATCGAAAGCCTTAAAAACCATAACCTATATGTTTATAGTCCGCACCTTTCGCCGGTAAACGAGTAACGGACTCAGTTTAAACACCAAGTCTTTGTCTATGGCACAACGGCAACCTATATTATGAAATGGGTTAGCTATTCCATCCCTTACACTATTTGGAACTCTAGAATAGGTTAGGGTTAGAATTTCTTACCTAAGAACGGGATCAGAATCGCTGAAATAGCGATACCGATATGATAGTTAAGCACGTGGAATGGCAAGGAAGGAACCCTGGATCAAACTCCAACTCTCTCTCACTTCCTCTCTCTTTCCTTCTCTCTTTTTTCTTTAGGGTTGCAAATTCGTATATGAAGAGAGGGTGAGGGTTTAAGGTCCTTATATAGGCCCAGAACTGACCAGAATGGCCCCAGGGTCATGGTATACTTAAGTTATGTCCAAAGAGCATCCATTTCAATCCAACGGAGCACTTATGGAGGCCCGTTTTCTGCGTGCGGTTGGACTTAAGCTCCTTGACATTGGATCTAGGTCAAGTTAAGTTTTCGGTCCGATTGGATTTACACATCGACCGTGGTGGACCAGTTTCAGTTCAACGGTCACCAGTACTCGATCAGGGCCACAAGTACACTGACATGTGTGGAAATTTTCTCCTGATCTGAGGGTGTATTTGGGTCAGATTCTGACAGTCTGAATCCTTATATTTGGACCGCAAGCGACACGTCTCAGTTTACTTAAGTTTGGATTTTATTCCTAAAGATATTTACGTTTCTCACGCACTTTGCTCGGGCTCAAGTTGTGCGTTTTTGGACACTGCTAGGACTTGATTTTTGAGATGATCGTCAAGCGCAGCAAGGCGGTCATAATTATTTAGTTTCATGGTAATCGGACTTTCGACGCACGGTCCAGGTCTGATACGGAGTTTCGTGATGCTCCCAAGAGCAACTAGGTAATGAGATTGATCTTAAGTTATAGGGTAATGTAGCATTAAGGATTCTACAAGTTTTGGGTCTTACAGTTCATATTTAAAATGGTTCAAGCTAATTCTACTGAGGATTCAATTTAGTACTTAACTAAATTATGCTCTAATTATGACAGAATAAGGTCCTAGAGCAGTTCTACGCCCCTTTCTGGCACTTTTAAGTAATATATTATTTTAATTATTTTTTTATCAGTTTGTCATCAAGTCTACTTCATCTCTACCAAATTTTATTATATTTCGTGTTGTAGAAAAATTCTAAAAATTCTAGAAGCAGCAGATGTCCAAACTAATGATTTTTGGATAGTTGTCACAATGACCTATATTTAACTATATTATAGTTTTTATTATATTTTTCACTTATTTTATATGAAACTAAACTTATCAAGCTTCAATCTGGCTTTTGAATCACCTAAATCGGAGTTATGACGAGTGAGATATGACTTTTCAAAGTTAGATGAAAAATTACAGAAAATGGGGCATCAAACGGGCCGCCCGGCCCGCTGTGGCCCGCTCGGCCCACTGGACAGGGGTGCGCCGCAGTCCACTGGACTGTCTGGTGGTGGTTTCCACCATGTGATTTTTGAAACATGCCTATCTTGTGAACCGGGATGAGTTATTTGACATGCAATATATGATTTTGGGGTAGGAGAAGCTAATATATCAAAATAACTTATTTATTTATTGAGATTCCAAAATTTTAATGGTAAAAAACCCATTTTATTTATTTATTTACTATTTATGGTAATTTTTAGTTTAAGTATTGTTCTTCATCACCTAAACTTTAGGATTAATGTCTAATGTGCAATTACTTAGAAAAATTTTAAGGACAAGGTAGTGAAAGGTGAGAATTTGAAGGAAATGGGTTAAAAGGGGATTTTAGACTTTGGGATTGAGTTTTGAGAAGTTAATAAAGTGTTAGGATCGACCCATTGCCTAAGGACGTCTAACTCCAGGTTGGCAAAAATCCGGGATGTTACAGACCCGCTCTACATCACTCCTCTATAGTAAAATGTACGAAAAATATCCTGATTCTTCTACACTTTCTGCAGACCTACCTGACTTAGGCATCGGAGTCCCCAACCTTAATAGACACCCTCAATGTTTTCCCTTGTTTTCCATAAAATCACAGGTACTCCGGCTAGCTGGAGGTAAGGAAGGATCGACTAATTTTTTGCATCAACAATTTTACGACCTTTAATGTTAATAATTGAGATGTACATTACAAAATCTCGTGGGCGAGATTTTTTTTTGGGGGGGGGGGGGGGGGGGGGTAGGTTGTAATAGCCCCAGTTCTGATTGTAAGTCATATACACTTGTACATACATGTATATTTCTAGGAAAACGTAGTGAACACGCTTAGAAACATCATATATTAGATTTTTCTTGTTCCCATTAACAGCAGAAGTGTTGAATTTCGGGGGCAAAATTCTCTTTAAGGGGTAGATTGTAACAGCCCGTATTTCATACCAGAGCATGATTTGTGAGTATGGCCCACCTGAGTTTTGAATTTACCTCATCTTTGTTCAAATGACCTAGTGGGACTTATGGAATCTGATGGTCAGTGTGGATTTCACAAGACATCACTGTGGACCTCACTTTTTGATATGTGTGTGCACAAGTGAAGGTGTACTTGCAGTGCACTAAACGGAGAGTTAGGTCAATCAGGTGTTGACTCGAAGCAACTCGAAAAAGAGAGATTCTCTCTCCTTAGTTTGTTTTCCGCCCGAAGGGAATTTGAACGGACAACGTTCGTTTCGATTCGTTGTGGCCCACCATCATTGATCATCTCAATGATCTGAACCATCTATCCTGTTCATGCCAAGATTTCAAATAAAACCAAGCCATTCCACACGTGGAGACGTTGGTGTGGGCGCTCGATTTCAAGCGTAAGTTAGTCGTGTGCGGTTAGTTATATCTAAAAACAGAAAGGTTCCATTCGCTCTCACAGCTAGATGAATACACGTGAAGAGCTCTCCCTTTGTATTAGCTGTCCAAACTAAATGATATCAGCCATTAGATCCAGTCCACACAGATTAGAAATTCATGTATTTAAACGGGTAGGTTTTCCAATTCTCTCTTTTGGTTTCTGAAAATAGAAACCCTAACTTCCAATCAATCCTAGCCATCCATTCTTATTCCCTTCCTTCGTAAAGGCACCTTAGAAGTTCAAATTCGAGCACTCTCCTTCTTTGTGGCGACGGCAAGAAAGCTACTCAAAAACTTCTAGCTCCAAACCCATTGAGAAAAAGTCGACGGCGCTTCAAAATCCATTATCATCGAGCTTCCTAAGATCCATCCGAGACATCTAGAAGAATCAGTTCATCGAAGAAGCGATTACTAAGACAAGTAACAAGTTTAGAAGGAAGTCTTTAGAAGGCTATGTAGTGCTAAAACAGTTATAGCAATCATCAGAACATGGGGAAGCATCTAGATGGCTGGGTTAAGACTACAAATAACAAAGGAATTTAACAAAAAAAAAATAAAAAAAAAATGGGTCTCATACCAACCAAATCAAACCAAGCCTTATCTTTCAATTATTAGTCAATTTCATTCCTTAGTGTAATCGCTCTACTTTTCATGCGAAGTAAATTACATTTCTCAGCGTAATTCTTTACTTTTCGCCTGTTGTTTACATTACGTAATGTAATCCGTAATGTTAATCAAATAGCTGATAATCTTAGCTATAATTCAAGTCATGCTCGCACGCTGGATTTAGTTCTTTACTTCTTCATTTTTTTTTTGTCAGCTTGTTAGTACACCCCACTATCAGTTGACACTTTAGTGTTAGCCACCCTCACTAAGGATCGATACCAAGATTTAGTTCTTTACTTGGAAAGGTGTTTTGCAGCTATTCCTCACGATACACCTCAAGGAGTTTCTTTCTCCTTTCATTTTATCTGTACTGAAAAATCCTTTCACATGGACAGCAAATGTGTAACCTACCATCTGAGGACGAACCCAACCCTCTGAATATTATTTGATCCTATTTACACATTGAGTGAGTGGTTGAATAAGTGACTGATCTCATCAAATATCAGTCATACGCTACGTGTATGCCTATCTTAGCGCATGGGGCATAGTTGTTCATTTTGAATTGAGTCACAATTTCAATTATGGCACACTCGCATTATAACTCCAACTGCAGTAAACCAAACCAAAGCAGTAACTTATAATGAATACCATGCAAAAATCATGTTGATGGGATGATTCAATCCGACTCGATTCAGCCTTATTTTCTTTTGCCATCCCTTTTCCAAGCCATGGATGGATGTGATTGCCTAACAAAAGTGTTTCTTTACTATCAAAAGAAATCCATGATGCTCTCTAACAAATAGATTAGAATTGATCTTGACCGTCCATGTTAAAAAACATTGATTGAATTTAATATTTGTTAGATTGGTATGATGCTTGCATGGTTGCCCATGAAATGTGTGTTGGACCTAGTGAATAGTTTAGATCAATGGATTAGATACTCCAAGTGCCCCAATGCAACTTATAGTGCTCTGGGAGCACTGACCATTTCTCAGTGTGTTTAAAACCCTTTTAGATTTACATCAGCTTATATCTCCAGACTCCAGGTTTGACCTGTGGATTCGATAACATGCGAGATGGGGGTGAAGTGACGCAGGGATGAACGTGATGAGGATAAATACTCCGAATCCACAGAGCTTCTCTGGACTCCTCACAGAGACTTCTCGAATCCACGAGGAAAGAAAGCAGAAAATAGAAATAAATTCTAATAAAATTCGAAACTGATTAATTGATGAATAAAAACGAGTTCACAACCCTTTAAATAGGGGTACCAAGCAATGGGAAAGAAATCAGAATCAAACTACAACTAGAACTCCTAGAATCCGCGACTTACTATAAATAGTAAACTTACTATTTATAGACGGTCGCGATGTCTACTAGTGCGCAAGGTTTTCGGCCAAAAATAGTAAGTGTCCTATTTGGCTTCTCCAAACCGTTCTCCTAATTATTCTAAGCTCTTTTCACGTTAGGCGCAACTCCTAAAGCCCGACGGATGAAGAGTTATAATCAAACTAAAACTTACTATTTATAGTAAAAATGAAATTAAAGCAGGGAAACGACCATCGATCCAGGGGTTTTTCTCAATTCTGGGCGTCGCAACCCAGCATAGCGGGTTGGTTGGCTAAAATAGCTCGTTCTACCCCAAAATCATATATTTTACGTCAGCTAACTCATTCTGGATTGTGAGATACACCTGATCTAAGGTCCGACGGTCCGGATCACTTGTCGTCGACCGGGCCTTTTCTGATCCATCTTGGCCATGAAACTGTCCGCGACCCGCTCTACGTCAATCCTCTCCACTTCAAAAGAACTCGTCCTCGAGTTCTCATCCTGCGCTGGTTCATGATACTCGGTCAGGTCCGCGACGTTGAAAGTCCGTGAGATCGCCATATCGTCGGGAAGATCAACAACATAAGCATTGTCATTGATCTTTCGAATGATTGGGACGGGTCTAATCTTCTTATTTTTTAACTTGTTGTATGTCCCGGTCGGAAATCTCTCTTTGCGCAGATGGACCATAACACGGTCACCCACCTCGAACACTTTTTGTCGCCGGTGCTTGTCCGCTTGTTCCTTGTACTTCTCGTTCGAGGCATGTAGCTTAGTCTGCACTTCCGCATGGATGTCCATGATTTTATCTGCCATATGTTCTGCTGCAATGCTCGTGCCTGGGTGCTTGGGCAGAGGGACCAAGTCAAGCGTGTGGCGAGGCACTCGTCCATAGATAATCTGAAACGGTGATTTCCCTGTCGAGCGGTTCACCATGTTGTTGAATGCAAACTCTGCTTGAGACAAGGCCAAATCCCACTGCTTCGGTTTTTCTCCTGAAATACAGCGAAGGAGGTTTCCCAACGTGCGATTCACAACTTCGGTCTGCCCATCAGTCTGTGGGTGGTAAGCACTGCTGAATTGAAGTCGTGTATCGAATCGAGTCCACAAAGTCCGCCAAAAGTGGCTAATGAACTTCGTGTCACGATCAGAAGTAATGGTCTTGGGGACCCCGTGTAGCCGTACGACCTCCCTGAAGAATAGATTCGCCACGTGTGTTGCATCGAGGGTCTTCTTGCATGGGATAAAGTGCGCCATCTTGGAGAAACGATCTACCACCACGAACACCGAATCCATGCCGCGTTGTGTTCGTGGGAGACCAAGCACGAAGTCCATTGATAAATCCTCCCAAGGACCGTCAGGCACAGGTAACGGGGTGTAGAGGCCCGTATTCTGAGATTGTCCCTTGGAGGTCTGACAAACATGACAACGTTGTACGGCTTTTCCCACATCACGTACTAATTGCGGCCAGTAATACCGCTCTTCCACAAGAGCTCGCGTCTTGTCTCGCCCAAGGTGTCCACCAAGGCCACCTCCATGTAGCTCCTGAATAATCTGCTCCCTTAGAAAACCTTGGGAGATGCACAATCGATTCCCTTTGAAGAGAAAATCGTCTTGTATATGAAGGTCACTGGGGTGACCTTCTTGGCACTTCACCCAAGAATCTTTGAAGTCCTCATCCTCGGCATACAACTCCTTGAGACAGTCGAAGCCGACCACCTTGTTGCTCATCGTAACAAGTAGTGATGCACGACGGCTAAGTGCATCAGCCACCTTGTTCTGCTGCCCTGACTTGTGCTTCAGAACGAACGTGAATTCCTGTAAAAATGCAACCCATCTAGCATGCACACGATTCACGTTAGTCTAACTATTAATAAACTTTAATGCTTGATGGTCAGTGTAAAGAACAAACTCTCTTTGAATCAGATAATGCCGCCAATGTCGCAGCGCCTGAACAACTGCGTACAACTCAAGCTCATAAGTCGACCACTTCTTTCGGGCCATTGAGCTTCTCCTTGTAGAAGGCTACCGGCTGCCTTCTGTGATAATACTCCCCAATTCCGACGTATGAAGCGTCACATTCAACTTCAAACAATTTGTCAAAATTAGAAAGCACCAAGACCGGTGTTGTAGACAAACGATGCTTGATCTCATGAAAGCTCTTGTTAGCTTTATCGGTCCACTGGAACGGTCCTTTTTTCATGCAATCTGTTATAGGCGCGACTATGGTGCTAAAATCTCGCACAAATCGACGATAGAAAGTCACCAACCCGTGAAAACTCCTCACCTCATGAATGTTCGTCGGGATCGGCCATTCCCTAATAGCTCGCACCTTTTCATCGTCCACACGAATGCCTGTGGACGTTACAACAAACCCTAGGAACAACAGGCTGTCAATTAAAAAACTACACTTCTTCAAGTTGAGGTACAACTTGTTAATTTGTAGGACCTGTAGCACCTGCCTGAGATGTTTCCTATGCTCCGCCTCATCCTGGCTATATATCAATATGTCATCAAAATATACTACCACAAATCGGCCGAACGGTTTAGCACTTGATTCATCAAACGCATAAAAGTACTTGGTGCGTTCGATAGCCAAAGGCATGACCACCACTCATACAACCCTTCCTTAGTCTTAAATGACGTTTTCCACTCATCACAGGGTCGGATACAAATCGATGGTACCCGCTCCTCAGATCTAGTTTAGAGAATACCTTGCCCCTTCTAGCATATCGAGCATGTCGTCTAACCGTGGTATTGGGAACCGATATTTGATGATAATTTTGTTGATTGCCCGGCTGTCGACACACATATCGCCAGCTTCCATCTTTTTTTGGCGTTAATAATGCTGGTACGACACATGGGCTCATGCTCTCTCTCAAGAGACCCTTACGGATCAATTCCTCCACTTGCCCCTGAAGTATCTCGCACTCCTTCGGACTCATCCGATAATGAGGGCGGTTGGGCAGGCTAGCCCCAGGGACGAGGTCTATGTGATGTTGGATGTCCCTCATGGGGGGCAATCCATCAGGTAAATCCTCAGGCCAGACTTCTTTGAATTCATTTAACAACAGTCTTAAACTTGGAGTGATGTTTGAGGGTTCTTCTTCCTTGCCCTTCACCACTACGACGTACACGTCGCCGGTTTCCTTGGATTCCTCCATGAAATCCCAAATGGTCAAGAGGGAACTCCCCTCCACTTTAGAAGCTTCAGGGTGGTTCTCTGGTGCCATAGGGGCAAGGATTATTTTTCGACTATCCTTGACGAATACGTAGACATTGTCTCGTCCCCAATGGGTCGCATCACGGTCCGACTGTCAGGGTTAACCAAGCAGCATGTGGCAGGCTTTCATGTCAACCACGTCACAAAGTATCTGATCCTTATAATTTTTACCAATTGAAAATGAGATAGTACATTGTTCAGTTACCTTGGTCTCATTCACCTTTTTTATCAGCCAATTGAGTATGGGGAAGGATGTTTCGTCATTGGTAGCCGCAACTTGTCCACCATCACCCTTGAGATGATGTTCTCGCTACTACCACTGTCTATGATCATATCACAAACCGTTCCGTTGACAGTACACCGAGTACGAAATATATTGTGTCGCTGTGGATGTAATTCCTTTCGTGGGGTATACAGTAATCGCCTCACAACTAGAAATTCACCACGATCCTCGCCCGTCACTTCATCGCCACCCGCTATTTCTTCAGTGGTTTGTTCATGTTCATCATAGCCATGGTCGTCTTCTGTGGCCTCATCTTCAATGCCCCCTTCGTTTATAGTCAAGTGTGCTACGGGACATTGAGGACAAGTGTTTGATAAGTGGCCTGGCCGGCCACAGCGGTAACAATTGTTCGACCTTGGCCGAGCATAAGGATTTGGAATTCTACTAGGGCCCGCTGTTGTGGGTGCTGCATGATGAGGTCTGGATGAGTTGCTCCCCGTATCACGGTTTGCGGTTGTAGGAGGTTGAGGATGTTCTCCTACTGGATCTTTTCCTCGTACCAGCACTGGATCCTGTGTGGGACCCGTCATGGGGGGTCGAGTTGAAGGATAAGGACGAGCAGGAACTCTTGCAAGTTGTGGTTCTGCCCTACCCGCCAATTGAACTGCTTCATCCACGGTCCCAACTGGGTACATCTGAACTCGGTCCTAAATTGTCGGTCGCAACCCACCTATAAATCGTGCTACCTTCTGTGACTCAGATTCTGACAAATCGTTTCGCGTAGCCAACCGCTGGAATTCTTCAGTGTAATCTGTGACAGTTCGGTTTCCTTGTCGTCAATTTTGGTATTGCTGGAATAATATCTGCTCATAATCACTGGGGAGAAATCGTGATCGAAGAAGACGTCTCATCCGTGGCCATGATGAGATGGGCGCCTTGTTCTGGCGGGCTCGTGAGAGTTGTAATTGTTCCCACCATACAGAAGCACCAGATTTTAACTTAAATGCTACCAATTTTACCCTTTTATGATCTGGCACGTCCATATAATCAAAATATCTCTCTACTTCGACTAGCCAATCGAGGAAATCTTCTATACGTAATAAACCATTAAAACTAGGAAGTTCAGCCTTACCTCGATAGTCTCTTTCGGCACGATCTAGGTAATCGCCTCCATGGATTGGTCGTCGGGCAAAACCCTCATTAAGGTCCTCGTCGCTAGAACTTGAATCATCTGGTGTAGTCCTACGGTTTACCACTGGTAGTGCTCTACGGAAATTGGGGTTGCGTCGTACAGCAACCATGGGTGGTGGAGCCACCACGGGTGGTGGAGCAACCATAGGTGGTGGAGCACCACCTAAGGCTCAGGGCGGAAGTAGCGCATCCGCAAGACTGTCGAGGGTTGCCTGCAGCCCTTGCATGGTCAACTAACTCTCCCGGTGGAAAGCTTTCATTCTTTCCGAAAGATAACGAATCCGTGGATCACCGTCCACAGGATTTTGATTCAGACCTTCGTTGTTTGCCATCGGCCAAGAGGGAATCCTCGCTCGATACCAATTGGCAGGGATGAACGTGATGAGGATAAATACTCCGAATCCACGGAGCTTCTCTGGACTCCTCACAGAGACTTCTCGAATCCACGAGGAAAAAAAAGCAGAAAATAGAAATAAATTCTAATAAAATTCGAAACTGATTAATTGATGAATAAAAATGAGTTCACAACCCTTTAAATAGGGGTACCAAGCAATGGGAAAGAAATCAGAATCAAACTACAACTAGAACTCCTAGAATCCGCGACTTACTATAAATAGTAAACTTACTATTTATAGACGGTCGTGATGTCTACTAGTGCGCAAGGTTTTCGGCCAAAAATAGTAAGTGTCCTATTTGGCTTCACCAAACCGTTCTCCTAATTATTCTAAGCTCTTTTCACGTTGGGCGCAACTCCTAAAGCCCGACGGATGAAGAGTTATAATCAAACTAAAACTTACTATTTATAGTAAAAACGAAATTAAAGCAGGAAACGACCATTGATCCAGGGGTTTTTCGCAATTCCGGGCATCGCAACCGGCGTAGCAGGTTGGTTGGCTAAAGTAGCTCGTTCTACCCAAAAATCATATATTTTATGTCAGCTAACTCATTCCGGATTGTGAGATATGCCTGATCTAAGGTCCGACGGTCCGGATCACTTCTGTCGTCGACCGGGCCTTTTCTGATCCATCTTGGCCATGAAACTGTCCGCGACCCGCTCTACATCATGAAGCAACTGGACCGCCACCTTCAACTCCATATTGGTGTAACTAGAAGTCCGTGTGTGTGTGAACAAACTGGGAAGGTGTTTGAATGGGAAGCGGATTGCGTCCTGCACTCCATCCAGGCAGGGGTCTGTGGAGCCCACAGTGATTTATGGATTTTATCCACACCGTCCAATCCATTTTTCAGATCATTTTAGGATATGTTTTAAAAAATGAGGCAGATCCAAAGCTCAAGTGGACCACACCACCGGATGAAGTGGTGATAATGACACCTACTATTGAAACCTTCTTAGGTTCCACCGTGATGTTTATTTCCCATCCAACCTGTTCATATGGTCATATAGACCTGGATGAACGGAAAACGTAAATATCAGCTTTTTCCAAAACTTTTGTCACCCCAGGAAGTTTTTAATGGTGTGCAGTCAATCTCCACTGTGTAGTCAACTTGATCCTTGGATCTACCTCATTTTGGGCTCATACTCTTAAAATGATCTGGAAAGATGGATGAACAGCCTGGATAAGACCCGTACATCACGGTGGGCTCCACAGAGCCCTCCCTGGACAAATTATCGTCCAGGCAATCCGCTTCCCTTTGAATGATGGTTTGAGAATGTGTTCTCTTGTGATTGGGATGTTTTATTGTGATGTATTTGCATTGAATAATGATTTGTTTAATGTGGTTTGAGTGTGTTTTCAGTCTTTTGTATTTAGGATGTGTTATTGCGATGTATTTGGAATGAAAACTTATTTGTGTAATGTGGTTCGAGTGTTTTTAGTCATTTGTGTTTGGTAAGTCCTATTGTGATGTATTTGGATTGAATAATGATCTGTGTAATGTGGTCTGAGAGTGTTTTGAGTGTGACGGATTTGGGTTGAATAATGATTTGTGTAATGTTTGATGGTAAGATCATACCTCTTGGATTAATGCTAGCATGCTTGGGTGGATTTTTGTCATATGGTACTTGATATGATGTAGGTCATAGGACACAGAAACATTATGCAAAGAAACAACAAGGTCCTGATGTATCTTGACATGAACGGAGTGTGCGCATGGTTTGGTAATCTAATCCTTTGATGAACTGATGGAACTGATTGTTGACCAAAGTTCCTCCAGCCTGGATTATCCTACCCTCGGTACTGTACCATTCACCACTGATATGGCCCTGTATCATCTCTGTTTTTTACATCGGGCTTTCTGGCCGCCTTAGGCCCATACTTCTGGCCACCACAGGCTGTTATAACCGTATCAATCATAAGCGATACCAGAACGCATATGGCCTTGTGCACTGTTTTCCTACACTTTCCCTAAGCCTTGGTTATTTTATACTCGGGAAGAGTGATAGTCAATAAGCAGGCGCTCAAACATTGTAAAAGACGTCCCAACTTGCAGGCTCCACCTTTTGACAGGTCATTATCCAGAATCGTAGTTGAACGATTTGAAACTGGGGTGGGTTCATAATTTCGACGACTCAACTTGTAGATTACTGCACATCAACAATCCCAACTTCTAAGCTGCATGCCACACATACAATTTCTTAGTGCTTGTGTATCAACCATCACACTGCCAGAGCATCTAAGTTTTCCTCTGCGGAGCATACCACATGATAGTTAATTAGTTATAATGAAAATATCCAGCAACCGTATTTTAACAAAGGCTCAGGGCCACACAGATTAGGATTTTGGGACAATTTTAGTCAAAAACGTATGTCTTGCCCATATATGGAGCCGCATAGCCAGAGTATCAAGCAGCCCCCAGTGAAAATTTCAACATGGTCTAAAAACGATCAACAATTGGAATATACTAAAAACAGCTGCAAATATGATTTTCAGAAACACTTTCCGGATCAAAGAAAAGAAGAGGCCCATCTTCCCAGAACAGATACAGAGTTTAAGAGCCTTTAATGGCATCCTAGCATAGAGCCATTCTCACATTTCCACTGCAAAGTGCAAGCAGCTTTGTCCGAGCAACTGCTGAGAGAGATCATGCACAAAACACAGAGACACCCGCTCTGGAGGAGCATGCCGCACAACACAAGGTTATGCACAAAACACAGTGACACCCGCTCTGGAGGAGCATGCGACACAACACAAGGTTATGCACAATACACATGATAGAATAGACCATTCTGCAAAAATGTATCTCAAATAGGAAGATCCCACCCACCAACCTTGAGGTCCCCATCTCCATTTACAATCAATTCCGCGCATCCATTAACAGATTGGCCATCGAATCAATGGTCTACATCACTGAACCATGGTCCACATAAATGACCTGAAAACCCAAGAACACCATGCAATATCTTGGGGTGAGAATCCACAATTGGCATCAGAAAAACGAAGATTTCACATAAACACAAGCAAATCCTTTGGACAGGAGCTATAGAGCCTGCCGTAGGGTTAAGTTTTCGAATTGAGTTCACAAAACAATGTCTAACAAAAGTGGAGCTTGTGCTGATCATTAGAAAAATATAAACTAGTCAAAGTCTCACTTTAAGACAGAAATCTGCAGAGTACTTGTATTGAAGCATGCAATTGAAACAAGAACATCTTAATTTTCATTCTTACCACATATTAGCTACGGTTAAAAAGAGAACTTGCATAGTTTTAATTTTACCATGTCTTTTCTTGAATTCATCTGCTGCTGCTTCATTTGCCTGTTCACGAATCTTCTCCTGGTTGCTGCTGCGGCTGCTGCCACATCTGAACATACAGATTTTGATCCACGACAGGTTTGCCCATGACCTGAGGGCCAGGCTGCGGCGACATGTAGTAGTAAGGAATAGCATCGGCGGGACCCCCAACTGAACCGGCCCCACCCCTTGGGAGGGCCCCAAGCACCTCATCCTTCAGCTCCTCCCTCGGCACAATGTCAACCAGGAAGTCAAAGATGTCCGTCCGTGTAATCGCAGCTGCGATGTCATTCTTCTGCAGGGTCCGCCTCTTGTTCTCTTCTGTGTGATTCCATGAACGCAGTGTCAGTTCCAAGATGAACATCTCGCACGCCTTGGCAAACACGACTGGAGCTTCAGCCGATATCATCCGCACATCTTCATCAGCCTTCATGATCTTCTTGATCCTAGCCAGCGGCAGGCTGTGGTTTTTGAAGTCATTCACCTGTTCAATCTCCTGGTACTGGTTGTTCCAGAACATTTGGAGCTGCTGCTGCAGCTGCTGTTGCTGCTGCTGCTGTATGTGCTGATAAGCAAGCTGATGTTGCGCGAGCTGGGCTGGGGAAGCAGCATAAGCAGTCGACTGGCCAGGGGACTGAATGGATCCAACAGGTGCTGCGACTGTACCAGGAGCAGCCCCAATCATCTGGGTAGCTTGATATGGAGCAGTGACATATTGTACCTGGGCCACACCAGTAACAACCCCCATGACTGGGGGCTGCCCATGTCCTTGCTCATCCATTCTCACGCACAATCACAAAGGTAGGCCCTGCATGTAGGACGAACAAAAGCACATCCATTAACAGGATTCCTTCTAGGTCCACCTTAGTACACAAAGGAAGACGAATCGGTGTACATTCATTCCACTCAAAATGGGGAAATCTCACTGTTTGAAGTGTGTTCAGGCAACAAGAGGTTAAATCTCACTGTCAATGCACCTTGTATGTCCACAATGGTGTGGTCTCTTTAGGGCCCAATAGGACAACAAGATACTTAGCTTGCATTTGGAATGTCTAAGTCCCAAATGCTATATCTTATGATCTCCATATGATCAAAAGGTCCAAAAGTGGATTTATTGTTTTCAGGTGTCCAAAGACAGTGACGCTAAGTAACATGGGGCACGACATTGTCATAAATATCTAAGCAGGAAATGACGAAAAAATAGCAGTTACATCATTAGTGAACAAGAAGAAACTATTGGTGTCAAAGTAGTCAAAACACCCCCCAGCCAATGCTACAAAGTCCTGGGGAGAAAGGGCTGGTTAGATATAAATGCATGTAAATGATGATATATAAGTAATGATCACTTTGGTATTTACAGCAATAAAGATGTTGACAAGCAAGGATCCTGGAAAGAGACAAACTTTGGGCCCCACCATAATATATGTATTTTATCCACACCATCCATTCATTTTGTCAAATCATTTTAGGGCATGAGCCGAAAGATTAGACAGATCCAAAGTCCAAGTGGACCACACCATAGAAAACAGTGGGGATTGAACTCCTACCATTCCAAAGTCCAAGTGGACCACACCATAGAAAACAGTAGGGATTGAACTCCTACCATTGAAAACTTCTTGGGGACTATAGAAGTTTTCGATCTGCCTCGTCTTTCGGCTCATGCCCGAAAAATGATCTGAAAAAAATGAATGGACGGCATGGATGTAGCACATACATCATGGTGGGGCCCACCTATTACAAGGTTGAGTTTTGCTTGATTTTCTAGGTGAAACTCCCACTTTAAATCAAACAGCAAGCATTTGTCATAATTACCCATTTACCACCATTCACATGCATTTACAAGTACAACTAACCGAACAGGCCCTAGGAAAAAGCCATATGTATCCTCAAGTACATGGTAAAAGAAAATCAGAAAAGCTAAAGCTATTTCCACGAGATTTGAGTGAATCTCAGGGCACGGACCAGCATGACTGAAGTCTGCAAGTAGGCCACATGTATACTATCAATAAACACCATTAGTGATTTTCTAAATGTCCATTTTCCTCGTATTAGTGAGGCCCATATGGTGAGTCAAACGTCCAGATTTATGGGCAAGGGCATGTCCATAGTCAGCCCACCTAATAATCATCACAGATCTTGCACACAGGTCCTTTTTCTCCTTTTTTGTTCTTAATAAGTCCCTAGATACAGGGGCCCATGGCTACAAGAACTAACAAACAATAGAGAAATTACAACCAGTAGCACAAAGGCTAATTGTAGAATATACCATTAGGTTACGGCTATCTCCCCATCCTCAATCATAGTATCCCCAAGTCCCTAAGAAGCATCTCCTTGTGTAATTCGTAAATTCTTCCCTTGTCAAAACCACTAGAGAAGCCTTCACTAAAGGCTTGATGCTTTCCCGAGGTGTCTCCTTGATATCAAAGATCTGTCATTTCTCTCCATCCACATGCACCATCTTCATCAAAATTGAGCTTTTCTGGGGGATGATTGTGCTCTTTCTCCATCCACAAAAACCATAAAATAGCAAAGATCTAACCCCCAAAAGAAGTTAACCAGTCATCTTTAGAGCCTGTTCGGATTGCGAATTACATATGTACTGTAAATGTGCAATGATTACAAATTCCTTTACCCATCTCCTGAAAACTAGAAATTTGACTGACAGTTCCCCTGTTTGGTTGATCATGGTAAAATCATAATGATGGCGCTTTTACATTACTTCAAGGTCAAATCGTAGAGAAACATACACCGATGTGCATGTTCGTATAGGATATTCCCACTACAATGCAATGTAAAATTGTAATGATTACAAAAGACATACCTTTCTCTTAATACATCATCATTTGACCAACAAATCGCATGCTTAAACAATCGTGGTGAATTTGTAATGACAGCAGTACATTACTTATGTAATTCACAATCCACACAGGCCCTTTAAAAAAATGTTTTCTGGCTTTGAATTTGTACAAAGGGCATTATTGGATCGTAAATGTTGGTCCAACATTTACAGGTCCCTGCTGTGGATGAACCATGCCCTGAAAATCTCACCAATGGGAAGATCCTGGTGATCCCATCTTTGGCCATTTTTCAATGCTGCAATCTTTTTCTAAGTGATCCTAGGAGATATTTAAGCATGGGCCATCATCGGGGTTCTGTTAGATCGATGGTTTGGAGAATCTGGGCCAATAAACCATGGACCCCATTTATATGGACTCAAGACCTGAGAAACATTATAGAAAGAAAGCTTATAGTCTACTGATGTGTTAGGTGTCTATGCATACACAGCCCTGATGCTTTAACATGGCTACTACATACTTGACAGTCCCTTATAGTCCACTGATGTGTTAGGGTGTCTATGTATACATAGCACTGATGCTTTAACATGGCTACTACATACTTGACAGTCCCATGTTTGGGAGATCCAGACCATTGATCTACTGGGAACTGTAGACGGACAATGTCTTAAAAGTTATCTAGTTCAGAAGATCTTAGTCATCCAATCTTTGGGACTTTTCCGGTAGCATCCTTTCTGTTCTTAAGCTTATATCAGTGTTCGAAATATCAGTATCGTGCAATGTATCGCACCCTTGGGATACAGATACGTATCGGTCATCGCACGGGATATATCGTTTGTATTGCATAATTTATCGCACTTTTTGGGAAACATGGAGAAACATTGGGAAAATGGTTGAATTTTTCAATGAAACTTATGGGATTATTAAAAAAAATCTTAATACACACTTTTAAATCATAAAGTTTCAAAAAAGAAGTGTACATAATAGATTTCCTTGGTATAGGGTCCTAAGCTATGTGTTGTCCGATTGAACTAAGACAACTATATTCAGTATCAACCCCATCCATCCGTTTTTCCATATCATTTCAGGACATTATCCAAAAAATAAAACAGATCCAATAATCAGGTAGACCATACCATAGGAAACAATGGTGATTGACCATTAGTGGGCAACAAAAGTTTTGGATCAAGCTAATAATAGTTTTCTCTTCAGTCAAACCATATAATTATTTGGTAAAATGGATGGACAGAGTGGATAAAATACATAAATTATAGTGGGCCCACAAAGTTTACAAAGTACACTGCTCACTGGGGGATCCACTTCCCACCACACTGGGGTGGGGTGCTGACGTACGCAGATTTCCTGCCAAGTTCCTTTGCTTGAAACCTAGGTGGGGCCCACTGTGATGTTTGTAAGAAATTCACCCCGTCCATTCATTTTTTGAGATCATTTTAGAACTTGAGAGCAAAAATGAACAGGATCCAAGACTAAAGTGGGCCGCACTAAAGGAAAAGGTGGGTAGGAAAATTCCTACTGTTGAAACCTCCCTGGGTTGACAGTGATGTTAACATGCCATCCATGCCGTTCATAACGTTATTCCTACTCGAATGAATTGAAAATACAAATATTAGTCTGATTCAAAACTTATGTAGCCCCACGAATATTTCAAGTGTGGATGTTCAATCCTCACATTTTTGGCACACTTTAGTATTAGATCCTACTCATTTTTTTACCCCATGTCCTAAAATGATCTCACAAAACGAATGGACGGAGTGGATTCTCACAAACATCATAGTAGGCCCCACTAAGGTTTCAAGCACAGGAAATTCCCGCAGAAGGCTTTGGCAGGAAATCCGTGTTTGGCGCTGACGTTCCTCGAGCTCAAGTTGTACAAACATTTCAAAGTTACATGGCCCCACAATAATGTATTTATTATATCTATACCGTTCATGCATTTGGAGAGATCATTTTAGATCATGAACCCAAAAATAAGTCATATCCAAAGCTCAAGTGGACCACACCACAAATAGCAGTGGGGGACTGATTCTCACCATTAATACATTCGTAGGGCCCACCATAACATTTATTTTCCATCCAATCTATTAATTAGGTCACAGAGACCTAGATGAAGAGCAAAAATAAATATCATATTGATCCAAAACTTCTATGACCCCCAAAAGGGTTTCAATGGTAGACATTCAATCTACCACTGCTGTTTGTAGTGTGGTCCAATTGATCTTTGAATTTGTCTTATTTTTCGGCTCAAGCCTTACGAAGAGCTCGCCAAATGGACGAACGGTCTGGATATAACACATACCTCATGATGGGACCCACGGAACTTGGTGACGTCAACACACCAGTTAGCTTGGTGGTGTGCGATACTCGATTTCGATTTAAAAAAAAGGCTCGAACGACCTTTTTTTTTTTAAGCAAAGAGGGTACCCCGAAGCCGTAACCCTAAAATTTCTCCCAAATCTCATCGTATCGGCGAGGAATGTCTCTGGATTTCTCTCTAAAATCGAAGATTTTATTTGCAGTAATCTAGGAACGACGCTTCGATTCGAATGGCCCACGAAATGGAAGCTTCCAATCTTGGCGATCTCTTCTATAGGTACCAAAATCCACCCTCTAATTTTTTTGGATGATGACACTATCCCGAATGATATTTGGGTTTTATTTTTTACTTTTTAGTCTCTTTCGAAGGATTTTGTATTGCTGGACCGCAATACCGATAATATCGGCTGATATATCGGCCGATAGTATCGATATTACAAACACTGGCTTATATGTACTAATGAAAGGATTGTGATCTTCCAATCTGGGTAATTTCTGGGGCATTCTCTATCCAAAGTGGAGCCTGTCAGATCAACAGTCTCGATCACCAGTCGATTGGCCTCACTTGTTCAAATGTGTCCCCCCCCCCGAGAATAATGTAATTCCTCCTCTTAGCAAATTTCTATGCATACATGTGAAATCTTCAGTTAGAACTCAATGTTACGGGTTAGTCTTCTTGAAGCCTTTTATTAACGAAATTCACCTGTTGCTTTTGCAGAGAAAAGTTGTAGGGTGTGTTTGTTTGCACCAAATATCATGATATTTCATGATTAATCAATCTAACTTGGTGCAAATTGAGATGATATTTCATGAAATTAGGTGCAACCAAGCACACCCATAGACTTTTCTCTTCTTTTTATTCCAATTATTGGTGAGTGTCAATAAGAGGGTGTTTGGATTGTAAGGTACTTAAGCTACTTATGCCTCAAGTAACTTATCTTGATTTCTACTAACAAAACTGAAGTGATTAAGTAACTTTAAGTAAAAATGTTACTTATAACCAGTGTATTAAATAGCGTGGTAGCGTAGCGTGTAGCGTACGCTACGTAGCGTAGCGTACAAAAAACGCTACGTAGCGTATAAAATAGCGTTAAAAAAAAAAAAAGAAAAAAAAAATTGGTAAAAAAAAAAAGAAAAAAAGCGTACCTTTTTTTCTTTTCTTTTCTTCTTCTTCTTCTTCTTCTCCTTCTTCTTCTTCTTCTTCTTCCTCTTCTTCTTCTTCTCACCCCTGCTTCATAATTCTGTATTCTTGATTCTTGATTCTTGTTCATTGTTCTTGATTCTTTGCTATGGTACATTGCTTGATGCCCTGCCGCCTCCTCCTTCTTCTTCTTCTTCTCTCTCCCTCCTCTCTCTCCCTCTCTCCTTCCCTCTTCTTTCCCTCTTTTTCTTTTCGGTTTCCCTCTCCCGTTTTTTTTTCTTTTGAAATCGGAAGCTATTTGAATAGTTCTTTGTAGGTATATTTCTTTGTAGGTACGTGTCACGCGAAGACGAGCGCTGACACTCCTCGAGCTCCGAGTTGTACGAACGGTTCAAATGAGATCAAAGTTACATGGGCTCCACAGCGATGTATTTATTATATCTACACCGTCCATCTATTTTTAAATATCATTTTAGAGCATTAGCCAAAAAATTAATCGTTTCCAAAGATCGTCTGGACCACACCAAAAATAGTAGCGAGATGATGATTTTTCACCGTTAAAAAATTCGTAGGCCCACCATAACAGTTTATTTTCCATCCAATCTGTTCAAAAGGTCAAAAAGACCTGAATGAAGAGTCAAAACAAATTTCATATTAATCCAGAAGTTCTGTAATCCCAAAAAGGGTTTCAATGGTAGACGTTCAATCCCCCACTGCTTTTTGCAGTGTGGTCCACTTGATAATTAGATCTGTATTATTTTTCGTGTCAAGCCTTAAGACGAGCTCTTCAAATGAATAGATGGTTTAGATATAACACATACCTCATGATCAGACCCATAGGACTTTTGTGCGTCAAATGAAGGTACTGGTGGGCGTTACGCAAACGCTGCAAAATTTTAATAAAATGTATATGTGCCACATGGGCCCACCATACTGTATGTATTTTATCCATGCCGTCTATCCATTTTGCCACATCATTTTAGATTATGATTCAAAAAATTAATAAGATCCAAATCTCAGGTGGGCCACAACATAGGAAATAGTGGTTATAAAATGCTCACCATTAAAAATTTTTTAGGGTCCACTGTAATGTTTATTTTCCATCTAACCTATTAATAGGATCACACTAACATGGATGAAGGGAAAACACACATGTCAGCTTGATCTAAAACTCTTGTAGCCCCGATAAATTTTTAATGATAGTCGTTTAATTATCATTGTTTCCTATGGTGCGGTCCACCTGAGCTTTGGATCTGCCTCATTTTTGGGCTCATGCCCTAAAATTATTTGGCAAAATGGATGGGCGGTGTGGATATAACACATTCATCACGAGTGGGGTCTAAAAAACTTTGACACTCATGTGCTACACTTCACAATATGAGTCCTACCTAATTCGGGCCCTTAAAAAATTGTACACGAGACATGTATTAACTTAAAATTTACCAATTAAATTATGGACTGTAATTGCTAACTCAAAATGCCAAAATATTTTGTTTTTTCTTACTATTTAATATTTATATATATATATATATATAATATTTTTTTTAATTAAAAAATAGAAGTATTGTGTAGCTTACGCTACACGCTACGCTATTTCGCTACACGCTACGGAGGGTTGAACGCTACGCAATACGCTACCGCTATTTAAAACACTGCTTATAACTACTTATTAAGCTGAAGTGATTAACTTTTAAGTAAAAATGTCACTTATAATTGATCATAAACCAAACCTACTTATCTCAAATAAGTTACTTATCTACTGCTGTAAGTAGAAAATGAAACTTACTTGGTGGTATCCAAACAGGCCCTAAAATTCCATGGGATTCTCATTGTCTATGGAATGCCCATGTGTCTCTATGCACATGCTATACATGCATATTGATCTTGACCCTCCAAACTCCGAGTCCAGTGTATACGAACAGTTGACTACACGATCCTAACCATCTAATATCATATATCGGATTTGCACCATGAGCATTTTCTTTCTCCTTCTTTACTGTTCGTCGGATTATTGTCCTTTTTCCTCCCTTTTTTATTTCCTTATTACTTCTTCCTCTCACCGTTCTCCTTTTCCTCCCTTTTCCCTATTCTTCTTCTTTATTTCGTTTCCTCTCCTCTCTCATCCACTACAACATTCCATCATTGTATACGAGAGAGTCCATCGGTTGCTTCAGCCCTCATCAACTAAATGACTGTAAAATCTTTTTTTTTTTTTTTTGAAAGATACTTTAAAATCATAATATTTTTATATATTTCATATTATATAAAAGAAAATGTATGATACGATTATTCACAGGTATAGGATAATGCATTGAATATAATGAACGTGGACTTTCTTAACTTCAACATGTTTTACATACTGTATCATTTTTGTTTCTTTATGGGTAACTAAGATTTTATTCAAAAGAGAGAAGACACCTAGCAAACACAAAAGCCTAACAAGAAAAAAAGAAAAGAGGGCCTCTCAAAAAAAAATTTACAAAAAAACGAAACAACAGCAAAAACATACAATCTCAAGGAACAAACAAACAAGCCAAAAAACAAATAAAACTAAAACACTTGCCTCCTATCCTGGATTGACAAACTGTCCTTCAAAGCACCCTTTTGCACAAGGTTGTCCATCTCTCCATATGCTCCTCTAGGGGAAGGGACACCCTGCGAAGGATGGGAGCATCCTCGCTTGGATATCTTTGTTTTCATAGGATCTTGCAGGAGGCTGATGGTCTACAGCTCCCCTTTTATGTCGAAGAGGTCAAGACTGTGGTTGATTCAATGGAAGGGTACAAGCCCCAGACTTGGATGGCTTTCCAATTGCCTTCTTTTAGAAATTTTGGGGTTTGGGTTCACGATGATATAATGTGGTTTCTTAATGAATTCAGGAAAAACAGCTGACTACCTTACAGCCATTATTCTGAAGGTTGAAGGAGCTGATTGCTTGAAAGATTTTAGACCAATTAGCCTTATTGGTAGCCCCCTATAAAATTCTAGCCAAAATGCTTGTCTCGCAGTTTAGGTCTCTTCTTGGAAGCGTTATTTTTGAATCTCAAGGTGCCAATGCCTTCATAACAAGCAGGTAGATTTTGGATACGGCCGTAATCACTCATGAATGTGTGGATTTGAGACACAAGGTCAAGAGGAAGGGGGTTCTGCGTAAGCTAGACACTAAGAAAGCTTATGACCACGTAAACTAGGATTTTATAGACTATATGCTAAGTAGGATGAAGTTTGGTATAAAATGGAGGAGCCAGATTCAGAAATGTGTGAATTCGGCGGCTAGATTTTCAGTTCTCATGAGCAAGACTCTTACGAGCTTCAAAGGGTCTAATAATGGGGGATCCACTATCCCCATTCTTGTTTGTAGTGGTGGTAGGGGCATTGGGAAAAATGTTGGAAATAAGCCAGATTTTGGGAATAATCTTTTTGCTTCCTTTTTTGTTAAGAATAGATTTTGGGGGTTAATCACCAGCTTGAAGGTCAAAAATGACAACTTCTAGATATCGCATCTTCAATTCGCAGATGACACTCTTCTCTTTTACGATGTGGTTCCGAAGGAGGTTGACAATTTGGGGAAAATCATCACTAATTTCGAGCTAGTCTCAGGCCTTAAGATTAATATCCTTAAATGCGAGCTTATAGGCATGTGCTTGACAAGGCAAAGATCAATGATTTCTTGGCTCAAATTGTTGGGTACAAGGCCAGATCTCTCCTATTTTGGTCTTCCTCTGTGTCCGCAACCCTGCCAACCATCTGTAGGACAAGGTAGTTGAGAAGGTTGAGAGGAAACTTTCAAGATAGAAGAGTCGACTCCTATCCCTTGGGGGGAGAATTACATTAATTAAAATGGCCCTCTCTAACCTTCCAATTTATTTCCTGTCCCAATGCAAATGCCCATCCGCTGCTTACAAAAGGTCATTTTTCGATGATGCTACCATTGAATCATGAACTGATCCTCCTAGGGTCTTTTCTAATGTCCGTAACTTCTCCATCATCAGTAAAATGGACCTTGTTAATTTTGCTCCTCTTTTTTTTGGAGGTCTTGATGATATTGCTGACAGAAGAAGAAGCTTAAAGAACAAATCCTAGAGATTCTTCCATTTGGCACGATGCTTTCTATGGATCGCTAGGGAATTTCTGATGCCATTAGATGGCCAAACCATGAGAATGACATTAAAACCAAAGGCACAACCCATGCATCAAATGACGATCTCAGGTGGAATTTAGCTACTTAAAGTCACACACACATGCAGAGTTAGCAAACCTCTCCATAAGACCTCTTGATACCAAATTCCTGACAAACCCTCTAACGAATCAACCACTACAGCATGTACTATCATCAGATGCTCAAAGGTTCAAAATGTCCAACCTGAAGACCATGTGCAATGAACAAAAAACGTGATCTATTAATCCCTCCACCAGCACATCATGCGCCCACATGCAATGCTAGTATCTATATGAGGAAAAATAAAAGAAGTCGAACCCATGCACCACATGGCAATCCCAGGTTGTGTGTGCCTACTCTTAAGTCAAACGCACATGTGGAATTAGCAAAACCTTATCCTCTCCACCCTACCTCTTCATAAAGAAGTCCTAGCTGACAAACCCTCTAACAAATCAACCATATCAGCATAGAATGTCCAGCATATGCTCAGAGGTTAAAAAGTCCAACCCTGAACACACAATCTGCAATGAACAAATATGTGATCTATTGATCCCTCATCCAGCACATCGTGCACTTATTTGCAGGCTTATTAATCAGATGGTAGAGATGGTTGCAAGTTAATTTTTGTTCTTTATCAGTCAACAAAATACCTCTGCTTTAAGGGAAATGAGGAACCCCATACTGTAGCAAAGGTGAGGGGACCACAATATTCCTGGTTAAATCTACAAGGATCGACATGAATCTCCCTCCTTTTATCCATCTATTTATTTTTCATGAAAACGCTCCCTTAATTTTGCCTTTTCTTTTCTTTTCTTTTCTTTTTTTCTGAGAAGGCTCTCCCATGATTTCCCTTTCTCCAAATTCTTCTACCCAATCTACCCCTGGGATGTAAACTTCCTAATAGACAATACTAAGAGAAAATAGGTTGGGTGATTTCTTTTTTTTTTTCAAGGTAACACTACCAGAGATAGAACCCTGGATCAGTAACACACACTACACTGTCTCCACCAGCTCATCTAATGAGCAGGAGATTTCATCATCTCTAAAATTTATCTGATGAGTAAGCTTTACAGACTACCACATCCCTATCATTATACAAACCAGGATACACAATGCAAGACGCTTCTTCAGCTGTCAGCAACAAACATTTGTAAATCACATATAGAAAGGATTAGTACAGAATTTCTTAACTTCTCCATTATGACTAAAGTGAACCTTATTTTTATCTTTATGTGGATTAGTAGAGAATTTCTTGACACCATCAAGCAGACAAACCATGTGAATGACATTAAAACTGAAAGCATAAGAGTATATAGACTTATTCTCAATTGTCTGCTAAGAAAGAGATGGACACAAAAAGATGAAAGTCAGTATAAGATTCCAGGCCAATCACATCTTTGATGAGATTTCAACTGTTTGGTCAGTACTAACATGTTCGGGGGACCTAATATCATTCATTGAAGTCATTTTCTCCCCAGCGGAAGCAAATGGCATGCCCATAAATTGGCGCACTGTTCTAGACTACATGTATTTTGTCCAACCTGATACTGGTCTAGCCACTAGGCCAATGGGCACATTAAATTGATTGGTTAACATGTCATTTCAATATAGATCTTTCAAGCTAACACTTATAGGTCTCTAGGAAAACATGTTTCCCATGTACGGAGGCAATATTTTTAAAGCCCTGGCACCAACTGTAGAGGCAGGCTCCCACCTTTCCATGATAAAGATTCATCTGGAGGGCCCAATAATGAATGAGCCATGCTCTAGAAAATTCCCCTATCAGAAGATCTGGGCCAGACATTGGTGGATTTCTTTTTCACATCAAGCATGGATAACTGGATAAACCATTCAACTAATGGATGAGCCACACCCCAGATATTCCCCCATCAGAAGATCTTGGCCAGACACCAGTGAAATCTTACACATCGAATGTGGACAACTGCTGAACCATCCGACTAACAGAGCACTAACAAGACAGCAAAAAAAAAAATGCTAGAAGAGATCTTCACATTATGCTCTATCCATTATAACATCCAACAGATGTAGACTGGAACACCAAAAGGTACCCAGCTACGCAGATGCTTCTCCAAAAAAAAAAAACACTTTTTTTTTCAGATGAGCATCTTCTTTATGGTGCCATGTTCTGACAAAGACATGGGCTCACTGTCAACAATGAATCAAAGCACATCCTGTAGTCTATAACACAAGCAAGATCTAATAAAATCAGACAGAATTTCTACTATTCGATTATTTTTCATTCTCCATTACTAACATTTAAAGACAAAATTTTCCCATGAAGAACTGAACCCATGGGTATGTACAGTACATAATTCAGTGCAAGTGGGCCTCATGGTTCATTAATCCAGACCATTTGTCTGCTGGGCCCCACCATGGATGGATCATTCCGTAGAAAAGCTCTCAGAATAGGAGATCCAAGTGGCCAATCTTTGGCCCTTTCAGTTGAATGTGGACCATGGCTCATCTCTTCATAGCCCTCTGTTACAGGAAAAAGTGAAAGGGATAGGAACATCTTATCAAGAAGACTATGGGGCATGGTCCATTCATGGTGGGTCCCAACAGACCAACGGTTCGGATCGCTCACAGTGGGCTCCACTTGAACAAATTGAAAACCCGACTATACTGTAGATCCCCTCGCATCAAGGACCGACATTTATAACCGAATAGTATTTCTCCGACTCGAATCACGCATGCCCAAACAACCGTATTGTACGATAATACAAAGTTCACAAACACCATGATTTTCTCTTCAAACCGTACAAGATCGAAACCAAACAGAAACCATTGCAAAACCTAAGAACTTCAGATCTCCCATCAATCCAAACCATCCAAAACATAAAACCAAGCTAAGAACAAGAAAAACCAAAAGCAAAAGAAAAAAGTAAACATCTCAGAGTAAAAACTGTGAGAGAAAACCATGTTTCAGGAAGATCAGATGCAGGAAAAACCGAAAAAAGAGAAGTAAGATGAAGAAATTACCTGTCTGTGCTCAAGCTGATGGAAGGAAGGTGGAGAATGCAAGGAATCGAAGAGATCAATGGCGTTTGGGGAGATTCTTTAGGGTTAGGGTTTTCTTCGGAGCCCACGGACCTTCCCGCCGGGAAACAAAGGAGAAAAAGAGGAGTGTGTGAGAAAAGCAGGCTTTCTGGAATAAATAGGAGGAGTTATTTGATACATTGCCAGAGTATATAAAAATCCATGCACATACACTTACGTTTTTACAAGTGTCATATTGTTTAAATCAATCCAAGCCGTCTAAATTTTATATTAACAATTTATAAATAAATTTTAATGATTTATGTGCGTTTATGACCGTAAAGTATCGGCCAAAAAAATAAAATCATCTGAAGGTTGAAATTCAGAATGCAAGTATCAATTTAGTGGTGGTTAGTGTTGTTAAATCGCCCTAGTTTTGGAACTGGACCCATCAATAGTATTTCTAAGTATTTTACGGTTTAGATGATGTGTACATATACGATTTATGAAACGTCTATGGTATCTGTGTATGCAAGAGCATGGATGTTCTGTTTTTGTTCAATAAGAGTACTTATTTGATACTCGCGGATATTGTAACAATTCATTAGCATGCACTCGGTAAATGTACATGGTAAATCCTTGTAATTTAAATCAAACCGTCCAAATCATGGGTCCTACTACAGATAGGTCAAAATTATAATTAAAAGCTTTTCAAATAATTTTAGTCCCTGTTTAGTGCACATATATTAGTTGAATTTGAACCCTTGAATATTTCACTTCTGACCGTCCATTTGATGTCCACCAATCGGCCATTCAAGATATCAGTTTAGTGTGATTTTTTTAATCTATGACCTGTCTGTTGTGGGGCCCATTATTCAGGTTTAGAATTATTTAAATTTTAAGCGCATGCCACGTGCACATGCTTATGGATCATCGCAGTGTACAACAATATCAAAGTTTTTGAACTTTGGAATGGATAAAAATTAAAAAATAAAAAAATTGTTAGTCCGCCATAACGGTACTTGCCGTGCTGCTCAGAAGAAATGGGGCCCACCTAAAAAGGTAAAATCACGAGGAATCCCGAAAGTGTAATCGCTAGCATGAGATTGATGGGGTACTTGACAGCACATGTCCCGGTGGGATGCTGATTGGGTACTACCCCACCAGGTACTGACTACGGTCGGCAGAGGCTATGTGGGCCCACCATGTTGCATGTGTTTTATCCAGGCCGTCCATCCATTTTGAAATATCATTTTGAAGCCTGAACCAAAAAAGGAAGCGGATTGAAGTTTCAAATGGACCGCACAACAATAAATAGTAGGGATTAAATGCCTGCCATTGAAAATTACAAGGGCTGCAGAAGTTGTGTATCAAGGTAATAATTTTTCTTTCACCCAAGTCCATGTAACCTTATAAATAGGTTAGATGGCAAATAAACATCACAATAAACCTTGGGCAGGTGTCGACCGTGAGCATCATGTTACATCCTGATATGTAAAAATGAATAGGATGTGTGGATGAAACATATACATTAAGGTGAGCCATGGAGCCCCTGTCATGACCCATCTATATCTATCCATATCTAGGTCGTGGTGGGGTTAGTACCCCGTCTGCGTCGGTGGCCCAAGCCCAATGCTTGGGTTGCCGATGGGTTGGGTCCACTTGCTCCTAATTAGACCCAACTCAAAATTAAAGCATGGGACCAAAATCTGGACCATGGACGGGTCCACATCCAAAAATTCAATCTATTATTAAATGAGCCTAGTCTTGTACCTCCCAAAATTAACCTTATCAAACTCAATTTTAAATGGGTCTATTTTAGGATGTTCTAAAATAAACCTAACTCCTTCCTACCTTTAGTTAAAAAGAATTAGGAAAGAGGCTAATTCTCTACAATTCCATAGAGTAAGTTTATTCTACAGTCGTTGGTATTGAAGGTTTGTGCATGATATCCACCTTGTGCATTATGTGAACTTTTGGATGAGTTTTCAGCCCTCAAAATTCAACATGATACAAGATAGGGCTGTCAATGGGTTGGGCTCAAACCAAGCAAAATCAAAATTTTGATCAAGCCCGGCTTAAGCAATTCAAAATCCAGGCCAAAGCCAACTTTATGCATTGTCCATTGTCAACACAATCCATAGTTATAAGGACACCATGTGAATTTAAAAGTTTTTAAATAGTTTTCTACTTGGTGGTTTATCTTTCTTTCAAAAGAGCCACTATTTTGTGTACATGCCTACTAACCCATGTGCTTGCAACGGTGGTATGATGTAAAAAAATAGAGCTTATATAATCATTATGTAGGTTGCAACATACTAAAATCACAAGTAAACTTATAAAAAACTCCAAATTCACATGATGGCCTATTATTAAGAATAAATTGACCTTATATTTTTGTACATATGAATTTCTTGGTTGGCAAAACCTACAAAATAAGTTGCCTGTCATACCCATACCCTGTAAGCCACAGGGACTGTCCTTATGGAATAATATATTTTCCAAGGACTCTTGAAGAAGTGGCCTCATTGAAGGTGTACTAAGAAGCTAACCCAAAAAAAAAAAAAAAAAAGTGGCCTCATTGAAAAATTATATTAACTAATTAATGAATGGATGTGAAAGTTGGCTGACGAGATGTTCACGCATGTGTCACATTAGATGGATGGACGGATGTGAAAATTCGTGTACAATTGGGGCCTGTGCAGTCAAGCATTTATGTGGGAAAAGAAAAGAATGGATGACCATAGCGTGAATGATACATTGACCATCCATCAGGGAGGGACCACTATTGAAAAGCTTTGACTTGACCTAAACTTGGCTTAAGCGAATCTGGATCCTCTGTTTGCCATGAGTATGGATTTCCTGCTTGCTACGATGTGATTGATCATGTACTAATCACATTGCAACAAGGAGAAAATCCCTGCTTGTGACAAGCAGATGAGAGGATTAGGAGATTCGGGCTCAGCTTAAACACTACCCATGAAACTCACCAGTTGGGCCTAGATCCTTGCATGTCTAGACCTGACTGATTAAGTTAATGGATCCAATTATCTTACCCTAGAATTAGGCCATACTCGACTTACATTTCAATGAGTTGGGTGCGTGGTTGAAACATGGAGAACTAATTGGTTAGATCCATGGCTCGGCTCTACTCAACCCATTTTCATCGCTAATCATGCCATTCATGAGGTTAATATATGTGCATTGACATCTTACCCTAGCCCACTAACCAAACTGCTCTGCTCAAGGTGGGTCCTCCTCTGGTCAATGAAAATGAGCGGCTAAAAACTTTAAAAAGAGGTCCTTATTTAATGAACGGCTGTGGTTTACCTGATGAGTGGACCAACCTTAGTCTCATGTAGCACGCTCAATGCATGGCTTACCTGATAAATGGCCTTGATCTTGCGTGTAAGCCACATTGGCCTGTTTCCAGTGAGGAATGATGTGTATACGCTCACATATGGAAACATGGTTCAAAATTAGAAGATTCAATTCAAACCAATGTCCAACCGAGTCTAAGCTTTTGGTTGACTCCACTCAGCATTTAATAATGGAATTTATCAAGGAGAGGTTTATCTGAATGGGAGAGGATTAGGTGCACCCCAGCCTTACCCAACACAGTACGACCCTCACCATCAGGCCCACCTTGATACATATTATGTATATCCATACACCGTTCATCAGTTTTGTCAGATCATTTTAGGGTATGAAACTAAAAGAGTGAAGTAGATCCAAATCTCAGATGGACCACACCACAGGAAACAATGGTTATTGAACTCCCATCATTAAAAACTTCTTAGGGCCACCTTGATGTTTTTTTGCCATCCAACCTGTTGATAAGATATCACGTACCTAGATGAAGGAAAAAAACAAATAACAACTTGATCCAAAACTTCTATCGCCCACAATAATTTTTTAATGGCCAATCACAAATGTTTCTTCTGGTGTGGTTCACTTGAGATTTCAATCCACTACATTTTTGGGCTCATACCTTAAAATGATCTTGAAAAACGGATGAATGACATAGATATACAAAATATATATCACAGTGGGCCCCACAGGTGCTATATCATGTTGGGTGAGGCTAGGCACCTAATCCGTTCGCTATCTATTTGAATAAATCCCAACGTATTAAAATGAAACATGTCGTGTCTTCCATCATTGGAATTGGGATTTTTTAAATGGTGAAGTCTCATGAGATACACGAGTTAGAATCAGTATTTTTCCACTTATGAAATTCCGTCTGCGAGTTCCTTGCACCGTTGGATAGCATTTGATAAGCATGGCTACAGGGCAGGCGTCCAGCCTGGCTTTGGACTGCGCTTGGGCCTGATATGTATGGCCCATTAATATTTGAGTAGGCTTGGCTTCAAGTTATTTTAACCCAACTAAACATCTTGTATCTTACAATTAGCCACTATATGCATCTTGCATGTGAACCATTGATTTCATTTTTCTGAATGTCAATCTTTTTAGTGCTTTTTAGGCCACTTGATCAACGGATGGATTTGATCAATGTCTCAGCGAGGCCCATTTGGGACCCTGGTCCTGTAATCTGGATTGTTGATCTGTTGAGTCTCACCATGGACAGACCATCCACCAATGAAATATCAGACCATTAGATTGGATGTGGGCCGTTGTTGTGTTTCTATTCTTAACCATATATATACAGGCCACATATAGAAAGGGATAAGATGATCCTCTTGAGGAGATCTTTGAGATATGCTCCATCCAGCAAGGGAACCGACAGATCAGTGGTCTGGATATGCCAAATCACGGTCATCACTTGTTATGGAAACCTAGTAGTGATAGTTTACTACCATTTTGAAAATTTGAAAAATGGCAGTGACTCATCATCCTCACATTGGGACTCGGTTTAGGTATTTACTGGGCCGGCCATGATGTATTTGTTTTATCCATGCTGTTCATCCATTTTTTCAGCTCACTTTAGGGCATGACCCCCAAAAATAAAGTGGATCCAAATTTTAGTGCTTTTTAGGCCACTTGATGAAAATTAAAGCATGGGACCAAAATCTGGACGTCCAAAAATTCAATCTATTATTAAATGAGCCTGGTCTTGTACCTCCCAAAACTAACTTTATTAAACTCAATTTTAAATGGGTCTATCTTAGGATGTTCTAAAATAAACATAACTCCTTCCTATCTTTAATTAAAAACAATGGGAATTAGGAAAGAGGCCAATTCTCTATAACTCCATGGAGTAATTAAGTTTATTCTACAACATTGGGATCGAAGGTTTGTGTATGATATCCACCTTGTGTGTTATGTGAACTTTTGGATGAGTTTTCAACCCTCAAAATTCAACATGATCCAGATAGGGCTGTCAATGGGCTGGGCTCAAGCCAAGCAAAATCAAAATTTCGAACAAGCCCCGCTTAAGCAGTTCAAAATCTAGGCCAAAGCCAACTTCATGCATTGCCCATTGTCAGCACAATCCATAGTTATAAGGACACCGTGTGAATTTAAAAGTTTTTAAATAGTTTTCTACTTCGTGGTTTATCTTTCTTTCAAAAGAGTCACTATTTTGTGTACATGCCTACTAAATGTGCTTGCAACGATGGTATGATGTTAAAAAAATCGAGTTTATACAATCATTATGTAGGCTGCAATATAGAAAAATCATGAGTAAGCATATAAAAATCTCCAAATTCACTTGATGGCCTATTATGAATGGATTGGCCTTATTTTTTGTACATATGATTTTCATGGCTGTACAAACCGACAGGATAAGATGCATGTCATACTCATACCCCGTGAGCCACAGGGACAGTCCTTATGGAATGATATATTCTCTAAGGACTCAAAGAAGTAGCCTCATTGGAAAATTATATTAACTCATTACTGAATGGATGTGAAACTCCAATGACTCAAAGAAGTAGCCTCATAGAAAAATTATATTAACTAATTAATGAATCGATGTGAAAGTCAGCTGATGAGATGCTCACACATGTCTCATTTGATGGATGGAGGGATGTGAAAACTTTGCGTACAATTGGGGCCTATGCATTCAAGCGTTTATGTGTGATCTTTCATTGGCGATGTGTGAAAAGAAAAGAACGGATGACCAGAGTATGAATGAGACATGGACCATCCATCAGGTAGGGACCACTATTGGAAAGCTTTGACTTGACCTAAACTTGGCATAAGCAAATCTGGATCCTCTGTTTGCCACGAGTATGGATTTCTTGCTTGCTGCGATGTGATTGATTGTGGACTAATCACATTGTAACAAGTAGAAAATCCCTACTTGTGGCAAGCAGAGGATTAAGGGATTCAGGCCCAGCTCGAGTTGGGCCTAGATCCTTGCATGTCTAGACCTGACTGATTAAATTAATGAATTGACTTATCTTGGCCTAGAATTAGGCCATACCTTACTTATGTTTCAACGAGTTGGGTGTGTGGTTAAAACACAGAGAACTAATTGGTTAGATCCATGGCTCTGCTCAACCCAACCCATTTTCATCCCTAATCATGCCATTCATGAGGTAATGTGCCTTAAGATATTACCCTAGCCAACTAACCAAACTGCTCCACTCACGGTGGGTCCTCCTCTGGTCAATGAAAATGAGCGGCTAAAAACTTTAAAAAGAGGTCCTTATTTAGTGAACAGTTGTGGTTTACCTGATGAGTGGACCAGCCTTAGTAATATGTAGCACGCTCAATGCATAGCTTACCTGATAAATGGCCTAGATCTTGTGTGTAAGCCACATTGGCCTATTTCCAGTGAGGAATGACATGTATACGCTCACATGTGGAAACATGGTTCAAAATTAGAAGATTCAATTCAACCCAATGCCCAACCGAGTCTAAGCTTTTGGTTGACTCCACTCAGCATTTAATAATTGAATTTATCAAGAAGAGGTTTATCTGAATGGGAGAGGATTAGGTGCACCCCCGCCTCACCCAACACAGTACGACCCTCACCATTAGGCCACCTTGATACATATTCTGTATATCCATACACCGTTCATCGGTTTTGTCAGATCATTTTAGGGTATGAAACTAAAAGAGTGAAGCAGATCCAAATCCTAGATGGACCACACCATAGGAAACAATGGTCGTTGAACTCCCATCATTAAAAACTTCTTAGGGCCCACCTTAATATTTTTTTGCCATCCAACCTGTTGATAAGATATTATAGACCTAGATAAAGGGAAAAAAACAAATAACAACTTGATCCAAAACTTCTATGGCCCACAAGAATTTTTTAACGGCCAATCACAAATGTTTCTTATAGTGTGGTACACTTGAGATTTCAATCCACTCCATTTTTTGGGCTCATATCCTAAAATGATCTTGAAAAACAGATGGATGGCATCGATATACAAAATATACATCAAAGTGGGCCCCACAGGTGCCATACCATGTTGGGTGAGGCTGGGCACCTAATCCGTTCCCTATCTATTTGAATAAATCCCAACATATTAAAATTGAGATCGTCGACCAATCACATTGCAACAAGTAGAAAATCCCTACTTGTGGCAAGCAGAGGATTAAGAGATTCAGGCCCAGCTTGAGTTGGGCCTAGATCCTTGCATTTTTAGACCTGACTGATTTAAATTAATGAATTGACTTATCTTGCCCTAGAATTAGGCCATACCTAACTTATGTTTCAACGAGTTGGGTGCGTGGTTAAAACACAGAGAACTAATAGGTTAGATCCATGACTCTGCTCAACCCAACCCATTTTCATCCCTAATCATGCCATTCATGAGGTAATATATGTGCATTGAGATCTTACCCTAGCCCACTAACCAAACTGCTCGGCTCACGGTGGGTCCTCCTTTGGTGCTTACCCGATGAATGGCCTAGATCTTGCATGTAAGCCACATTGGCCTGTTTCCAGTGAGGAACGACGTGTATACGCTCACATGTGGAAACATGGTTCAAAATTAGAAGATTCAATTCAACCCAATGTCCAACCGAGTCTAAGCTTTTGGTTGACTCCACTCAGCATTTAATAATGGAATTTATCAAGAAGGGGTTTATCTGAATGGGAGAGGAATAAGTGCACCCCAGCCTCACCCAACACAGTACGACCCTGACCATTAGGCCCACCTTGATACATATTCTGTATATCCATACACCGTTCATCTGTTTTGTCAGATCATTTTAGGGTATGAAACTAAAAGAGTAAAGCAAATCCAAATCCCAGATGGACCACACCATAGGAAACAATGGTGTTGAACTCCCATCATTAAAAACTTCTTAGGGCCCACCTTAATGGTTTTTTGCCATCCAACCTGTTGATAAGATATTAAAGACCTAGATGAAGGGAAAAAAAAAACAAATAACAACTTGATCCAAAACTTCTATGGCGCACAATAATTTTTTAATGGCCAATCACAAATGTTTCTTCTGGTGTGGTACACCTGAGATTTCAATCCACTACATTTTTGGGCTCATACCCTAAAACGATCTTGAAAAACGGATGGATGGTATAGATATACAAAATATACATCACAGTGGGCCCCACAGGTGCCATACCATGTTGGGTGAGGCTGGGCACCTAATCCGTTCCCTATCTATTTGAATAAATCCCAACATATTAAAATGCAACATGTCGTGTCTTCCATCGTTGGAATTGGAATTTTTTAAATGGTGAAGCCTCATGAGATACACGAGTTAGAATCTATATTTTTCCACTTGATGAAATTCACCATCAGTCTGAGAGTTCCCTGCACCGTTGGATAGCATTTGATAAGCATGGCTACAGGGCAGGCGTCCAGCCCGGCTTTGGACTGGGCTTGGGCCTGATATGTAAGGCCCATTAATATTTGAGTAGGTTTTGCCTCAAGTCATTTTAACCCAACTATATATGTAGTATCTTACAAGTATGCCGTTCCAATCCACTGTTAGACGCTACATGTATCTTGCATGTGAACCATTGATTTCATTTTTCTGAATGTCTGTCTTTTTAGTGCTTTTTAGACCACTTGATCAACAGATGGATTTGATCAATTTCTCAGCCAGGCCCATTTGGGACCCTGGTCCTGTAATCTGGATTGTTGATCTGTTGAGTCTCACCATGTACAGACCATCCACCAATGAAATATCAGACCGTTAGATTGGATGTGGACGGTTGTTGTTTCTGTTCTTAACCATCAAGACACAGGCCACATATAGAAAACGGATAAGATGATCCTCTTGAGGAGATCTTTGAGATATGCTCCATCCAGCAAGGGAACCGACAGATCAGTGGTCTGGATATGCCAAATCACGGTCCCCACTTGCAATGGAAACCTAGTAGTGATAGTTTACTACCATTCTGAAAATTTGAAAAATGGCGGTGACTCATCATCATCCCATTGAGACTCGGGTTAGGTGATGTATTTGTTTTATCTATCTTGTCCATCCATTTTTCCAGCTCACGTTAGGTCATGACCCCAAAAGTAAAGTAGATCTAAATTTTAGGTGGACCGGTGCCACGGGAAACAGCCATGATTGAACACCCTCTGTTAAAAACTTTCCAAGCCCCCCACTGTAATTTTTATTTACTATCCAATCTGTTGATCACGTCACATGGACTTGGATGAAAGTAAAATAAAAATATCAGCTTGATCTAAAACTTTGATGACCCTTAAAGAAATTTTTAAGGGTGGGCGTTCAGTCATCACTGTTTCCTGTGACATGGTCCACCTGAGATTTTGGATCTGGCTATTATTTTGTTTTCATGCCTAAAGTTGAGCCGGGAAAATGGATGGACGGTGCAGATAAAAATACGTAAATTATGGTGGGACCCATAGTGCTTTTACATCAAGACAGCAGGCGCCGATTGGATACTGACAAGGTCAGTAGCCAAATGGCTACTGAAGTTACGTCACCAAGCTTTGTGGACCCACATGACGCATGTGTTGTATCCATGCCGTCGTTTTATGGCATTACATAAAGAATGAGATAGATCTAGATTTCAAGTGGACCACTACAGAAAACCGTGGGAGCAGTCACACCCACCGTTGAAACATTTACAGGGCCCACAGTGATGTATTTTTGAGATCTATCCTACTCGTAAGTTAACATGGAGATATATGAAATGAAAACAAAAATATCAGCTTCATCGGAAACTACTGTGGCCCCTAAGGAGTTTTGAACGGTAGATGTTACTATACCGACTATTTTCTATGGTGGGGTCCACTTGAACTTTAGATCTATCTCATATTTTTTTAATGCTATAAAGCGATATCTAAAAATGGTTGGACGGTATAGATACAACACATGCAACATGGTGGGTCCACGTAGCTTGGTGACGTCACTTCAGTAGCGCTTTGACTACTTACCTTGCCAGTATCCAATCCGCGCTCCAAGACAGCTCCCTCGTCGGTGGAAGCGGATTGGCTGGTGTACCCCACACCAGCTATATAGCTAGTGTAGGTACGTCGTGCGAAGACGGAAAGAGCTCCGAGTTGTACGAACGGTTCAAAGGAGAACAAAGTTACATGGTTACATGGCCCCATAATGATGTATTTATTATATTCACACCGTTCATCCATATTTAGATATGATTTTAGAATAATATCCAAAAAATGAATCATATCCAAAGATCAAACGGATCACACCACAAATAGCAGCTGAGATAATGATTTTCACCGTTAAAATTCTCGTAGGGCCCACCATAACGTTTATTTTCTATCCAATATGTTTATAACGTCACAAAGACCTGGATGAAGAGGAAAAACAAATTTCATATTGATCCAAAACTTCTGTAAATCCCAAAAGGATTTCAATGGCAAACGTTCAATCCCCCACTGCTTTTCTCAGTGTGATCCACTTGATCATTATATCTGTTTTATTTTTCATCTCAAGCCTTATGACGAGCTGGTAAAATGGATAGACGGTTTGGATATAGCAGATACCTCAGGAAGGGACCCACAGAACTTGCTGATGTCAATACACCATCTATATAGCTGGTGTGTGGTACACCAGCCAATCCGCTTCCCTCGTTGGTGCCGTGTGCTACACTAGGCAAACCCAGTCTAAATGGTTGTGACTTGATCCTAAAATCAGGTTGGTCAGATAATCCTGACCGTTAAGTTCCCTCGCAGGACCGGCTGCTACCTGTCATGTGTGTCATGTGAGGAGCGGGAATTTTCACAAGCCAGGCCCAGTTGAGTAACTGCGGGAGTATAAATGCACCGCATGAAATGGACCGCAGGCTTTGCGTACCATGTGTCAACGTGGCTGTTATGTGTAAAATCTGGGCCGTTTATCATGTGGGGCGCACAAATAATATGATACATGGGATTAATATTAGGTCGTACCACTATTAGAATAGACTACGCAAATATAATTCAATATGAACCTTTCGTCATTTTCCAACATATATTTGTGCCCATGAGAAGTTTTTAAGGATCGATTATCACCTTTTCATGTATTATGGTACACCTTAGATTTGGATGCACTTCATTTTTAGGTTCATAAATTAAAACGAGTTTTCAAAACTGATGGACGGTGTGTATATAAGGCACGTACATCACGATGGGCCAGACGGTCAGGGATCCCCCGGGTCACAAGAGCGGATTATGTGAGACCCGGGCATCACCCAAGACGGTGCCGCCCTTACCGCAGGGACGCGGTTTGGCTATTGACGCCGTCACCAGCCAGGTTGCTAGTGGTCGGTGCTATGTGGACCTCACTACGATGTATGTGTTTTATATAAGCTGTCCATCCATTTTGAAAGATAATTTTAAGACTTGATGCCAAAAATGAGGTAGATCTAAATCTCAGCTGGACCACACTACGGGAAAACAGTAGTGATTGAATTTCCACCAATAAAAACCTCCTAGGGCCCACTATAATGGTTATTTGACATCTAATCCGTTGATTAAGTCATAAAGACTTGGATGAAGGGAAAAAATATATATATCAGCTTGATCCAAAACTTTTGTGACCCCCAAGAAGTTTTTAATGATGGCCGTGCAATCCACTTGAGATTTGGATCAACCTTATTTTTGGTCTCATACCATAAAATGACGAAGAATGAGTTGACAGCATAGATGAAACACATATTATCATGGTGGGGTCCACATAGCACCGATCACTAGCCATTGGCTAGTAGCGGGGGTGATGTGTGTATTATGTATCCATGCTGTCCATCCATTGTTATAGGTCATTTTAAAGCATTATCCAAAAAATGAAGTAGATCCACATCATAAGAAATAGTGATAATTGGCCATCTTACTATTAAAAACTTCTTAAGACACAGCGGATTGGAAATTAAATTAACGGGCATGTTTATCTAATCCGAGATATAGCAATAGTAAGATAATTCATTGATAACACCATCCTTTATCATCATAAGAAAAGTGAAATGGACCAAGTTTATCTTAACTATTAAAAATTTGATAAGCAATCCACATTTTAATGTTTACTTAGTGTTTATTTACCATCCAATATGTTGATTTGGTCACATAAACTTAAATGAAAGAAAAAAAATACAAAACAGATATCAGCTTGATCTAAAACTTTTTTAACCCATTAATGGTCAATCACCTATGTTTCTTTTGATATGAATCAATGAAAATTACTGAAAATATGTTTTGATTCAAGTGATACACACATGGCTAGTCAAATCCCTCATATCAATTGACAAACACCAAGGTTCAACCCACATCATACCATTGATTAACACAAGCAAAGATGAACAATGCGACCATCATGCCAAGCAAGAATAAGATGTGACCCCAGCACAGTGTGGCCCACTCCATCTATAGCGTTCATGGCTCTAGCAATATTTCACTGTTGTCCCATCACTGCCTTGGAAAGATATTAATGTAGGATACTGGGACAGTAGCAACGGAGTCTCTCCTCCATTTATTATTATTATTATTATTATTATTATTAAAAAAATAAAAAATAAAAAACCATGTGGGCTTACTTGTGCCATATGGCCTATGGGTAAAAGATCTAGTTAATTTATTCAATGGGTGGGTGCTGGTTTGAACATGCCTTGCTCAGAAAATCATGCCAGTCCCGCTGTTTAGCGGCCATTTGTTTATGAGAGGATAGGCAATCAGAAAAATAGACAACCAGAATAGCATCATGGACCATCTAATTATTGGACGGCCGGTGAATGTTTGCCTTGGCTCCCTTGTGATGGGTGGCTCAGATCTTATTCATCCATTTAATGGTTATGGAAATGGACAGTACATATTAATCCTATTGCAAACAGTCAGATCATTAACCTAGACCATCTAACATGTGGATCCCACCCTTACTTGCTCATCCCTCTCCAATCATTACTTCTGTTGGATGATCCTAATAGTCCATTCAATGCGTAGGGAAATGAATGGTCCATGTTGATCATACTAAAAATGGTTAATCATTTCTAGATCAATTATCATTTATGTCTCACTTTTCATTGCCCGCATTTTTTAGAAGATCACTTCAGTTGAATGATCCCAATGTTTTAATTAATGCTCGGAAAAATTGACAGTTCATATTAACCATGTTACAAATATTCGCCTCATTGTTTTTATAACATTTATCAGGTGGATATATACTACCCATGAATGACCATCCTTTTAAAATATTATTTTGATTCGATGATTCTAACCTTCCAATATCAATGCTTAGGAAATTAATTGTCCTTTTGATCATGCTACAAATGATCAGATCATATATCTATGACATCCATCATGTGGGTCCTACTCTTGATTTCCCATCCTTCTTGAAGTATCACTTTGATTGAATGATTGTAACCTCTAATCAATGCATAGGAAAATGTGTGGCCCATATTGATCCTACTATAAATGGTCAAATTGTGGATCAATCATTCCTCATTTGGGCCCACCCTTGGTGGCCCACTCCTCTCGTAAAATAATTTTAGTTAAATGATCCTAATCTTCTAATCAATGCTTAAGAAAATTGACCGTCCATATCAACTATCTTACAAATGTTTTGATCATTTTCTATGATAACGAGTACCCTGTAGGCCTCACCCTTGACTGCTCATCCCTCTCAAAAATCACATTAGTTAGATGAGGAAGATGAACGGTCCATATTATTCATACCAAAACGTACAAATAGTTTGATTTTACAAATTTTTTTCATAGCCATTCATTTGTTTTGTTATGCAATATATGGCCCACCTAAGCCATGAAATGGCCTGATTTTAATGCCAGAAAATCTAAACGGTGTATCTAATCTGATGGAACGCTTGCATCTTACACAAGCGTTACACTGTGACACATGCACCTGTTTGCAGATGTGTTGTAACATCCCGAATTTTCACTGTTTTGGATTTTCAAAAATCCTTGAATTTTTTTAAAAATTAACTTATATTATCACATACTGACCATTAGCACTTAACGTTAGCTTATACACGACTGGTCCAATCTGGTCATGATCGGACCGAGTGCGGGCTACCAAGCGAGATGGCTGTTTACACTTAACAACGGCCCGTGTGGGCCATCCAGCGACCGAGGAGGGTCAGAAAAATCTAAAAGTTTAGGAAATCATAGATCTCACTGGGCTTGTAGTTCATCGCGGACTGCGGACCCAGTGGACACTCAGAAGTATCATCTGACGCTTGCCCAATGCACCTCACCAATGCCAGATTTGAGATCTGGCACTTGCAAATAAAATCGAGATACCAGGCCTTCCAGCCGTCGGATTTCTTCCAAATTTACGATGAAGGTTTAATGTATTTTTCTACGCCTGTCCACCAAATCTGGGCCCCGATTGTGGCACGATGACCGTTGATCACGAATCGGACCCGTACGACCAAACCCTATATCCGATCGTCCCCAAATTTTGCGTGGCCCCTCATCGGGACATGAAGAACCTACCCTATAAATTTCATGGCCAGAGGGCCACCAAAACTGCCCCAACAATCGGAATGGGCCTCCCAGGGCCATTTAAAGATCATAACCCTATACTTAAACCCCATATTCGTTCATCCGTTTGATCTCAGATTTTGCATGATCCCTCATTGGGCCTTGAGACACCTACACCCAGAATTTGGTAGCTGGAGGGGTGATAGGGCCACCCCAACTTTAATAGGGAGCTCTAGAAGGCTAGTTTGGAAAATTGTGGGAACTTAATGATTTGAGTCGTCCACTCTTATGCAAAGTTGAGGATTTCGAGCCATCAGTTTGTGACCAAACTTCATACATCGAGTAAGGATATTTCCCTCCTCATATCCGTATAGCCGCGGCCCCGATCGACCATCGGTGACCATTGAACAGACTTCTAATCATATCTGTCGATCGGCGCGTCGAAATGGCGGGCCGATTGTGTCCATACGTAGATCATCATTAGAACTAACTATCATGCGGTGTATATCGACTAGTACACCCCATAGTGGGCCCTTGAGGCTAGAAAAACCCTCCCATAGGGTTAATATAGTAAAGACCCAACACTTGGGGCCAATTGCACCAAAACTGGCATTATAAAAAGACTTCATTTGGGCACCCCTCTTCCCATACGATTTTTCCATTTCCAAAGGAGTGAAAGAGAGAAAGAGGGAGAGAGTAAAGAGAGAGGAGAGAGAGAGCTAGGGAGAGTGAAGAAAGAGAGTGAAGGTGAGAGCTAGGTGGACCCTAGATCGAGGTGGGGCCCAAGGAAATCAACCCCTTCAACTTCCTACACCTTCTCCAAGAAGAAACTGTGCACCACAACTACCCAAAATCGTCCATTAATCATCTAGGTAGGGCTTCTCATCCTTTGTCTTGAAAACTCTTTTGATGAAGGGGGATTTTACATGGATTTCTCATGTATGAACTTGCTTTAGGGATTCCGACCAACCGACCCCTAAATCGACGTTCCTAGGTCGTTTTTGAGTCTCCAACGAATCACAAGGTGTGGACTATTGTTCTTAGGTGGCCTAGCACCAATTTTAGTACGAGCTTAATGATTTTGATTGCTTGGGTGTTATATTTGAGATTCTAGAGAAACCCTAGGAATTTATATGCTTGTTGAAAGGGTATGGATGTGCATGCTTAGTTCTCTCATTATGTGTTCTTGCCCCTCACATAATTGTGTGTATGAATGATCACATGCTCATGCTTGATGTTTTCCCATATGTTGCGTCTCCCAATATGTATGATTCATTACTCTTGTGCATGTGATTTCTTGGGATGGAGGAAGCACTTAACTTCCTCACCAACCCACACCACACACACACACTTGTTCATGATATTATTAGCTTTACTTGTTAGTAGAAGTTTAGAATTTTATGCTGAGAAGCATGAGAACATGAGATTGATTATTTTTTAGATGATGCATTGATAGCCGGCATGCTATGAATCACCCTCCATACCTTTGGGTTGGTCAGGAACATGACGAGAGACGGTAGTCCCGTCGTTAGGACTACGCTAGGGTTAGATCCGTGGATTGGGCGGGAGTGTTCGGGTGGCAGTAGTTCGACTACATGGGTCCCTTGTGCCCGGTGTCACTTGTCTCACGCTCGCCTGATCTGTGCGGTTTAGCCTACTCTCTGACCAACCCTGTTTATTAATCCTGTTCGCTCACATACGTATGGAACCTGAACCACCCTACAACCGTTGTAGCCCATCACTAACCCACTTGAAACTGGTCCACAGCCTCGTGAGCCGGGCATGGTGGAATGGGACACCGTGTCCGAGCTGTCGGCCTACGCTGGGGTACCGCGCCTCCCCGTGGTGACCGCGAGCGATCCCTTCCTTACGACATTCCTCATGTGCTTGGAGTCGGGGATGAGGACTCCGACGGGATCACGGACCACGGGGACTCGGCCTCACGCGCTGATGGGGCCTTGGCCTCGCAACCTGCTTAGGGCATTAATACGTAGGGTGAATTAGAATCCCCAACCTGCTGGATGAATGAACTTAATTAATAACTCGGCTAACACGATCGCATTGCACACATTAGTTAGGGTGGCGACTTGGAAGTCGAGGTCGCGCTGAGGGAGTGCTGTCATATACGATCGTTAGATGGAGTCGCTTGAGGGAGTGTTGTGGCGAGGGCATGGATCATATCATCTCGCATGCATGCATTTTAAATAAGAGTTATTAGGTGTTGATGATTGTCTGCTTTTCGTTAAGTTCATATTACAATTGATGCCTGGTGTAACTTGAGACCAATAGTTCACACTGAGTTGATCACTCACTCCCACTCTGGGACGGTGTTTTAAAACACCAATCAGACTCATTCATAGATGCAGGTGACTTAGGGCATGAGGAGCCTGACGAGGCGAGCTTGGACGAGGAGGACGAGCTCTCCTACTTGCAGCTGATGGGCGGCTCTCCATCAGCTTGATCGGGCTGAATTTGGATTTACTGAGCCGCGGGCTCCGCTTTAGTCTTTTGGATATAGCCTTCTTTTATTATCCTGTTAGGCAACGCCTTGGGCGACCCTTTATTATTTTTGGACCTGTATATTTGTGAGATTTCCTTCATTTCAGTAGACTGGTGCGATTGTGCTTCATACTTCAGGTAATTCTAAATTACGCAGTTAAATTTGATTAATCATAAAAACTATAAATGCATGATAAGTGACACTCAGGAACTCGGGAGTCGAGTCTATGCATGACCCCCGATTTTTCGGGGCGTTACAGATGGTATCAGAGCGATGAGTCATGAACCCACCAACGTGTCCGCTGATTTGAGAGTAAACACAACAGAGACTTAGAATGGTAGGAACCATCCTAGAACCAGAACTGACAATCTTAAATGGATGGTTACATTTTTCTGGAACTAGGATTGGGTAGTGAGAGAGAGTAGTGACGCTAGAGAATGAGTCCGGGAGTCTTACAAGACCTCACCCCATAGACAGAAACGAGCTGAAGACTGAACGATTCGATAGTTGAGACCATTATCCTAGACTAAATGAGTGAATATCGAGCCAAATTTGATAGTTTCAACCCATTTGGGGGTAAAGAGTTAGGGGTGAATGAAATTTTACAGAAAATAGTAAAACTGTAGAAAAATTGTGTTTTGACCACTAACTGGGAAGAATCTCATAAAGCCAATAAACTCATTACATAGATCGGCTTCTTCTACCCCAAATTCATATATGGCATGTCGAATAACTCATTCCAGTTGGAGAGATACGCCCGTCTAAAGATCGACGGTCCAGCGGCTCGGCGTGACCCCGCCCGAGCGGGCATGACCCCGCCCAACTCTCCAGCAGGCCGGTGTGACCCCGCCCGGCCCGCGTGACCCCGCCCAGCCCGGCGTGACCCCGCCCGGCCCGCTTGACCCGCCCAGCCCGGCATGACCCCGCCCGGCCCGAGTTGCCCCGCTGAAAATTTCTGTAATTTTGGGTCAACTTAAAAAATTCATATCTCCTTCATTATAACTCCAATTTAGGTGATTCGAAATCCATATTGAAACAAGTCTAGTTTTATATAAAAATAAAATAAAAATAAAATAAAAATTTTAATATAGTTACATTTTGAATGAATTGACAACTGTCCAAAAATCATTAATTTTAGACGGGGGTTACTTCTAGAATTTTTGTAATTTATGTACAACTCCAAATGATATGAAATTTGGTGAGATGACTTAAAACTTGATGTTAAATCATCATAAAAATTTTAAAAATAATTCAGTTATTAAAAGTATAAGAAACGTTACAAGAAATAATCCAGTTTTCCCCTCCTCCCTTTCAATGTACACACGAGTGAGGCACATTTCCCTTGCTATTTAGGACTATCTAGAGTCCATAAAATGTATCTCTACTACTCCCATTACCCTCCACCATCCCTTCTAAACCCTAGAGAAAGCTCTCCCTCTCCCAATCTTAAGACCCAAACACCTATATCCCCCCTCTCTCATCTCCCATCCTAGATTTCCTTCAACCCATCTTCTTCTTCTTCTTCACATACTCCTATCTCCCTAACCCATTCTCTCTCTCTCTCTCTCTCTCTCTCTCTCTCTCTCTCTCTCTCTCTCTCATCTACAATCCATCTTCCCTTTCCCAAGTCCCATTTCTTCTAACCCATCCCCTTCTCCTTCACATTTTTCATCTCCCAAACCGACATTCTACTTCACATCTCCCCTCTTCCTAGCTCATCTTCTCTTCCTCATTTCCAAAATCTCTTTCATCTACACAACCACTTCTAAAACCCAACACAAAATTCATTCCAATACCTCCTCTACTCCCAACAATTCATCTCAAATACACATTCCAACCTTCCTCAATCCCACTCCATTCACCCATTTACTCTCGAAACCCAACGTCAATCCTCTTCACTCTAGCCCGTCTCAAATTTCATTTTCTCAAAACCCATTCCAACCCCTCTCAAATCCCATTTTCCCAACTCATTTCTTAAACATTTCTCAACTCCCATTCCTCCAACCCATCTTCTTCTCTTTCACAAAACTCATCCCCTCTCAACACCCATTCACAAAATCCAACACCATTCACCCACACTCTCCTTCACTCCCAAAACCCACAAAATACCCATATTAAAACCCATTCACTAAAATCTCACTCCATTCATTCATTCATTTGCTCTCAAATCCATTCAAAACCCATTCACTCAATCACTCCAAACTCCATTCCCAAATCCCCATTTTTCAAATCCCACTTTAACTCTCTCACTCTCTTATCCTCAAAACCATATTCCCAAACCCTTTCTTAACCATTTTCTTATTCTCAATCCCATTCTCAAGTCCATCCACAAAACCCCATTCACAAACCCAACGTCAAACCTACTCTCTCCAACTAACTCCCACCTCCTTTTCTCATATCCAACCCAAACCCATTTCCAACATACATTCCCCAAAACCCAACATCACACTTCATTCTCAAATCCCTTGCCAAACCCCTCCAAATTTCACGCACAAAACCCATTTCAAACCCATCTTCTTCTCCTTTACAAAACTATCCCATCTCAACAACCACACTCAAAATCTCACTTCATTCACTCATTCACTTCCACTTTCATTCACAAAACCCATTCACCAAAACTAATTCATAAAACCCAATATCAACCCTCTTTCTCAAATCCCATTCTCAAATCCATTCCCACACCCATCCTTCCACATTCATTTCCAACCCATTTCCCATGATGGTCGTTCCCTAAACATTTAGATTGATCGGACTACGGAATTACGGAAGTAAACGCCTGCGAAGCATTCGTGGCTTGACCTAAATTCTCAATCCTGAGTGACTACCAGCGGACTCACTGCTTTGACCGAGCAGAAGACCAGGATCCATCAGATTAAGAAGGGATATAACGAGTTGTTTGCCCTGGTCAGGTGGACAATCGACGTATCGGGTTTAAGCCCGCTACAACCGTCTCTCCGTATTGGCCTGACATTGAACACAAACATTTTTACTCTAGATGGAGGGAAATCGACTTCATGAATCCAATTCTTAAATATATATATATATATATAATTAAATAAATTGTAGTAAACCACTAGGGTGAAAAAAAAAGTTTTAAGGGGGGTAAACTAAAATGAGCCAAACTAGTATAGATAGTACACACCTTACCATGCATATAAACTTGAAATCAACAAAACCTAGGTAAATTAAATAATGAAACCTTTACTACCCTTAGGCAATTTCGGGGATGAAATTGTTTTTAAGGGGGGTAGATTGTAACATCCTGAATTTTCACTGTTTTGGATTTCCAAAAATTCCTAAAATTTTTTAGTTAACTTATATTATCACATACTGACCATTAGCACTTAACGTTAGCTTATACACGACTGGTCCAGTCTGGTCACGATCGGACCGAGTGTGCTACAAGCCGCAAGATGGTCACACACTTAACAACGGCCCGTGTGGGCCATCTAGCGACCGAGGAGGGTTAGAAAATCTAAAAGTTTAGGAAATCATAGATCTCACTGGGCTTGTAGTTCATCGCGGACAGCGGACCCAGTGGACACCCAGAAGTACCATCTGGCGCTTGCCCAATGCACCCCACCAATGCCAGGTTTGAGATCTGACACTTGCAAATAAAATCGAGATACCAGGCCTTCCAGCCGTCGGATTTCTTCCAAATTTATGGTGAAGGTTTAATGTATTTTTTTACGCCTGTCCACCAAATCTGGGCCCCAATCGTGGCACGATGACCGTTGATCGCGAATCGGACCCGTACAACCAAACCCCATATCCGATCATTCTCAAATTTTGCGTGGCCCCTCATCGGGCCATGGAGCACCTACCCTATAAATTTCATGACCAGAGGGCCACCAGAACCGCCCCAACAATCAGAATGGACCTCCTAAGGCCATTTAAAGATCAGAACCCTATACTCAAACCCCATATTCGTTCATTCATTTGATCTTAGATTTTGCATGGCCCCTCATCGGGCCTTGAGACACCTACACCCCGAATTTGGTGGCCAGAGGGGTGATAGGGCCACCCTAACTTCAATAAGGACCTCTAGAAGGCTAGTTTGGGAAATTGTGGAACTTAAGTGATTTGAGTCATCCACTCTTATGCAAAGTTGAGGATTTCGAGCCATCAGTTTGTGACTAAACTTTACACATCGAGTAAGGATATTTCCCTCCTCATATCCGTATAGCCGCGGCCCCGATCGACCATCGGTGACCGTTGAACAGACTTCTAATCATATCTGTCGATCGGCGGTCGAAATGGCGGGCCGATTGTGTCCATACGTAGATCATCATTAGAACTAACTATCCTGTGGTGTATATCGACTAGTACATCCCATAGTGGGCCCTTGAGGCTAGAAAAACCCTCTGTAACACCCCGAATTTTTTCCAACCTGGGATTAGACGTCCTTAGGCGATGGGTCGATCCTAACACCTTATTAACTTGTCAGAACTGAATCCCACAGTCTAAAATCGCTCCTTAACCCATTTCCTTCACAAATCCCACCCTTCACTACCTTGTTCTTTCAATTTTTCAAAGCACTTTCGCCCTAGACACTATCTTAAACTAGATAAGTAGTATAACTTGGATCACTTTAGATACAAACTGCAAAGGACTAAATACTACCTCAGACGGAAATCACTTAGGATTAAATCCTTTAGAAATTTGACAAAGTTAACTAAGTGCTAAACTAGATTAGCTACGAAATCCATTTGAATCGCTTTAAATACGATCTGCAAGACCTAAAACTTGTAAAATCATTGACGCTAGGTTACCCTAAAACCTAGGATCAATCTCATTACCCGGTTGCTCACAGGAGCATCTCGAAACTCCGTATCAGATCTGGACCGCACATCGGAAGTCCGATTAACACGAAGTTAAGGAACTAGGACCGCCTCACTGGGCTTGACAACCACCTCGGAAATCAGGTCCAGTCGATGTCCCACGGCCATTCACTTGAGTCCGGAGCGAGGGAGTGTGAAAATCACTCTTTCCTTTACAAAATAAATATCTGGAATAGTGATCTGGCACCATTCGCTTGCAGATCAGTATTAAGCAACCAGACCGTCAGAATCAGACCAGATTACACCCTCGGATCAAGAAAAATTTTAGGAACATTTACATGTACTTGGAATTTTGGATCGTGGCCCACCGACCGTCGAACTGAAAATGGTCCGCCACGATCTGGGAATCCGATCGAGTCGAAAGCGTAATCCCACGTAGATCCATGTGTTAAGAGCTTAAGCCTGACGTTTGGCTCGAGGAGGGCCACCAGAAACCCTCTTTTGAGCTGGAAAAGTGCCGAAATACCTATAATAGTCGTACCCCTTGAACAGGAGTCTATTTCGGTGATTTTTGAGACTATATAAAGACCTTAAACCCTCTCTCATGGCAGCCATACGAATTTGGGATTTGAGAGAGGGAAAAGAAGGAGAATGTGTGGGAGTTGTGGGAAGATCTCCCCGCCGCTCTACCCTGCTGCTATCGGTGCTTAACCACCTCATTCTTGCCGCTTTCCTGGCGATTCCGGCGTCATTTCTAGGTAATAAACCCCAACCCTAACCTGTTTGGGGGATTTGATTGTTGTAGGTTATGAAATAGCTAACCTATTACCTTCTCTAGGTTGCCTAGTTACCGTATACGGAAGCTAGACAAACTTATCGATTCCGTTGCGATTCTACGACAAAAGGTGCGGACTTTAGGTGTATAGGTTATGGTTTTCAACGCTTACAATGTTAGATAATGATAGATTCATGATCTGCATGCAATTGCACATGTACAAAGTGCTTTCCGTTTTCTGTTTCGATTAGAATTGAAGAATATGGAATTTCACATACTCTAGGTATTCGTATAAAATACCGTATACGTATTTTTTTAAGAAATGTGTTTGACATGTTTATTTGTTGTATGGATATACGATATATGGATAAAATACTTATATGGCGAAAGGATTCGCCGAAATACATGTTTTACCAATATACACTATGTATGTAGAAATACTGTATTGTAAGGAGTGCCGTATACATGTATATTTTAGAAATGTGTTTGCCATGATTATTTGTCATATGATTATATAATATATGGATAAATTACTTATTTGGCGAAAGGAATCGCCGTAATACATGTTTGCTTGTATACTCTATGTATGTTGAAAATGCGTATTTTAGAAAATACTGTATACGTATAAATTGTGGAAATGTATTTATCATGATTATTTGTTGTAGTAATATATTATACATGGATAAAATACTCACTTGGCTAAAGGATAGCCCTAATACATGTTTTGCTAACATACACCATGTATGTTGTAATAGTGTATTCTAAGTGTTTGTGAAAATGATTTGAATGAGTATAGAATTCTCATTCGTGTTTCGCCATGACTAATTGTCATGGATTTATGATTGTTGTATTAGCGATACCCTTTTTGACGAAAGGATTTTCCTAAATCACGCCACGACCAATATACACTATATATGCTAAAATGTGTGGCCCAAGTGTTTGCATGAAATGACCTGAATGAATATGGAACTTGGATTCCTCGCTTTGCCATGACTATCCGTCGTGGGTGTACGCTGTTATGATTGGGGCAACTCCCTAGTGAAAGGATTTGGCCTAATGCCTATGTGATCGACATATGTCATGTATGTTGATGTATGTTTGTTTAAGTGTTTCTGGAAATGTCTGAATGAGTAGTAGTTAGCAAATTGTAATGTATAAGGGTGTTGAGATATGATTTTCAACCTCTTTTAACTATGTGTATGATCTCCTTGGATTGTTGTGTGATTAGGAATTGAACATGTATAAACTCATGCTTGTGTTGTGATTCATAACATGCTCAACTGCTTTATGATTATAACTATGTAATGCATATGTTTAAATTTATATTTGCATTGTATGATCCGTCATGGGTGATGGGGGAGCGGTGCAACGAATGCATGCAACAGCCCTGGCAGCCCTAAACGGATAATACCATACCTTGATTGTATGAGTTGAATCTTGATCCATTACTGCTTTATCTATCTGCAAGTTATCATGTTTGGGGCTATAATTGTAGTCCAGACAATCGGTACCAGAATTGAATTCATGGCTGTGATTCATTTGCCACGTGAGATGTGTTCGACGAACCCGAGTCGTACTTCGGTTGAAGATAGTGGTTGGCCACACGAAGTGCTTATGCACTTCATGTCGTTTAACTTGTTGTGCGCTCGAGCTAGCCGAGCTCGTCAAGTAACCCGATTTGTTTAATGTATGTTCACCATGTTTGGTCGCCTCTGCTTGAACCTAGGGTACCAAACTTACCAGTGAAATTCCTTTTAACCATGGTACCTCGATCCGCTAAGACTCATGAGCCGGGCATGGTGGTATGGGACACTGTGGCCGAACTGTCGGCCTATGCTGGGGCCATGTGCCTCCCCGTAGTGATCATTGAGCAACCCAAACTCGTGAGCCGAATACGGTGGTATGGGACACTGTATTCGAGCTGTCGATACTTACGGCGAGAGCCGAGTACGGTGAGACCTGTACTCGTGCTGATGGGCGACGAGTCCTCTGTAGTATCTTCGAGTATACTCCAAGGTCTGTGATTGGCGACGAGTCTTTCACAGCAACTAGAGTATGAGTTGAGCCGAGTACGGTGAGACCTGTATTCGAGCTGACGGCTAGTGATTGAGCCAAGTACGGTGAGACCTGTACTCGAGCTGACGGTCAGCAATTGAGCCGCATACGGTGAGATCTGTATCCGTGCTGACGGGTGACAAGCCCTTTGTGATGCCTTCGCTACGCCTCTCAAACCATAATATCGTATGAGATTAACTAGGGTGACGACCCTAAAATGGATCATGTTTGGGAATGATACAAGGAGGTACCTTAGTTTCCCAATACTGCTGTTTGAAATGAAATAATAATTACTCGGTAATCATGCTCATCATCGCACTGCATGTGCCTGGTAGATGTGGAGCACTGAGGGATGGACGCATTCGCGAACATAAGATGATGTCGCATGAGGGTGGTTTAGCAAGGGCATACATCATGTCATTTCATACTTGCATTAAATAAGAGTAGTTAAAATTGTTTGATTGTATTGCTTTATCATTACTGCTTGACTGAATTGATAACATGTTAACCTATGCTTTATTGTTCCACTGAGTTGATCACTCACTCCCACGATACGGGACGGTGTTCCGAACACCCACCAGACTTTGTCTGATTGCAGATGGCGACGCTACTTCTGAGGCGGAGCCAGACTTCTATGACGACGAGAATGCTTCCTCGTATATGCTGTTTTCTGGCGGCTTCGTGAGAGCCGTGCCTTGATTGTCGGGGCTACAGGGATGTTGACTAGATCACACTACACAACTTGGTATAATTTAAAATCATACTTGTAATTATTTAACCTGGTAACTTTATCACACTCTGGAGACCCACCACAGTTTATATATTTTATCTATCTATCACAGTCTTCCGCTTGCAAATTTAACTGTCTCTAGAGTATGATATGCTGTTTTGGCTTAATCTCACTCATGTTCATTGCACTAATACCGATCACATTCAATCATCATTCATTTTGTTGCATAAGTGATGCGTTGGAACTCGGGAGTTGAGTTTATGCTCGACCCCCGATTTTCAGGGCGTTACACCCTCCCATAGGGTTAATATAGTAAAGACCCAACACTTGGGGCCAATTGCACCAAAACTGGCATTATAAAAAGACTTCATTTGGGCACCCCTCTTCCCATACAATTTTTCCATTTCCAAAGGAGAGAAAGAGAGAAAGAGGGAGAGAGTAAAGAGAGAGGAGAGAGAGAGCTAGGGAGAGTGAAGAAAGAGAGTGAAGGTGAGAGCTAGGTGGACCCTAAATCGAGGTGGGGCCCAAAGAAATCAACCCCTTCAACTTCCTACACCTTCTCCAAGAAGAAACTGTGCACCACAACCACCCAAAATTGTCCATTGATCATCTAGGTAAGGCTTCTCATCCTTTGTCTTGAAAACTCTTTTGATGAAGGGGAATTTTACATGGATTTCTCATGTATGAACTTGCTTTAGGGATTCCGACCAACCGACCCCCAAATCGACGTTCGTAGGTCGTTTTCGAGTCTCCAACGAATCACAAGGTGCGGACTATTGTTCTTAGGTGGCCTAGCACCAATTTTAGTACGAGCTTAATGATTTTGATTGCTTGGTTGTTATATTTGAGATTCTAGAGAAACCCTAGGAATTTATATGCTTGTTGAAAGGGTATGGATGTGCATGCTTAGTTCTCTCATTATGTGTTCTTGCCCCTCACATGATTGTGTGTATAGATGATCACATGTTCATGCTTGATGTTTTCCCATATGTTGCGTCTCCCAATATGTATGATTCATTACTCTTGTGTATGTGATTTCTTGGGATGGAGGAAGCACTTAACTTCCTCACCAACCCACACCACACACACACACTTGTTCATGATATTATTAGCTTTACTTGTTAGTAGAAGTTTAGAATTTTATGCTGAGAAGTATGAGAACATGAGATTGATTATTTTTTAGATGATGCATTGATAGCCGGCATGCTATGAATCACCCTCCATACCTTTGGGTTGGTCAGGAACATGACGAGAGACGGTAGTCCCGTCAATAGGACTACGCTAGGGTTAGATCCGTGGATTGGGCGGGAGTGTTCGGGTGGCAGTAGTTCGACTACATGGGTCCCTTGTGCCCGATGTCACTCGTCTCACGCTCCCCTGATCTGTGCCGTTTAGCCTACTCTCTGACCAACCCTGTTTGTTAACCCTGTTCGCTCATATACGTATGGAACCTGAACCACCCTACAACCATTGTAGCCCATCACTAACCCACTTGAAACTGGTCCACAGCCTCATGAGTCGGGCATGGTGGAATGGGACACCGTGTCCGAGTTGTCGGCCTACGCTGGGGTACCACGCCTCCCCGTAGTGACCGCGAGCGATCCCTTCCTTACGGCATTCCTCATGTGCTTGGAGTCCGGGATGAAGACTCCGACGGGATCATGGACCACCGAGACTCGGCCTCACGCGCTGATGGGGCCTTGGCCTCGCAACTTGCTTAGGGCATTGATACGTAGGGTGAATCGGAATCCCCTACCTGCTGGATGAATGGACTTAATTAATAACTCGGCTAATACGATCGCATTGCATGCATTAGTTAGGGTGGCGACTCGGAAGTCGAGGTCGCTCTGAGGGAGTGCTGTCATATGCGATCGTTAGATGGAGTCGCTTGAGGGAGTGTTGTGGCGAGGGCATGCATCATATCATCCCGCATGCATGCATTTTAAATAAGAGTTATTAGGTGTTGATGATTGTCTGCTTTTCATTAAGTTCATATTACAATTGATGTCTGCTGTAACTTGAGACCAATAGTTCACACCGAGTTGATCACTCACTCCCACTCTGGGACGGTGTTTTAAAACACCAATCAGACCCATTCATAGATGCAGGTGACTCAGGGCATGAGGAGCCTGACGAGGTGAGCTTGGACAAGGAGGACGAGCTCTCCTACTTGCAGTTGATGGGCGGCTCTCCATCGTCTTGATCGGGCTAAATTTGGATTTACTGAGCCGCGGGCTCCGCTTTAGTCTTTTGGATATAGCCTTCTTTTATTATCCTGTTGGGCAATGCCTTGGGCGACCTTTTATTATTTTTGGACCTGTATATTTGTGAAATTTCCTTCATTTCAGTAGACTGGTGCGATTGTGTTTCATGCTTCAGGTAATTCCAAATTGCACAGTTAAATTTGATTAATCATAAAAACCATAAATGCATGATAAGTGACACTCAGAAACTCGGGAGTCGAGTCTATGCACGACCCCCGATTTTCCGGGGCGTTACATGTGTATGGATCGCAGATGTGTGTGGAATAGCTACTTTATCAATTGGCTCTACTACTTGCTCAAATGTTACTTGAAACCTTAAATCCACTTCATCAATTAAGGGGAATAGTAGTCAATTGATACTCTGGCAATGTATGACTCTTGATTTGCAGGCACTAAATAATTATACATGTAGCATACACTAACAAAAATTAAACCATCTAAAATTATCCCACCATCAGTAAGTCACAATCCCAAAATCATATTAGTTGAACAATTCTAACCTTTGATCAATGGACACTTGTAAGTTGTTAAAATATATAGGGCCATTGAATTTCATCTTTAATTGGCTAATAAATGTCCATTAATCTGATAGCCAAATGATCAAATTAGTGTAATTTTTATTCACGGTATATTTAAGCTTGGATGCAATTTGCACGATTTAGTTTGAAATACTTGTACGACATGTATGTAATTTTCAAGTGCATGTGTATCATGCTCCCTGATTTGCCAAAATATCAAACTTTCAACAACCAACTTGAGGTTGGCTAATTCGAAGGGGAGTCATTTGATACTCCGGCAATGTAATATTCTCGATATGCTGGCACTCGTAAATGAGTGCACATGTGGAATATATTTAAAATTAAACAATAGGACAACCACTGCGGAGTGAAATAGCAAAAATACAATGTTTTCTTACTGGTTCCAATTTCAAATGCTACAATGACACACATAAATAGAGAGTAGAGTTCTTTAACCTATTCTCCTTACAACACCAAGATTGGATGTAAATGTATTGAGAAATTGTTTATCTACAACTGCTTTTATGCTAACTTAATTAGCATACAACCCATCCTTCCCACCAGAGGTCGAATATCCACTGCACAGCTGTTTAGGTTAAGGTAAACCTACACGGGGGATAATTTGGTCTTCTTACAAAGGAGTCCTAGGAGAAAAAAATAAAAATCCTACTAGCAACAACCATTGTTTGGGAGTCAACGTCAAGTGATAAATATACGCCCCTGCCCTCTTCATTTATTACTGCTTTACCCTTGAAATTTGATGGGTCCTTTAGAAGGTTGAAATGGGTCACCTGCATTAACTTTGCTGATCCAGTCGTTCATCAATTTCCCCATCTTGGTCAAAAATGAGGCAGATATGAGTGGAAGGTGGGCCGTAGAAGTGTCGTACAATGTCTTGTTGAAATAATTATTTCAACTATTTCCTCTAGTGTGTTCCACTTGGGCTATGATGTGTTTTAATTTTGGTCTACACCCTTAAAATAAGCTGAAAAAGTGGATGAATGGGATGGATAAACCATATGCATTCATTGTGAGCTGCTGAAGGAGTTCGATGTGTGTTTGAAGGGGCTATATAGTGCAAGTTGGTATGGATTGGTGTAGGTCGGTCTATCTCGATGTGGGGTTCTAGTGTGTCTGGAGTCTCCGTACCTTATGATAACGTCTTCTTAAGTGGATATGTACCGATTCCTAGTTTGATGGAGGAGTTCGACGTGCATTTGAAGGGGTGTAGTGTAACTTGAAGTCAATTGGTGTTGTCGGTATGGGGTTTGAGAGTGTACAGAATTCTTGTACCTTAAAATAATGTCTTCTTAAAAGGATACGCGCTGATTCCTAATTCGGTGAAGGAGTTGATGTGCGTTTGAATGGGCTATAGTGCAACTTAGAGTCGATCGGTGTTGTCGGTGTGGATCAGTGTCATTAGTGTGGATCGATGTCGGTCAATTTATGTTAGTGTGGGGTTTGAGTGTATCTAGAGTTTCCTTACCCTAAGATAACATCTTCTCAAGTAGATACACATTGATTCTTAGTCTAGTGAAGGAGCTCAACGTGCGTTCGAATGGGCTGCAGTGTAGGTCAGAGCCAATTTATGTAAATGTTTAAAAACAGAAAATTTTTAAATCATAAAATTAAGATTCAAGATTTTGATTTACAAATTATTTGAATTTTTTTAAATATAAATTAATGATTTGAGTTTGGGATATTTATAGACAGCTTGACTCGACTTGCCTTAGCTCGACATAGCTTGCTCAGCTCCACTTGAACCCAACTTGCTTAGCTTGAATAGTTAAGCCAAGCTAAGCAAGCATTTTGTGCTCGAAGGGCGAGCCAAGCCAAGCTCAAGCTGAGATAGTCATAGGAATGAGCAGAGCCAAGTAGGACAAAGCTCGGCTTGACTCGGCTCGATGTATAACTCTACAAGTTGCTATCACGAATGCCCTTTTTATACTTCTTCCTTAACCCCACATATACGTGTCTTGGAGGCTAATTTTGTCATTGTGTTCTATTTCACCCAAAGGCAGAAACACGCAAAGCAAAAGCAATTATGTAGTTTTCATGAAAATGACAAAAGAAAAATAAGGCCCATGATAATGTTGTGATGGCCCACGGGCTGTTGGTCGGAGCCCACCATTTCATAGTGCACAGTTTATAGTTTTGGGGTTGTACAGATTATGTAACTTTACCATCCTATATATTCCCACGCCTCTACATATGACTGAAGGCATATAACGGCCTTATTTATGAATGTATTAATGATTCAATCTTTTCATTAGCCATCCATCAAAGACTTATATCCAATATTGATTTTAAAAAAAAAAAAAAACACCAAACCATTAGATATGAGATACATTAGATCATCATCATCATCAAGTATAATCAAAATAGTTTTAATGGTTAATAAAAATTTAACAGTTAGAAATCTTAATAGAGCCATTTAAATTTTTTCAAGTGTAGTGCTCAGTGGTAAAAATCACTGATGACTTTATAATATAATCGAGTTTGCTATAAGCACTAACATAGTGAAATCAATGACTCCCTTATTTGCTCATGTAAGAATTAAGGAATTTTGATAGATGCAGTTAGCTACACCCACTTTTATTGACCTTTGCGATGGCTACCAAGATTTTAACATTTCCATATACATAGGTCTCTAAGGATTAATTATCTTTCTATACAATATCAAGTCTAAACATATATAGTCTATTCTAATGAGCTCTTAGATTAGTGACTTGATCTCAACCCACCAATGTTAGTTTTTAAAAGTCCAACAAGATCCTACTATATGGCATATATACTCTTATATGGGGTTAAGCAAAGTCACAACAATAGCCTTTCCTAGTGGAAATATTTTATCTTAAGTTACTCCCCTCACACAAGATAACCGTTATTGTTCTATCCTAAAACATATAACGGATAAAAGAGTACTAAACATGTGATAAACATTATATTTATCTTGTGATGAACGTAGGTCTGTCTCGGAGCATATGATGGTCATCTTATAAAAGGATTTTGAGATTCATAGACTACAACTCTCCTTGCTCAATATTCTATCCACCAAGGATACTTGGTAATTATGATATGCGGTAGAGACAATTCCTCTCACATCTACATAGCCATTGGGGATGAGGGCTCACATTAGTTGTTCAAGGCACAACTTAACACTACCATAGTTTGCCAATGAGACTCGGCTAAGGACTCAAATGATCACTAGGTTAGGGTCTAGTCTTGGACTCAATGGGTTGACCAGGCAAGTTAACAAATGATTTTAAAGTATTTTGTTATAAAATATACAAATAAAAATAGAAGAAATATGTAAAATAAATAAAAATAACTAGAAATATAGAAAGCAAATTGAGAAAAATGAAAGAAAGATGTCATTGTAATCCTTTCTTCCTCAATATTATTATTATTATTATTAAAAATATATAAAAATAATAATAATTGGAAAAATTATTGAGAAACTGAGACAAAAGAAAAAAAGACTTGTTCTTCCCCTTAATCTAAATTCCAATCTCAATTTGATAAAAGAAGTAAATAATATAAAAAGTTGAAATCTTCTTCTTCTTTTTATTCATTTTCTAAAAAAACAGAAAAGCCTTTTTCTTCTCTCCCTCCCTCTTTCAAAAATTATAAAACTATTCCAAAAAGTCACTAGACTCATTGTGACTTGACAGAGTCAACCGAGTAACCCTTTAACTCAGGAAAGGTTCAAGTCCTGTGCATCCCTAATTGACTTGCCTGATCCCTGGCCGATTTGCTTGATTTGCAACCATGATTTTTATAGGGAGGAAAGCCCCCTTTTAGTGGGAATTCCACCTGTTCGGATTCAAGATAGAACTTTTTTTAAAAAAGTACGAAATTTTACGGCAAAATTCTTCAAAAATTTGAATTTTACCGAATGATATCTCTATGATACGAAATTACGAGGAGGTTCTTTTTGCAGAGTAAAATTATCCAAGTACCCTAGTTTTAATTTTTATCCAAGTACCCTAGTTTTAATTTTTCCTTTAAAAAGTGATGCATCAAGAATTGTGGGGCCCAAGAAGTATATATCTAACATCCTATCCATCCAACGAATGCCACAATGATTACCATAATGATAAAAAATCTGGTGGATCCAACAATAAGATGCGCGAGTCCATAAATATTAACATACACCACTCAAAACCATCTAAATCATTGGTATTCTATCTGGTGATTTAATTGGCTAGATTTTTTGTTGATATAAAACCATGTTGGGATGCATACGTTAGATGGCTTGGATCTTATATATACACCATGTGGGCCATACAATACTCGACTTAACTACTAAAAGTATAAAAAAAAAATGAGTGTTTTGGTACCCTTCTCCTCAAGTATTGTATGATATGATCCCTGCCATCTTAGGCCTGGTCTTGGATGGGCATGCATTGCATTCATCGCCTGCCACATATGCAACTCCGTTTCAAACTCATTTGGTAATGAAAGCTCCACTCACAAAACCAGCCAAGAGATTCTTCTTCACCCACAATCAAAAGGAAGAAAGAGACAGAGAGAAACATGTTCTTTGGAGAGAGAGCTCTGTTGTCATATGTCTTAAATCTGAACGTGCACGACTGGTCGTGGGTTAGGTTCGACTGGTCATGGGAGTGGCTCGACTAGTCGTAGCCCGCTCGACTCAAAGTCCAGCGAGCATAAATTTTTGGGATCTGAGGTACTCGACTGGTCATGGGTGGCGCTCGACCGGTCGTGCAGTCCACTCGACCGATCGTGGTTACGCAGATTCGTTCTGTGATTTTATACGGATTGCGAATTTTGAGTCATTTCGCAATAAGGGTGCGAAAGGGGAAGTTGCCTAAACTATAAATAGGTGTCCCTAGGGCTTTTCTAAAAAAAAGAAAATAATTCTAAGGCTGTCTAAAGGTATTCTAAAGGGTTCTAGGGTTATCAAAGGGTGTAGCAAGGGTGAGGTTTGAGGTTGTTCGAATCGGGTAAGTCCTCTCTCTTTGTAATTATTTCTATTTTCATAGTGGAGATTTGTCATTTTGTGCCATGGTTTTTTTCTGAAAGGGTTTTCCACGTTAAATCTGTGTGTTCTCTTGTATGTGCTTGGTGCCATTGAATTGCTATCCTAGATTTAGATATGTGTGATTCCGCAGTCAAAATTCCAACAAGTGGTATCAAAGCAATCGTTGGGGCACAGATCTGAATTTGAGGGATTAGTAATAATGGGAAGCACTAGGTATGAGATTGAGAAGTACTCAGGAAAAAATAATTTTGAGTTATGGAAAATCAAGATGATGAGTTCCTTAATCAAGCAAGGCGAAGATGGTACTCTTGAGGAGCGGAAGTCTACTATGACTGATGACGAGTGGAATGCTCTTAATAAGAAGACTTTATCATCGATCCGTTTATGTCTTACGGATGAGGTTCTCTACAATGTCATGAGGGAGAAAATTGCGGCTAATTATGGGTGAAGTTAGAGGATGTCTATGCGAAAAAATCCTTTGAAAATTGCCTGCACTTGAAGTGGCAGTTGTATAACTTTAAGATGGTAGAGGGTGGAGATCTGGAGGCTCACATCAACAACTTTAATAAATTAGTTTGCAAATTGTTGGATATAGAGGAAGTAATGAAAGATGAAGAACAAACATGTATGTTGCTGAATTCTCTTCCGGCGTCGTATGAGTCATTCAAGGACACTACGTGTAACATGAATAAAACTCTTAGTGTTGATACCGTTATCTCAGCCCTTCAAGGGAAGGTTATGAGACAACTAAATAGTGACATGGGGACATCTTCTGATGCACTGTTTACAGTGGGTAAGAATTCTGAACAAGGTACAGGTTCTTCAGGTTCTAGATCTAAATCCAAGGGCAAGGATAAATGAAAGGTAAAGTGCTGGAACCGTGGGAAGGAAGGACATGTGAAGAAGAATTGTGAAAATCTTAAATCGAAGAGGGAAGATTCTGAGGCTTTATGCAGGGAGGCTAACGCTGCCACGTCAGATGGATGTGATGGTGATATTTTATTTGTGTCTTTGCTCAGACGGTCATATAATGATCGTAAGGATGAGTGGATGCTAGACACAGGGGCATATATCTTTTCACATGACTCCTCATCAGAGTTGGTTCACCAGCTACAGGGAGTGCGATGGTGGACATGTATTTATGGGCAATGACATTGCCTATAATGTTGTGGCTGTTGGTACGGTGTGCATCAGGATGTTTGATGGGGTGGAGCTGCTGTGGATGTAGCGGATTCCACCTCTGCACGTGTGTGACATGTTAGGCATGGCCACATGAGCGGGCAGGGCAAGAAGGTTGAGACGTGCAGACAGGGATACAGAACAAGTGGAGCAGTTACCTGTGAGAAGAATCACACGGCATGATCACAGGATATCGGTGAGGTACATGGACGACTCCAATATAGCAGGGGATTCATCTTCTATTCAAATGGCTTTAGGTGAGCCTGGTGCTGAGAAGTGAGAAGTGACTATGGGCGATGTGATGGATTCGTTGTACCAGATCGACATATGGGAGCGGGTGGAGCTTCCAGTGGGCCGAAAATCGGTTGGATGCAGGTGGATCTTCAGGAGGATACAACATAGATACAGGATGAGGTTGGTAACGAAGGGTTATGCTTAGAGAGAAGGGATCGACTTCTCAGAGATATTCGCGCCGACGGTATAACAGGTGTCTATTAGATCCGTGATTGGCGCTGGTTGGCTAATGTGATCTTGAGCTGGAAAGATGGATGTGGAGTCTACACTTCTGCAAGGGAAAGTGAAAAACAGATCTACATGAAGCAACCAGAGCGGTTCGAAGTTAAAGGGGCTGAGAAAAGACTTTGCAGGAGGTCGTGTTTTGACTTGTCGCCTAGACAGTGGTTTGATTCCTTCATGGATGAAGGATCGGGGGGCTTCAAAGATAGTTCTTGGCATTTAGACTGAAGGAGGAGTAGGATGTGGTAATCACAGGAGGAATACCTTGTGTGTAGGTATTGATCAAGGATGTGATGGTCCAGGTAAAGCTAGAGAGCGTTCCCTACGCATCTCTCCTCAAGTTTTCTTCAGGACATGTCCCAAACCAATGAGGAAAAGCAGGATATCTCATGAGTCTTATTCGAATGCCGTTGGCAGTGTATGCCATGGTTTGGATTAGACCTGTTATTTCACAGGCTATCAGTATTGTGAGCAAGTACCCCAGCAAGCAATATTGAGTAGTGGTGAGATGGTAAGAAGACTATGTCTTTCTTTTTTGAGAAGACAGGAATAAAGGTGGTTGAGCTTGTGGATTTTGATCCGGCAGACATGCTCACCTAGATCGTTCCTACAGGGAAGTTCAAGTTCTGTGTAACTTCTCTGGGCTTGGCAATGGTGTAAGAGAAAGACGGAGTATGCACAAAAAACTATGATGTGATATAGAAATAAGAGAAGAGGTCAAGAAGCTACACAGTTCAAGATTAAAGACATGGTGGAGATTGTTGTCATATGTCTTAAATCTGAATGTGCACGACTGGTCGTGGGTCAGGTTCGACCGGTCATGGGAGCGGCTCGACTAGTCGTAGCCCGATTGACTCAAAGTCCAACGAGCATAAATTTTTGGGGTCCAAGGTGCTCGACTGGTCGTGGGCCATGCTCGACCAATCGTGGGTGGTGCTCAACCGGTCATGCAGTCCGCTCGAACGGTCGTGGTTACGCAGATTCGTTCCACGATTTTATGCAGATTGCAGATTTTGAGTCATTTCACAACAAGGGTGCGAAAGGGGAAGTTGCCTAAACTGTAAATAGGTGTCCCTAGGGCTTTTCTAAAAAAAGGAAAAATAATTCTAAGGCTTTCTAAAGGTATTCTAAAGGGTTCTAGGGTTATCAAAGGGTGTAATAAGGGTGAGATTTGAGGTTCTTCGAATCGGGCAAGTCCTCTCTCTTTGTAATTTCTATTTTCATAGTGGAGATCTGTCGCTTTGTGCCGTGGTTTTTTCCTGAAAGGGTTTTCCACGTTAAATCTGTGTGTTCTCTTGTATGTGCTTGGTGCCATTGAATTGCTATCCTAGATCTCGATCTGTGTGATTCCGCAGTCAAAATCCTAACAAGCTCTTCCATGCTACGGTTCTTCCGGCTACATACAACACAGATTCCTTTCAAACTTACATCATGGATGAAAAAGAGGGATGCTGATTATACCAAACCCGACATTAGCGAACTCGCTACTGAAGTGACGTCACCACGTTATGTGGTCCTACCATGATATATGTGATGTATACACAACGCCGTCAATCTATGTGGAGATATCATTTTAGGGCATGAGATAAAGAATAAGGCAGATTCAAAGCTCAAGTGGACCCAACACAGAAAACAGTGAAGACCGACGTCCAACATTGAAACCTTCCTAGGCCCGCCATGATATCTATTTGAGATCCAACCTGTTTATAAGTTAAACTCAGCCATGAAATAAGAGAAAACCCAAATATCAGCTTGGTCAAAAATTTCTATGGCCCTAAGAAGTTTTTAAGGGTGGTTGTTCAATCCCCACTATATATTGTGGGTTCACTTAAGATTTGGACCTGCCTTATTCTTTATCTAATGCCCTAAAATGGTCTCTCCAAATGAATGTACTGTGTACATACAACACATACATCATAGTAGGCCTCATAAAATGTGGTGACATCACTTCATTAGTGAGTCTCACTAGTGTTAGGTTGGTACCTTATCTGCGTCGGAAAAAGAGGTGCTCTAAAGTCCAAATGGCTGGACCAAAAGTTATATGGTCCACCTAATGAATGACGTCCAAGCAATTAAGTGCCTTATAACTTTATGATAGGAAGACCATAGGTCTAAATGGACGCGAATTGCGTCCTACCCCTGCCTGAACGGTAAACCGTCCAGGAAGGGCTCTGTGGGGCCCACTGTTATGTAATTATTTTATCCACACCGTTAATCATTTTTATATGATCATTTTAAGCTATTATACAAACAATGAAGCAGATAAACAGATCCAGTGGACCACATCAAAGGAAGCTGCAGTGATAATGATACCCATCGTTGAAACATTTCTAAGGGCCACCGTGATATTTTTTTTTTACCACCCAACCTATTAATAAAGTCATGCAGACTTGGATGAAGTGAAAACACAAATTTTATCTTGATCTGACACTTCCCCAGCTCCTAGGAAGTTTTTAATGGTGGAAGTTTAATCCACAATTTGTGGTCCACTTAAGCCCTAAACGTACCTCTATTTTTGACAGAAATCTTAAAATAATTATATAAAAACAATTAACGGTGTGGATAAAATACTTACATCACGTTGGGCCCCACAGAGCCCTGCCCGGACGGATTACCGTCCGGGCGGGGGTAGGACGCAATCTGCGTCTGGTCTAAATCCACCGTCATCCGTGACCTAACTTTGTAAGGAATCTGTGATGTAGTTACTGTTGAGAGAGGGAGAGAGGGAGGGTGCAGCAACCAGAGGTCCATGGGTTTCTCTCTCTCTCTCTCTCTCTCTCTCTCTCTCTCTCTCTCTCTCTCTCTCGCTTTTCCTTACTATTTTCCTTACAAATTTTCTGCCCTATACTAAAAAAGATTTTCTTAAAACCAAGTCAGTGTTGTCATGTGTTAATAGTTTGAATTATTTGTTCTATTGCTTGTAAAAAAAATGCATTTTTTCATAAATTATCAGTTCAAATAGTAAATGATTAAACTATGGATGCTTTTGTTATTTATTTTAGGTGGTTATTAGCTTTTATAAATCTTGTGCTCATGTTGTAGTACATAGTATTATTATAGCTTATTGTCTTTTTCTTACTGGCTATATGGGAGTTGCAAGGGTAGTAAATGGTATGATTTTGGAATTTATTTATTTTAGGTGGGTATTTGCTTCCTTAGTGAAATTTCTGCTTGTTGGAAGTACTTTTTTTTTTTTTTTTTTTTTGAGAAAGCATTGATCTTGAAAATTGTACACCCATTCAGGTGGGACCCAACAAAAAGGGGCAGATCCCACCTATCATATAAGCTCAAGCTTTACAAAAAAACACCCAACGAAAAGGAAGAAAACACAACCAGAAAAATTAATCCCTGCCATCACGACCTCTAACCGCCCCCAATCCCACCCTATCCAAGAAAATGAGGCCCCTAACATTGTAACAACCCATTTTTTTTTTGGGAAGTAACCCCACCGTCAACTTGCATGTGGCCCACCTTAGTTTTGGATCAGCCTCATTTTTGGCCGGATGTCTTCTCTTGGCTTAGCTGAGATGATGGACGGATTAGATTTATATTATCATTAGTGGGACCCACCATATCTTAAAAAATAAAAATAAAATAAAAATAAATTTTTATATCTTCCGCACGACTAAACCACTTTCACCACTTTCCTTCCTTTTTGTGCGGTAATGGCCGTCGAAACCTCCCACGAAACAAAACTTCCCATGTCCCCCACTCTTCTGCCTCGTTCCTCACATCCATTAAAAAAGAAGGAAAGATATAAACAAAGTTTCAATCTTATCAAAAAGGGAGGGAGAGAACCAGGGTAGATCAAGAGAGAGAGAGAGAGAGAGAGAGAGAGAGAGAGAGAGAGAGAGAGAGAGAGAGAGAGAGAGAGAGAAAGAGATAGATCTGTAGATCAAGGGAGAGAAAAATTAGAGCGGAGCCGGATCATCAAACTTTTAAGGTAGGTGATCTTATTATGAAGTTTATCATTTTCAGGTATTTATTATTAAATTTATTCACAAAATTTTAATAGGAATATTATTCCAGTTGATTATTATGTGGGTGATTCTCCTCCACTTATGAACTTTCTGATTTATATATTTTCTGAAATTTATTTATAATGACTTTAATTAATATTCTAAATTCATTTATACATGATATCTGTTTTTCTGAATTTTAGTAATTACTGAATCTAATTAATTTGTAGATTAGATCGTAATTTTTTTTATTTCTGAAATCAAGTGTTAAGATTTATACCTCAATCTGAGTTAGAGTAATTAATTTAAATTAGTGGGTTTAGAATAAATACTATCTAAATTTATTTCTAAATTTAAGAATATATATATATATATTTATAATAATAATAAAATAGATAAAAATAATTTTACTAAGTTTGTATTCTAATTTAGAAGTTTTAGAATCCCTCTTGTCAAATTAAGTCGTTATAAGTTTAAATTTTAAGCTTTTAATTTATATGATTTAATTTAGATGATTATTTAAATTATTTAAATTAAAATCTTAACCCGATGTTAAATTAAACTTCAATTCATACTAATTTAAACTCTGATTTTTTTTTTAAAAAAATTCTAATTATAAGGCCCATATAATTATTTTATAAATTATGAAATTTAGAATTCATAATGAAATAATTAGTTTATATCCGTACATAATTAGATAAATAAATAAATTATAATTTTAGGATATACATAGTATTTCAACATGCTTCAGCGGTATCTATAAATAAAAATAAATAAATAAATAATAAAATCCTGAATTTATATTTAAAATAATTAGATAATTTTTTTTAAAAAAATTAACTTAAATTATTTAATAATAATTTAATTACATTATTAATGTTATATTATAGAAATCAGTGTAATATTTATTTATTATTATTATTTTTATTTATGTAAATATTAAATCCAAATTTTAAATTCTAAAAATTTAAAGAGTTAATTAAAATTAATTTAAATGAACTTAAGTTTATGAAAATTTTTAAAATTTTGGAATTGAAACTAAAAAAATTTGTTGTACATTGTTTCACAGAAATTCCTAAATTAAATAATAGTAAAGTATTATTTTATTTAAGTATTTGAATTATTAAAGTTCCAATTTTTTTTTAATCTAGATTTATTAATTAGAATTATATTGTTGATATTGATTGTGAAATAATTATTTATCATACATGTATGTTTACTATACATTGAGCATCAATTTTAAAATGTTGGATGTAAATTAACAAGTAGGGCAATCGTGTCCCTTTGGTGAAAGACCCTAAATTAGCAAGTAGGGCAATCGTGTTCCTTGGGTGAGAGACCCTAAAGCCAGCAAGTAGGGCAATTGTATCCCTTGAGTGAAAAACCCTAGAACCTATTGGATCCTTTGGAGTCTCCTTTGTGTACTGCGTATGAGTACAATTGTGTGCGTGGACATACGTCGAGGTACAACCGAGCAAGAGTCCGACCTTACTAATGTATAAATGGGTCCAAGACTATGAGGTACCAAGTATGTATGGCGTTAATACAACGTGACCATCCACTTGGGTACGGTGTTGTAAGAAATGATATATTATTATGAGAATTCATGGAAATATTACATGCATCGCATTTTCATAATTCTGTTGTTAAATTTCATTATCTGTATTTTATTTTCCTTCGTTGTTATAAATTGATATTATCTGAACATGTTAAATTTTGGGTAAGGAATGACCCTACTAGGCTGTTATGCTCATCCTACTAAAACAAATGCACAGGTGCAGAGCTAGAATACTATGAGCAGGCGGGCCTCTATTATTCGGTTTATTTTTAAAAATTAGGATTAGTTTTAATTCAATTAAGTTTTTTTTTTAATATTTAGGTTAGTTTATGTTCAAGTTCGATGTAGAAAGGACAAACTATCAAAATATTTGAATTTAATAAACATTGCAGGTGTATTTTCTTATTAGATGACGTTGAGTATTTACTGAATTTGATTGAATCAACTGGATTGTAATAAATGTCATCATATCATAATTCACACCTTGGGATTCGGGTCCTGAATACCTTATTTAGGTACCCGAATTTCGGGGCGTGACAGTTTGGTATCAGAGCCAGGTTAGATTAAAAATTGTGGACCTAGGGCTGTCTTTAAAATTAGTGACCCAAACATAAATCTCTTTACTTTTATGATAAGAAGAATATAAATATAAATTTAGGGATCATTGCATTATATTGACATCATATATAATCTTATTTAGACTTGACATTGAATTAATAACATAAATCTGGACTTTAAGGAATTTTTAAGAATTTTTAGATACTACGTAAAAATTGGACAGCAATAGTAAGCAGAAAACACTTAACTTACAAAAGTCATAACTAATTAATTAAAACTCCTTTTAAGTTGATTCAAAATCCTAGTCGTAGATTAACAAGTGTAGTTTCAGTAAAAAAAATAATTTAAAAATGTTAATATAGGTTTATCCTTTACCAATATTATGTTATGTGTATACTAGTCAAAAATCGTTTGTTTCTGAACAGACCTAATTATCCGAATTTTAGAATTTTTTTTAGACTTTGTATTATGCTAAAATTTTTTTAGACTTTGTATTATACTGAAATTTTACAGAATTATAGTAGACTCATATATGTATCCTCATAATTTTTTTTTTAGATCAATCTAACACTTATAAGTATCATAAATATGAGCAAGAATAGTATCCTAAGAATCTGAATTTTCTGCACTACAACTTTGATACATGTCACTGCCTGAATTCTCTTAATCTTCATGTGTTATTCTTTTAGATCATCAAATATTCTAGCAATCCAATACATTCTTCATGCTCCTATAGACCTTAAATAGTATGCACTCCATTAATGATACTTATAATTCAATTTAGTTATTACAACCTACCTTGGTTATTATACACTAAGCTTACATGTTTAAATTAATCATAGATTATGGCGGATCAAAACATAGACGTCGGAGCCATATCAGGAACTCCTGGTTCCGATACCACTGAAAACGGGTCACTTATGGGTGGAATTCTAAGGGCCATAAATGATCTTACGGCTCTTGTGGGCTATCAGATAAGACAGACTCAAGCGGAAGGACAAACTCAAGCGCAAGGTCAAACCCAAATTATTCACGTAGCTAACGAAGGGATAAGAACTTTATTGAAAATGTTCAAAAGACAGAGGCCGCTTGTATTTAAGGGTGGGCCTGACCCATCTGAGGCCGAGGTGTGGAAGAAACAAATTGATAAGATATTCACGGTTATGAAGTGCAATGAATACCAGAAAGCGGAATTGGCTATTTACATGCTAGAAGGGGAGGCGGATCATTGGTGGGACTCAGTTGTTAGGATGAACCCGAGAGTTGAAGTCTAGACTTGGGCCCAGTTTTGTGAGAAGTTTGATGATAAATACTTTCCTTTGTATGTGAAAAATCAAAAGGCGGAAAAATTCATGAAATTAGAGTAGGGTGATATGACGGTGTGCCAGTATGATGCTAAGTTCATAGAGCTATCGCGATTTGTAACTTTTCTGGTGTCCGAGGAAACCCATACGACAAAAATTTGAGGAAGGTCTGAGAGCATCTATTCGTAGCCGATTAGCCCCTTTCGTACAGAAGACCTATGCCGAAGTGTTGGAGCATGCCTTAGCTATGGAGAAAGACATCAACGAATATTGGAAGAATCGTGATCAGAGGAAGGACGTAAAGAGTGGTGCTAGAACTGCTACACATATATCTACGACCCAGCATGATGCAGCTAAGAGACAGAGAACAACATCGACATTGATGGCCAGACCGACGACAGCACTTCCTGCACTACGATTTTCTGAATTTTGCTATAATTGTGGACTCGAGGGCCACACTTCTCGTTTTTGTTCCAGACCCAAGCGCACTCAATATCCACAAAGGTCAGGACCTTCACATCAGTCTTTCAGGCCTCTCCAGCAACAGACGTCGCCGTCTATGTCATAACGACCTCCACTACATCCTTCTGCATCACAACCTTCCTCGAGACCACCTCAGCCATATCCACAGAGGCCGCTACAGTCATACTCGAGGCTACCATAACAAGGACCTCCATCGGTATATCAGAGACCACCTCAGTAGCCGTCGCCACAGGTTAAACCTCAGCAGTACCAACAGTCGAGGAAGGGAGTTCAGATACCATGACCACAAGTTCAAGGCCGAGTCTACGCCTAAGTACAGTCAGGAGATAACACAGTGCAACCGTACGAGAACTTGGCGCAACAATACGAGGGCTCAATTCAAAGTTATGATGTTCCAGCACAGTTTGAGGATGGAGCGACCCAGACTTATGATGATGCCGCACCCTTATATGAGAATCCAGCACTGCCAACAGATGACATTATTCAGCCTGACATCGAGGCTAGCAGCGATGTAGTCGAAGGTATCATTGTCATTTATTCATCATTAGCTAGAGAGTTATTTAACTCTGGAGCATCGCATTCGTTTATTTCTTACTGCCTTTTATGCTCGCTTGGGTTATCTCCTACTCCCTTAGATAAAAAGTTAACAGTAGCAAACCCTCTTGGTAAATCAGTAGACCTAAGTCAGATTTTTAAATCCTGTCCGATCATGATCGAAAATGTAAATTTACCAGCTAATCTCATAGTTATGCCGATGCGAGAATATGATATTATATTGGGGATGGATTGGTTATCTTTATATCGGGCAAAAATTGATTGTTTTAAAAAGATGGTCATATTAAATATCGATGGACAAGCACCGTTACAATTCCATGGGACGCGAAGGAAGAGAGCACCGGTTAGTTTGTCAGCCATCTCGGAAGTTGAACCTCAAGGAATAAAACAAATTTCGATTGTTAATGAATTTTCAGAAGTATTTCAAGATATCCCTAGATTACCGCTAAAGAGAGATGTGGATTGCACAATCGATCTGGTACTTGGGACTGCACCAATCTCCAGAGCACCATACCATATGACACCTGTTGAATTGAGAGAATTAAGAGAGCAACTTCAGCAGCTCCAAGACCAAGGCTTCATTAGGGCTAGTACGTCGCCGTGGGGTGCACCGGTATTATTTGTAAGAAAGAAGGATGAGTCTTTGAGGCTATGCATCGATTACCGTTGACTTAATAAGGCGACTATCAAGAACAAGTACCCGTTGCCAAGGATAAATGATTTATTCGATCAGTTGAAGGGAGCTAAATATTTTTCAAAGATAGACTTACGGTCTGGATATCATCAGTTGAGGATTAGAGATGAAGATGTACCTAAGATTGCCTTCAGGACACGGTACGACCATTATGAATTTCTCGTAATGCCATTCAGATTAACGAACGCTCCAGCAGTATTCATGGACCTCATGAATAGGGGTCTTTAAACCCTATTTGGATCGATTCATGATAGTGTTCATAGATGATATTTTAATTTACTCCAAGACGCAAGAGGATCATGCTGAACACCTTCGAATAGCTCTTCAGACTCTAAAGGATAATCAGTTGTATGCTAAAGCTTCAAAATGTGACTTTTGAAAGAATGAGGTAAAGTTTTTGGGGCACGTGGTATCAGAAAAAGGATGTCGGTAGATCCATCGAAAGTCGAAGCAGTGTTAAATTGGGAGCAGCCCACCAATGTGACGGAAGTGCGCAGTTTTCTCGGATTAGCTGTTTATTATAGAAGGTTTATTGAGGGATTCTCTAAGTTAGCAAGACAATTGACTAACTTGACCAAGAAGGGCACTTCTTTTAAATGGAATGAAAATTGCGAGCAGGCTTTCTCTGAATTGAAGAAGTGATTAACAGAAGCCCCGGTACTTTCTTTACCAGCAGAAGGGAAAAGATTCGTGGTATATACTGATGCATCTTATCAAGGGTTAGGATGCGTGCTGATGCAAAGTGGTAAAGCAATAGCATTCGCGTCGAGACAGTTGAAACCTTATGAGCAGAATTATCTCACTCACGACTTAGAGCTTGCAGCTATAATGTTTGCCTTAAAAATTTGGAGGCGTTATCTTTATGGCGAGCAGTTTGAACTGTACTCGGATCACAAGAGTTTAAAGTATCTTTTTGATCAAAAGGATCTAAATATGCGACAGAGGAGATGGATGGAATTCTTGAAGGATTATCATTTCAATATTTGCTATCATCCAGGTAAGGCGAATGTCGTAGTCGACGCGTTAAGCAGGAAGACGCACAAGCTGGTGGCGAGTTTAATGATTAAAGAATGGGAGATGCTTGATATAGTTAAAGATTTTGAAGTTAGACTTCGTATCGATGAACCTCGGGCTTATATCGATAATTTAGTGGTGCAACCCACTCTGGTAAGTAATTTCTTAATTATCCATTTTCATTAGCTCTTTAATTCTTATATTAGGATGTAGTTATTCAGGGTTTTTCTTTTCTAGGTGCAACGAATAATAGAAGCGTAGAAGAATGATGGATGGTTACAAGGGAAAATAACGGAAGAAGTGGGGAAGGATGACTCGGAGTGGCGAGTAAGCTCTGATGGTGGGGTCAGATTTCAAAGGAGGTTATGTGTTCCCGACATATCTGAATTGAAGCAAGAAGTCTTAGATGAGGCGCACCGCACAAAATTCACCATCCACCCAGGAGGAACCAAGATGTACCGTGATGTACGACGTCAATATTGGTGGAGTAATATGATGAGAGAGATAGCCAACTACGTTGCAAAGTGTCTTACTTGTCAGTAGGTTAAAGCGGAGCATTAGAAGCCCTCGGGACTTTTACAACCGTTACAGGTCACAGAGTGGAAGTGAGAGCATATATCGATGGATTTTATTGTCGGACCACCGAAAATAAGCCGTCATCATGATGCGATATGGGTGATCGTGGATCGGCTAACAAAGTCAGCACACTTTCTTCCTATACGTATTTCTTCATCCTAGATGACTTAAGCAAGCAATATATCAAGGAGATTGTTAGACTTCATGGCATTCCTGTGTCCATTGTATCCGATCAAGACCCCAGGTTTATATCACGCTTTTGGATAAGTCTTCAAAAGGCATTGTGAACGATGCTAAACTACGGCACGACTTTTCATCCGCAGACTGACGGACAAATGGAGCGGGTAAATTAAATCCTAGAGGACATGCTTCGCAGCTGAATTTTTGACTTCAAGGGAAATTGGGACGACCACCTCTATTTAATAAAATTTGCCTACAATAATGGTTTTCAGTCCAGTATTGGCATGGCGCCATTCGAAGCTTTATACGGAAGACCCTGCAGATCACCAAGTTGTTGGACCGAAGTGGGGGAAAGAACATTGTTGGGACCGGAACTAGTGCAAGAGACATCCGAGAAGATCGCCGTCATCAAAGAACGTTTACGTACCGCTCAGAGTCGCCAGAAGAGCTACGCCGACAATCGCCGAAAGAACTTGGAGTTCGCCATAGGAGACCATGTGTTCCTGAAAGTATCACCGATGAAAGAAGTTATGCGATTTGGGAAGAAAGGAAAATTGACACCACGCTACATTAGACCATTTGAGATCTTGCAGAGAGTAGGCCTTGTAGCCTACAGACTAGCCTTACCTCCTCAACTTTTTGGCATCTACGACGTATTTCATATATCTATGCTTCAGAAGTACGAGAGAGATGCATCACATATTATTGACTGGGAGCCGCTGGAAATCCGGGAGGACGTTTCATACATAAAGCAACCGATTCGTATCCTTGATAGAAAGGAACAAGTACTTCGAACAAGATTCATACCACTCGTGAAGGTTCAGTGGGGGCATCATGGCGAGGACGAAGCTTCATGGGAGCGAGAGGATGAAATCCGAGAGAAGTACCCTCATCTCTTTATATGATAGGTAAGTTAAATTTCGGGGATAAAATTTTTGTTAAGGGGGGTAGAATGTAACAACCCGTTTTTTTTGGAAAGTAACCCCACCGTCGACTTGCACGTGGCCCACCTTAGTTTTGGATCACCCTCATTTTTGGCCTGATGTCTTCTCTTGGCTTGGCCGAGATGATGGACGGATTAAATTTATATTATCATTAGTGGGACCCACCATATCTTAAAAAATAAAAATAAAATAAAAATAAATTTTTATATCTTCCGCACGACTAAACCACTTTCACCATTTTCCTTCCTTTTTGTGCGGTAATGGCCGTCGAAACCTCCCACGAAACAAAACTTCCCACGTCCCCCACTCTTCTGCCTCGTTCCTCACATCCATTAAAAAGGAAGGAAATATATAAACAAAGTTTCAATCTTATCAAAAGGAGGGAGAGAACCGGGTAGATCAAGAGAGAGAGAGAGAGAGAGAGAGAGAGAGAGAGAGAGAGAGAGAGAGAGAGAGAGAGAGATCTGTAGATCAAGGGGGAGAAAAATTAGAGCGGAGCCGGATCATCAAACTTTCAAGGTAGGTGATCTTATCATGAAGTTTATCATTTTCAGGTATTTATTATTAAATTTATTCACAAAATTTTAATAGGAATATTATTCCAGTTGATTATTATGTGGGTGATTCTCCTCCACTTATGAACTTTCTGATTTATATATTTTCTGAAATTTATTTATAATGACTTTAATTAATATTTCAAATTCATTTATCATGATATCTACTTTTCTGAATTTTAGTAATTACTGAATCTAGTTAATTTGTAGATTAGATCATAATTTTTTTATTTATGAAATCAAGTATTAAGATTTATACCTTAATCTGAGTTAGAGTAATTAATTTAAATTAGTGGGTTTAGAATAAATACTATCTAAATTTATTTCTAAATTTAAGAATATATATATATATATATTTATAATAATAATAAAATAGATAAAAATAATTTTATTAAGTTTGTATTCTAATTTAGAAGTTTTAGAATCCCTCTTATCAAATTAAGTCGTTATAAGTCTAAATTTTAAGCTTTTAATTTATATGATTTAATTTAGATGATTATTTAAATTATTTAAATCAAAATCTTAACCCAATGTTAAATTAAACTTCAATTCATACTTATTTAAACTCTGAATTTTTTTTTAAAAAAATCTAATTATAAGGTCCATATAATTATTTTATAAAATATGAAATTTAGAATTCAGAATGAAATAATTAGTTTATATTCGTACATAATTAGATAAATAAATAAATTATGATTTTAGGATATACATAGTATTTTAACATGCTTCAGTGGTATCTATAAATATAAATAAATAAATAAATAATAAAATCCTGAATTTATATTTAAAATAATTAGATAATTTTTTTTAAAAAAAATTAACTTAAATTATTTAATAATAATTTAATTACATTATTAATGTTATATTATAGAAATCAGTGTAATATTTATTTATTTTTTTGTTTATGTAAATATTAAATCCAAATTTTAAATTCTAAAAATTTAAAGAGTTAATTAAATTTAATTTAAATGAACTTAAGTTTAAGAAAATTTTCAAAATTTTGGAATTGAAACTAAAAAATTTGTTGTACATTGTTTCACAGAAATTCCTAAATTAAATAATAGTAAAGTATTATTTTATTTAAGTATTTGAATTATTAAAGTTCTAAAAAAAAATTTAAATCTAGATTTATTAATTAGAATTATATTGTTGATATTGATTGTGAAATAATTATTTATCTTACATGTATGTTTACTATGCATTGAGCATCAATTTTAAAATGTTGGATGTAAATTAACAAGTAGGGCAATCGTGTCCCTTGGTTGAAAGACCCTAAATTAGCAATTAGGATAATCGTGTTCCTTGGGTGAGAGACCCTAAAGCCAGCAAGTAGGGCAATTGTGTCCCTTGGGTGAAAAACCCTAGAACCCATTGGATCCTTTGGAGTCTCCTTTGTTTACGGCGTATGAGTACAATTGTGTGCATGGACATACGTCAGAGGTACAACTGGAGCAGTAGTCTGACCAGCTAATGTATAAATGGGTCTAGCACCATGAGGTACCAGTGCGTAGGCGTTAATACAACGTGACCATTCACTTGGGTACGGTGTTGTAAGAAATGATATATTATTATGAGAATTCATGGAAATATTACATGCGTCGCATTTTCATAATTCTGTCGTTAAATTTCATTATCTGTATTTTATTTTCCTTCGTTGTTATAAATTGATATTATCTGAACATGTTAAATTTTGGGTAAGGAATGACCCTACTAGGCTGTTATGCTCATCCTACTAAAACAAATGCATAGGTGCAGAGCTGAAATAATATGAGCAGGCAGGCCTCTACTATTAGCTTTATTTTTAGAAATTAGGATTAGTTTTAATTCAATTAAGTTTTTTTTTTTTTTTTGTTATTTATGTTAGTTTATGCTCAAGTTCGATGTAGAAAGGATAAACTATCAAAATATTTGAATTTAATAAACATTTCAGGTGTATTTTCTTATTAGATGACGTTGAGTATTTACTGAATTTGATTGAATCAACTGGATTGTAATAAATGTCATCATATCATAATTCACACCTTGGGATTCGGGTCATGAATACCTTATTTAGGTACCCGAATTTCGAGGCGTGACAAACATGAAGTGGCAGCTTGGCCAAAGTTGAGAATAGAGAAGAACGTTGGGTCTCGCTCCCAATTTTGGCCAACGCATCAGCAGGGAAATTGGCCTCCCTGAAAGAGTGAACAATGAGTACCTGACCCAACAATCTGAGGTTTTGGATTCTCTTAATCCAGTAGCTCCACTTCCAACCAGGACAAGAATTCCCATTAAGAATGTTCACTAAAACCTGTGAGTTGGACTCAATCTCCACCTTATCGAATATTCTAGTATTTCTATTCTTCATTGATCAATTCATCTCGGTGAATTGTAGCTAGGATAATAGGTGTTGAAGACAATTGTTTCCCACCACTCGCCTTTCATAGTGCAGAATGTCATCACTTCGCTTATGGAAAGGTTCACGATGACAAAGAAAAGGACCCGTACGATAGAGAGAAACTTTGATACTCTGGCAGTGTGTTATGGATGATACTGTTATCTGCAATTTCCTCTAACATCTTGAGGTTATATTAATTCATGGCAGCAAGTTGGTGATTCCATAGCCATGGATGCTGATGCAAACCTCACAACTGAATTTCACTTGTGGCTAATAAGATGGGTTTCTATTGAATTTTTGGTATATAATTGGGTGGTAAATGTTGGAGAGTCTTTTTATATTTTCCCAATGACATACAAAAAAAAGAAACAAAGAAAGAAAAGAAGAAGGTAAAACATGTATAATCTCCAATAGTTTTACTTGATGAATAGGTTTTTTTTTTTTTTTTTTTTTTTTAAATTATTATTTATATATTACTGTGAGCAGATTTGTACAAGTCAGCTTCACTTTTGCTGATAAGCCCACAGACAAGGCCAACTAAGCAAACCTGACATGTATGGTGGAAATCCAAGCTCTGCATCAGGTGGGTCCCACTGCATTGATGACGTGGTGTGAGAATCAGGATGGTCGATTCTTCACGTGTGCAGTGGGCTACATTATGTATGAAAATATCTGAGTCTCCATTCATGTATACCACATAATTATTTGACGAGGTTATCTACCCGTCGAGCCCACATGAAAGATAACAAACCTATTTTAGGTGCCTGCACAACAAAACAATTCGCAAAACATAATTTGATGAACTGATGAAATTTGAGATTGGAATAGTGGTATATAATCAACAAGAAGTTCATCTGCATGAAATGTTCCTGTTGAATAGTATGAATGTTCTTGTTGAATATCATCCTATTCTTGTTGAATCTCCTCCACTCAAATTCCATCTCTCATCTTATCCTCTTTTTTCCTAGTCCTCTCATCCCCAAAATTGAAAAACAGAGCCCATCTTTTGAAATTTCCACTCCAAAACTATACTTCAACAGCATGGCCACTACCTCTCTTTCCACTGCAACCCCTTCTCATGTACTTATCTTACCACCCACATCGTCTATTTTCTCAATAGAATTGATATCTGCACCCTCCCTTACTAGTAACTCACCTCTTCTTTCTACTCTTTGGTAACACAACGGTACAAAATTGTACCATTGTGTTAGAAAAAAAATTAGAAAGAAAGGGTGCTTCTATCAATAAGGGAATTGATACCCACACCCATTCTTTCGACTTTCAGTAGTACAATACAATAAAGTTGCACAATTTTATTATCTAAAAGTAGAAAGAAAGGGTGTTTATATCAAATGAGAGAATTGATATCTACACCCCACTCTTAATGATAGAAGCACCCATCTTTCTACTTCTGGTAATACAATACTAGGAAGTTACACAACTGTCTTGTCAAACAGTAGGAAGAAAGGATGCTTCTATCAATAAGGGAATTGATATCTACACTCCAATCTTAATGATACTTAATGATATAATCACCCATGTTAGGTAATACAATACTAGAAAGTTGCACAATTGTATAACCAAACAGCAGAAAGAATCAATAAGGGCGTTGACATCTACACCCACTGTTATAGATAGAAGCACCTATTCTTTCTACTTCCGGTGATGGAGTACTTGTATTGCCAAGAAGTAGAAAGAAAGGGTGATTCTATTAACAGGGAATTGATATCTACATCCCACTCTTATTGATAGAATCATCCATTCTTTCTACTTCTGGTAATACATTAGTACAAGTGCTTCCATCAGTAAGAATGTGCGTATATATAGTAAAAAGATGCAATCTTTCCTTCTGTAGTCCATTCATTTAATAGAAATTTGTGCTCTCATAAATGAAATGACAGTAGATCTACATGGTCTTGGTGAGCTAATGGGTGCAACTGTAACTGCTATTCTGCACTATTTACTTTGAATTTACTTGTATCTAAGGTTCGTACAGGGTGCTCTTGCTATGGGTAAGGCTGGCATTGGGGTCATTAGGTGTGCTTGATTGGGGCTTGCCACTGTATGTACAGTGGTAGTGGTGGCCTCGGCTGGGCTGAGGTCTCTTCTCTTTTTATTTTTTGGTAGTTCCTTTTGTAGAGCCCGTGGCTATATGATAGGTGGGGTCCGAGCCCTTTTTGTTGGGCCCCTCCCAAAAGACTATACACTATTTCTAATCTTGTCATTCACATGAAACACATACGGGGTTGATTTTTGGGCCTTGGGCCTAACATGAGGTGATACACCTAATGGGTAGGGTTGATTGCTAATCTTATCCCATCTCTCTGTTTGCTTCAACTGACCAAGCCCTTTGGCCAACCGCAGTTTCCACCATTGTAGCAACAACATCCTCTTGGTCTCTCTTATAAATGAAACATGTTGGAAGTAATTGTAGGGCTCACCAAACATTCCTTTATTTTGCAAAACTTTTTTTAGGCTTAGGCTGACCTTCTATAAACATTTTGAGCTGGCCTGTGCCAGACTGTTTTGGCCTATCACAGGACCCGGCTAGATTTGGGCTAAGGTTGAACAATACATGCCAGGCTTGGACTGAGCTTGGCCCATCCTAAACCCGGCCCATTGATTCCCCTTTATGCTAATCTCTAATGGCATATTAGGAAGGAGTGTGAGATGGGATTAAAATTAACTTTGTAGGCTTTGGAAAATGAGCCTTGTGTTGGAAAGTGTGAGATGAGATTACTAATCCCATGGAAGATAGATTTTTGCTTCATCCATGTTCAATCCAAATGCAATTTGAAAGTAAATCATGGGATTTATTTTTTAATGTATACATTCCAAACATAGCATTAGAAAACATGAGATACACCCAATCTAAGGACAATACATTACACATGCATTTATTGTAACTTTTACAATTCCATCCACCTTAATCCCACCTAATGCAACTGGCCAAACAGGCCGTAGGTACTTATGTATTATACACCGTACTTTACCAAAAAATCTGACTTCCAATAACCAACTTGAGGTAGGCCCTCATAAATGAGTACACGTAAAATATATCTACTGGAATTAAACAACAAGACAACCACTGTAGAGCAAAATACCAAGAATATAATCTTTTGTATCGGTTCAAAATTAAAATGCAAAAATGACATAAGAGAATAGAGAATAGAGTGCATTAACCATTTCTCCTTACAACACAGAAATTACATATAAACGTACCGAGTAATTTATCATTTACAACCCATTCTTCTGGAACATGGGATCCATGTAAAGTAGAAATGAGCCCCACCATTAACATCACTATTCAGATCCTTAAAATCAAGGAAAGGGCACGATGATCTGACTCCACGTCCGAGTGGGACCCTCCTTAATGAGCAAATGGACAAGAGTTCAGGACATTTGGCATTCATTGTGGGGCCCAGCGTTTGGATGGCTCGGATGTCCTGCATTAGAATTTGACAGCAAAGATAAGGCTGCATGCTTAATATTAAGCTGTCTTTATGTAATATTGTTTCACCTAAAAAGTAATTGACGTGAACTATATATCTTTAGCAGCCACCACCGCCCCCTCCACCAAAACTACCGGCCCCTCCACCACAACCACCTCCACCGCCCCTCCACCACAACCACCGCCCCTCCACCACAATTACCTCCACCCCGCCGCCACCACGACGCCTCCTACCACCACCACCACCACCGTCGCTACATGCGAAGATGATCATGGATATGATGGAGAGTGACATGACCATCATGCAAAGCAAGAACAAGCCCATGGGAATTTGAAACACAGCATCATGATCACCACCGCCCAAAGTATCCACGACTACCCTAGCCATCTCTACCTTGTACAATACTGTTGCCACGGAAGAGATGTTTATATGCATCTTGGGACATTGTAGTCTTTCCTTCGTAATTTCCTGGAACCTTTCGTTGGATTACTTGTCCGAATTTCTGAATCGACAGGCATAAAAATGTCAGCAATTGCTAAGCCTAGGGGCATATTAAAGTCAACAATTGCATGCGCTCCTACATACGTCAGAGGGAGCAAGTCACGTCCAAACAGTTGGAAATTAATTAGTTGATTATTGAGAAAATGACCACTGTAGACAAAACCTTTTACCCCGCGGTTTCTATGAAAGCATACAAACTTTAGTTACCAATCTAGACTAGCACGTGCGGACAGCGACTTTGAGGACGAAACTACCCCTCCTTTTCGCTGCGAAGACGAGCGCTGACGCTCCTCCAACTGAGAGTTGTACGAACGGCTTAAAAGAGATCAAAGTTACATGGCCCCACAGCTATATATTTATTATATCCACAACGTTCATCCATATTTCGAGATCATTTCGGAGCATTATCCAAAAAAAAATCATATCCAAAGATCAACTGGACCACACCACAGAGCGGCGGGGAAATTGATTTTCACCATTAAAAATTTTGTAGGGTCCGCCATAACATTTATTTTCCATCCAATCTATTCATAAGGTCACAAAGGCCAGGATGAAGAGGAAAAACAAATTTCATAATGATCCAAAACTTATGTAACCCCTAAAAGGGTTTCAATGGTGACGTTCAATTTCCCACTGCCTTTTACAGTGTGGTCCACTTGACAGTTAGATCTGTCTTATTTTTCGTCTTAAGCCTTAATAGGAGCTCGCCAAAAAGATGGACGGTTTGGATATAACACAGACCTCATGGTGGGGCCCACAAAAACAACGAAAATTTCAAAAAAAAAAAAAAAAAAAAATAATCTCATGCGATGAATCGCGGATTCATGATTCCACTGCAACTCGCTGTATGATTTGGGGATGGATCACGGAATCCGTGATTGATCGCAGATACAAATAAAAGGCTATGGCTACGGATTATAACAGTAGCTATAGTCGTATCCTGTGTACTTTTCTTTCTTTCTTCTTTCTTTCTTTTTTTATTTTTTTTATTATTTTTTTATTTTTTACATTTAGAATTTTATTCTACCTACATTTTTCTCTAACACATATTTATATAAATATGTATATATAAGCATATAAAAAAAATTTCTCTCCTTTTTTCATTTCTTTATTTACATTGCATAAGGCTTTCCAGATATGAGAGTTCCTGTTCAGCTAGGGTAACCTGCATGGATATATTGTCGAAAACCTCTTTGTTCCATGTCTTGATAGCTTCTTTGACACGCTTGAGTTTGAGGAGAACGTTATGAATAGGGTGAGGATCACTCTCCTTGTTCCATGCAGTCCGCACAACTTGTTGGAAGGAATTGTGGAGAAGCCACATGCGTTAAAAGTAGAAAGGCTTCGGGCCGCTAGGCAGCCTGAGCGGGAAAGCTAGAAGAAGGGGCCAGTGGTCAGAATTAACCCGAGGTAGATGGTTAACGTGAAAGTTTGGGAAAGCAATGGACCACTCCACGTTAAAAAGAACCCTGTCAAGGCGAGCCCAAACCCGAGCAAGACCACCCTAGTTGTTGGACCAGGTAAATTGGTTTCCTAAAAATCCAACATCAATCAGGCACGCATCATTTATGGCATCGACGAAATCTCTCATACTGGCGATGTCCCCTGGCCTACGGCTACGTCTTTCCTCCGTAGAGACCATTGCATTAAAGTCACTACACACTATCTAGGGACCTTAAACAGATGCTAAGATGGTGGCTAAGGCACTCCAAAGAGATCGCTACTGGATCTTGTCACAGCTAGCATAGATCACTGTGAAGTAAATGGTGCTTTGGAAATTTGGAAAACTCACTGTAAAAAAGATAAACTAGTTAGTGGAAATATAAATTGAGAGGGAGCTCAGGTTCTTGTGGAAGATCCAGATCTTCCCTCCAGCGTCGGCATTGGAGAAGGAGTTGTGAAATCCAAGGGTTAAGCCAGTTCGAACCCTTCCGTCATCGCTGATCATGGGTTTGAGAATGGCCACAAGGTGGGGTTTGTGGACCTTGGAGAGTCTCCTCAAGGAACGCATAGTGCGAGCATTTCCTATCCCTCTCGCATTCCACACAATGATTTTATCCATCAGTCACACATCCCGTGTTAACAACCATTCTTTTCAAATGTTTTAACCTAGATTCCCATGAGCCTTTAACGTATATAACCTTTAGCCTTCGTCTCCTAGTGAGTCCGGGTGCTATGAGAGGTGAGGAATGAGCCATGGAGGTGCCTTGTGCCTCAGCTGATAGTCCACAGTCCTATCCTATACTGAGAGGAGTTGCCATCTCTGGAAAGGGATTTTGTACCCTGGAACTAGTCTCTTGAGCAATGATAGGTTTTTGGGTTGGGGAAAAATAAGGTGAGAGATCAACTTCTAGCCTTCGCTCGCCTAGATCAGGGCCTGGGGAACGAAAGACATCTGAATCAGGGGTAGATGGAGGGCTGTTATCAGGTCTAGGGAGGAGGGAGGAATGGGATCTGGGAAGGGTCTTGTGGGAGGATAGTATTGTTGCAAAATAGTCTGGGACAGTTTGCGGGGGGTCGGGGTGATGATACTTAGGGCATGAATGGTTATGGGTGGGGGAGAATCTCCCAGACATGGCTGACGAGAGGTTAGAGAAATGGGTTGGAGGGTGTTGAGGCTGAGATTGTTGGAGATTACACTCAGTGATAGGAGGATCAAAGGGAATGACATAAGCATTCTTTTGAGCAACACTGATGGTGTGTTGATGGTGGGGTTTTTGTCTAGGAGATTAAGGTCTCCTGGGAGAGTGCTAAGGCTGATAGGTTTGAGCTTGGAGTAAGGTAGCCATGTGGCGCAGGGGCAGTAGGATATGATAGAATGGGGCTATTAGTTAGGGGTGACTGGGGTGAGGGAGGAGAAGTCTGAGGTGAGTTCTCCTGGTCGATGGCAGCTGGTAGGGTGGATTTAGATAGAGGGTGGTTGACTGAGCAGTTGGGGTGGAAGGAAGCAAGGCAAGTTGGGTTAATAGTAGCAGCAGCTGAGGGTTGGGGTAAAGCTAGAATTATACTTTGGGCAGCTATCTCCGTGGCATATCCACTATGGTTTGGGTCAACTGCATTAGGAAGGTTGGGTTGCCCTTCTCAGCTTGGCATTTGATCGAACATGTTGGGAGCAAGAGACTACACCACGATCTGCAGCCTCAAAGCTGCTGATCACCCAATCTCGGGTGCGTTCGCTTATCTGCTCTTGGTTTTCTTGAGGTGTGATCGTCGGAAGGGAAGGGGATTGCACTTGGATTTGCTCAAGAACTGTTGTAATTGGGTAAATTTCATCGCCAACAATAAGCTTCAAAAATTTTTGCCGAGGTTTACTCCTAGTTTCGGGCGGATTTTAATCCTGGCGAACATTTGGAAAAGACCGAATCTGCTGTTTGGATCAATCTCGGTGACCTGACCGAAGTAACTGGCAAGATCCAGCAACACAGATTCAATCCAAGCATGAGCTGGGATCCTGAAGAGTCGCACCCAGAGCCCATCAGCGTCGAGCGTAGTTGCCGGCGACCACGGGGTAATGTCGCTTAATCCCAACAGATCTGGGATCCCCGGGTCAGACATGAAGAGATTCAGATCTTCCCTGGATTTGAAGGATATTATATAGTGAGATGGGGATATTCTAACAATGTCCACAGCTGAGGCACGCAGTTGGGTTTGCCGAAGAAGCTTCGTGAGATGGTGAACTGATGTAGATGGGTTCGCTGCTCTAGCAATGATGGCCAGCTTGAGTTGCAGCAACCGGGTTTTGACGGCGTTCATGTCTGCTCTGGAAGACGGGTCCTCAGCTACTGGGTTAGGGTTGAAAGCTGATGGAACAGTGGGTTTCCTGGCGGGTGTTGTCGAAGGATCCCAGCAAAAGTGTTGGGAGGAGGTTTGCAGGAGAGATCATGGGTGTTGGGGATTGGGGGATTTCTTACTCTGTTCCTAGGTAGAGGCGTGTTAGCTACATTCGGTTTTACAATCTTTACCTAAACCTTGCGGCCGTTGATCCGATGGCCATCTAGAACGCCCATAGCCGCATGACCTTCATCCTCGTATTGGAAACGAACGAAGGAGAACCCGCGAGGATGGGAGGAGTTGGGGAAGTAGGGGATGTAGACGTCAATGACCTTACCGTATCGTTGGAAGATCCAGAAGGTGTCTTCGTGGGAACAATCAAAAGGTAGGTTTGCTACAAATAGGGAGAAGCCGTTGGAGACGGGAGGAGAGAACTTTTTATATGAGGGGGCTCTCCCCCTAGGGGAGCAGCCATGGAAGGGTAAGCGGTAGGTTCAAACCGCCATGGGAGGGAAATTTTCAAATCTCAGTTCTCCACTATTTGATGAATAAGGCTTGAACCTCCAGGCCCTGGCTAGATTTGAGCTAAGGTTGAGCAATACATGCCAGGCTTGGACTGAGCTTGGCCCATCCTAAACCCATCCTATTGATTCCCCTTTATGTTAATCTCTAATGGCATATTCGGAAGGAGTGTGAGATGGGATTAAAATTAACTTTGTAGGCTTTGGAAAATGAGCCTCGTGTTGGAAAGTGTGAGATGAGATTACTAATCCCATAGAAGATGGATTTTTGCTTCATCCATGTTCAATCCAAATGCAATTTGAAAGTAAATCATGGGATTTATTTTTTAATGTATACGTTCCAAACATAGTGTTAGAAAACATGAGATACACCCAATCTAAGGACAATACCCTACGCATGCATTTATTGTAACTTTTACAATTCCATCCACCTTAATCCCACCTAATGCAACTGGCCAAACAAGCCCTAAGTACTTGTGTATTATACACCGTACTTTACCAAAATATCTGACCTTCCAATAACCAACTTGAGGTAGGCCCTCATAAATGAGTACACGTAAAATATATCTACTGGAATTAAACAACAAGACAACCACTGTAGAGCAAAATACCAAGAATATAATCTTTTGTATCGGTTCAAAATTCAAATGCAAAAATGACATAAGAGAATAGAGAATAGAGTGCATTAACCATTTCTCCTTACAACACAAAGATTACATATAAACGTACCGAGTAATTTATCATTTACAACCCATTCTTCTGGAACATGGGATCCATGTAAAGTAAAAATGAGCCCCACCATTAACATCACTATTCAGATCCTTAAAATCAAGGAAAGGGCATGATGATCTGACTCCACGTCCGAGTGGGACCCTCCTTAATGAGCAAATGGACAAGAGTTCAGGACATTTGGCATTCATTGTGGGGCCCAGCGTTTGGATGGCTCGGATGTCCTGCATTAGAATTTGGCAAGAAAGATAAGGCTGCATGCTTAATATTAAGCTGTCTTTATGTAATATTGTTTCACCTAAAAAGTAATTGACGTGAACTATATATCTTTAGCACCCCCTCCACCACAACCCCCACCTCCACCACAACCACCGCCCCCTCCACCACAACCCCCGCCTCCACCACCATGCTTCTTACCACCACCACCACCACCACCACGGTCGCTACATGCAAAGATGATCATGGATATGATGGAGAGTGACATGACCATCATGCAAAGCAAGAACAAGCCCATGGGAATTTGAAAGACACTATCATGATCACCATCGCCCAAAGTATCCACGACTACCCTAGCCATCTCTACCTTGTACAATACTGTTGCCACGGAAGAGATGTTTATATAGGCATCTTGGGACATTGTAGTCTCTCCTTCGTAATTTCCTTTTAAACCTTCCTTGGATTACTTGTCCCTAAAGTATGGATTTTATGGGACGCGGATTGCGTCGAAAACGGATTGGCTACTCCTCCTGCCGCTCTATGGGCCCCACCATGATGTATGTGTTTCATCCATTCCGTTCATCCATTTTTACATATGATTTTATATATTAATGAAAAAAATGAGAGGGATATAAATCTCAGGTGGACCACACCACATGAAAACAATAGTGATTAGATATCCACCATTAAAATCATCCTAAGGCCCCTTATACTGTTTATTTGACATCTAATCTGTTGATTAGGTCATAAAGGCCAAGATGAAGAGAAAAAGCAAAGATCACATTGATCCAAAACTTTTATGGCCCCTAAAATGTTTTTAATGGTCGACCCTCATTCAACTTTGTTTCCTGTAGTGTGATCTACTTGAGATTTGGATATACCTCATTTTTGGAATAATAGCGTAAAATGATCTTTAAAAATAGATGGAAGGCATGGATGAAACACATACATCATTGTGGGGCCCACATAGCACCGACCATCAGCCATTGGCTGGTGTCTGGGTGAGGGCCGGTTTCAGGGGGAGTAGCCAATCCGTTTCCGATCGCCTCCTACTAATACGTCCGGGCATGGCTCTGTGGAGCCCACCGTGATGTAAGTGTTTTATCCACGCCGTTCATGTTTTCTTCCAGATCATTTTAAGATGCAAGAAAAAAAATGAAGTAAGTTCACAGCTCCAGTGGACCACACCAAAGGAAGTGCAGTGGTAATGAAACCCACCGTTGAAACCTTTCTAAGGGCCACCGTGATATTTGTTTTACCATCCAACCTATTAATAATGTCATTTAGACGTGGATGAAGTGAAAAAATAAATATCAGCTTGATCCGAAACTTCTCCAGCTCCCAAGAAGTTTTCAATGGTGGAAGTGCAATGCCCAATTTGTGGTCCACTTAAGCCTTGTTCCTGCATAATGCTTTGGATGATATCTTATAATAATATGAGAAAATTGATTAACGGCGTGGATAAAATACTTACATCACAGTGGGGCCCATAGAACCCTGCCCAGACGGATTACCGTCCGGGTGGGGGTAGGACGCAATCCGCGTCCGATTTCATGGGTCGACAGGTGTGTAGCCACCGCATGTTAGAGCGAACTAGTCAGACAATAATCCATGTGTGCCGACCCAGGACACCCACTTGTCCAAGCCGTGGGGCCAACCACGATGTTTATTTCTTATACATGGGTTCATCTGTTTTGCCAACTCATTTTATGTCACGGGTATGCAGCCGGTGCGTGTGTAAAAAAAATAAAATAAAATAAAATAAAATAAAATAAAACAAGATAAAAATAAAAATAAAAACTCGTTTTATGTTATTAACCTAAAAATGAGATAACAAATTTTTTTTTTTTTCACAATAAATGTGCATGGCGCCATTTAAATGGAGGCATCTTGACTTATGACTTAAATCCCAGTAGTCTGGACAACATAATTAACTTGTAAGATACGCTGATGTTATTGATATGGAATCTTATTTTATTTTATTTTTTATTATTATTATTTTTTTAATGGCAAAGCCCAGCTCATAGGGCCCACCAGCTTCATATAAATGAAGAGAATTGTACAACCTGATCTAATTCGGGCGGGGCAACAACACCAAAAGAAGGCCCGCCATGATATCTATTTGAGATCCAACCTGTTTATAAGTTAAACTCAGCCATGGAATAAGAGGAAACCCAAATATCAGCTTGATCAAAAATTTCTGTGGCCCTAAGAAGTTTTTAAGGGTGGTCGTTCAATCCCCACTATATATTGTGGGTTCACTTAAGATTTGGACCTGCCTTATTCTTTGTCTAATGCCCTAAAATGGTCTCTCCAAATGAATGTACTGTGTACATACAACACATACATCATAGTAGGCCTCATAAAATGTGGCGACATCACTTCATTAGCGAGTCTCGCTAGTGTCAGGTTGGTACCTTATCTGCGTCGGAAAAAGAGGTGCTCTAAAGTCCAAATGGCTGGACCACAAGTTATATGGTCCACCTAATGAATGACGTCCAAGCAATTAAGTGCCTTATAACTTTATGATAGGAAGACCATAGGTCTAAATGGACGCGGATTGCATCCTACCCCTGCCCGGACGGTAATCCGTTCGGGCAGGGCTCTGTAGGGCCCACTGTTATGTAACTATTTTATCCACACCGTTAATCGTTTTTATATGATCATTTTAAGCTATTATACAAACAATGAAGCAGATAAACAGATCCAGTGGACCACATCAAAGGAAGCTGCAGTGATAATGATACCCACCATTGAAACATTTCTAAGGGCCACCGTGATATATTTTTTTTACCACCCAACCTATTAATAAGGTCATGCAGACTTGGATGAAGTGAAAACACAAATTTCATCTTGATCCAACACTTCTCCAGCTCCTAGGAAGTTTTTAATGGTGGAAGTTTAATCCACAATTTGTGGTCCACTTAAGCCCTGAACCTACCTCTATTTTTGACTGAAATTTTAAAATAATCATATAAAAATAATTAACGGTGTGGATAAAATACTTACATCACGTTGGGCCCCATAGAGCCCTGCCCGGACGGATTACCGTCCGAGCGGGGGTAGGACGTAATCCGCGTCCGGTCTAAATCCACCGTCATCCGTGACCTAACTTTGTAAGGAATCTGTGATGTAGTTACTGTTGAGAGAGGAAGAGAGGGAGGGTGCAGCAACTGGAGGTCCATGGGTTTCTCTCTCTCTCTCTCTCTCTCTCTCTCTCTCTCTCTCTCTCTTTTCCTTCCTTACAAATTTTCTGCCCTACACTAAAAAAGATTTTCTTAAAACCAAGTCAGTGTTGTCATGTGTTAATAGTTTGAATTATTTGTTCTATTACTTGTAAAAAAAATGCATTTTTTCATAAATTATCAGTTCAAATAGTAAATGATTAAACTATGGATGCTTTTGTTATTTATTTTAGGTGGTTATTAGTTTTTATAAATCTTGTGCTCATGTTGTAGTACATAGTATTATTATATCTTATTGTCTTTTTCTTACTGGCTATATGGGAGTTGCAAGGGTAGTAAATGGTATGATTTTGGAATTTATTTATTTTAGGTGGGTATTTGCTTGCTTTGTGAAATTTTTGCTTGTGGGAAGTACCTTTATTTATTTATTTTTTTTTTTTTGAGAAAGTGGGCTCATGCCACAATTATCATTGATCTTGAAAACTGTACACCCATTCAGGTGGGACCCAACAAAAAGGGGCAGATCCCACCTATCATATAAGCTCAAGCTTTACAAAAAAACACCCAACGAAAAGGAAGAAAACATAGCCAGAAAAATTAATCCCTGCCATCACGACCTCTAACCGCCCCCAATCCCACCCTATCCAAGAAAATGAGGCCCATAACATGAAGCGGTAGCTCGGCCAAAGTTGAGAACAGAGAAGAACGTTGGGTTTCGCTCTCAATTTTGGCCAACGCATCAGCAGGGAAATTGGCCTCCCTGAAAGAGTGAACAATGAGTACCTGGCCCAACAATCTGAGGTTTTGGATTCTCTTAATCCAGTAGCTCCACTTCCAACCAGGACAAGAATTCCCATTAGGAATGTTCACTAAAAGTTGCGAGTCGGACTCGATCTCCACCTTATCGAATATTCTAGTATTTCTATTCTTCATTGATCAATTCATCTCGGTGAATTGTAGCTAGGATAATAGGTGTTGCAGACAATTGTTTCCCACCACTCGCCTTTCATAGTGCAGAATGTCATCACTTCGCTTATGGAAAGGTTGACGATGACAAAGAAAAGGACCCGTACGATAGAGAGAAACTTTGATACTCTGGCAGTGTGTTATGGATGATACTGTTATCTGCAATTTCCTCTAACATCTTGAAGTTATATTAATTCATGGCAGCAAGTTTTGTTGCGAGATGTCTTAAATCTGAGTCCTTTTGCAACTGGGATGCGGAAAGGAGTTTCCCGGATTTCGTATTGTAAGTCCTTTCGCAATTGGGATGCGAAAGGAGTTTCGCAGATTTTGTGACGCAAGTCCTTTCGCAACTGGGATGCGAAAGGAGTTTCGCGGATTTTGTGTTGCAAATCCTTTCGCAACTGGGATGCGAAAGGAGTTTCGCGGATTTTGGGTCGCGAGTCCTTTTGCAACTGGGATACGAAAGGGAAGTTGCCAAAACTATAAATTGGGGTCCCTAGGGCTATTCTAAGATTATTCCAAGACTTCCTAAAGGTATTCTAAAGGGTTCTAGGGTTATCAAAGGGTGTAGCAAGGGTGAGATTCGATGTAATTCGAATCGGGTAAGTCCTTTCTCTTTGTAATTGATGCTTTCATAGCGGTGATCTGTTGCTTTGTGCCGTGGTTTTTTCCCGCAAGGGTTTTCCAGGTTAAATCTGTGTGTTCTCTTTTTTTGTGTGTGTGCTTGGTGCCATTGGATTGCTATCCTAGATCTAGATCTATGTGATTCCGCAGGCCAAAAATCCCAACAAGTGGTATCAGAGCTTGAGTTCGGTTGGGGCACAGATCTGAATCTGAGGGATTAGTAATAATGACGAGCGCCAGGTATGAGATTGAGAAGTACTCAGGGAAAAATAATTTTGAGTTATGGAAGATCAAGATGATGAGTTCCTTAATCAAACAAGGCGAAGATGGCGCTCTTGAGGAGCGGAAGTCCACTATGACTGATGGTGATTGGAATACTCTTGATAAGAAGGCTTTATCATCGATCCGTTTATGTCTCATGGATGAGGTTCTCTACAACGTCATGAGGGAGAAAACTGCGGCTAAGTTATGGGCGAAGTTAGAGGATGTCTATGCGAAGAAATCCTCTGAAAATCGCCTACACTTGAAGCGACAGTGGTATAACTTCAAAATGGCAGAGGTGGAGATCTCGAGGCTCACATCAGCAACTTTAATAAATTGGTTTGCAAATTGCTGGATATAGAGAAAGTGATGAGAGATGAAGAACAAGCATGTATGTTGCTGAATTCTCTCCCGGCGTCCTATGAGTTATTCAAGGATACTATGTGCAACATGAATAAAACCCTGAGTGTCGACACTGTTATCTCAGCCCTTCAAGGGAAGGCTATGAGACAGCTAGACAGCAACATGGGGACATCTTCTGATGCACTATTTACAACGGGTAGGAATTCTGAACAAGGTACAGGTTCTTCAAGTTCTAGATCCAAATCCAAGGGCAAGGGCAAAGGAAAGGTAAAGTGCTGGAATTGTAGGAAGGAAGGACATATGAAGAGGGATTGTGAAAATCCTAAATCTAAGAGGGAAGATTCTGAGGCTTCATGCAAAGAGGCCAACACTGCCACGTCAGATGAATCGAGTGGATGTGATGGTGATGTTTTGTCTGTGTTTTCGCTCAGACGGTCATACGATGATTGTAAGGACGAGTGGATGCTAGACACAGGGGCATCTTTTCACATGACTCCTCATCGGAGTTGGTTTACCAGCTACAGGGAGTGCGATGGTGGACAGATGTTTATGGGCAATGGCTTTGCCTGTAATGTTGTGGCCTGTTGGTACGGTGCACATCAGGATGTTTGATGGGGTGGAGCGTACCTGACGGATGTGAGGCACGTTCCACGATTTGAAGCGGAGAACCGATTTCTCTTAGTGTACTTGAGGCAAAAGGATACAAGTACACATGTATTGATGATGCTCTTAAAGTATCTAAGGGGGCACGGGTAATCATGAAAGCGCAACGACTCGATCATGTTTACAGGTTGATTAGGAGCACTTCAAAAGGTGGAGCTACAGTAGATGTAGCGGATTTCACCTCTGCACGTGTGTGGCATGATGGGCATGGCCACATGAGCGGGCAGGGTAGGAAGGCTGAGACGTGCGGACAGGGATACAGAGCAGATGGAGCAGCCACCTGTGTGAAGAATCATACGGTATGATCGCAGGATATCGGTGTGGTACATGAACGGCTCTAATATTGCAGAGGACTCATCTTCTATTCTAATGGCTCTAGGTGAGTTTGGTGCTGAGAAGTGGAAGGTGACTATGGGCAATGTGATGGATTCGTTGTACCAGACCGACATATGGGAACGGGTGGAGCTTCCAGTGGGCCAGTGAGCGGTTGGATGCAGGTGGACCTTCAGGAGGATACAGTATAAAACAGGGCGAGGTTGGTAGCGAGGGGTCATTCTCAGAGAGAAGAGATCGGCTTCTCAGATATATTTACGCCTACTGTATAGCAGGTTTCTATCAGATCCGTGATTGGCGTTGGTTGGCTAATGTGATCTTGAGTTATGATGTATGCAGAAATAAGAGAAGAGGTCAAGAAGCTACACGGTTGAAGATTAAAGACATGGTGGAGATTGTTGCGAGATGTCTTAAATCTGAGTCCTTTCGCAACTGGGATGCGGAAAGGAGTTTCGCGGATTTCGTGTTGCAAGTCCTTTCGCAACTGGGATGTGAAAGGAGTTTCGCGGATTTTGTGACGCAAGTCCTTTCGCAACTGGGATGCGAAAGGAGTTTCGCGGATTTTGTGTTGCAAGTCTTTTTGCAACTGGGATGCGAAAGGAGCTTCGCGGATTTTGTGACGCGAGTCCTTTCGCAACTGGGATACGAAAGGGAAGTTGCCAAAACTATAAATTGGGGTCCCTAGGGCTATTCTAAGATTATTCCAAGACTTCCTAAAGGTATTCTAAAGGGTTCTAGGGTTATCAAAGGGTGTAGCAAGGGTGAGATTCGAGGTAATTCGAATCGGGTAAGTCCTTTCTCTTTGTAATTGATGCTTTCATAGCGGTGATCTGTTGCTTTGTGCCGTGGTTTTTTCCCGCAAGGGTTTTCCAGGTTAAATCTGTGTGTTCTCTTTTTTTGTTTGTGTGCTTGGTGCTATTGGATTGCTATCCTAGATCTAGATCTGTGTGATTCCGCAGGCCAAAAATCCCAACAAGTTTGTGATTCCATAGCCATGGATGCTGATGCAAACCTCAGAACTGAATTTCACTTGTGGCTAATAAGATGGGTTTCTATTGAATTTTTGGTATATAATTGGGTGGTAAATGTTGGAGAGTCTTTTTATATTTTCCCAATGACATACAAAAAAAAAAAAAAGAAACAAAGAAAGAAAAGAAGAAGGTAAAACATGTATAATCTCCAATAGTTTTACTTGATGAATAGGTTTTTTTTTTTATTATTTTATTATTTTTTATTTTTAATTATTATTTATATATTACTGTGAGCAGATTTGTACAAGTCAGCTTCACTTTTGCTGATAAGCCCACAGACAAGGCCAACTATGCAAACCTGACATGTATGGTGGAAATCCAAGCTCTGCATCAGGTGGGTCCCACTGCATTGATGACGTGGTGTGAGAATCAGGATGGTCAATTCTTCACGTGTGCAGTGGGCTACATTATGTATGAAAATATCTGAATCTCCATTCATGTATACCACATAATTATTTGACCAGGTTATCTACCCGTCGAGCCCACATGAAAGATAACAAACCTATTTTAGGTGTCTGCACAACAAAACAATTCGCAAAACATAATTTGATGAACTGATGAAATTTGAGATTGGAATAGTGGTATATAATCAACAAGAAGTTCATCTGCATGAAATGTTCCTGTTGAATAGTATGAATGTTCTTGTTGAATATCATCCTATTCTTGTTGAATCTCCTCCACTCAAATTCCATCTCTCATCTTATCCTCTTTTTTCCTAGTCCACTCATCCCCAAAATTGAAAAACAGAGCCCATCTTTTGAAATTTCCACTCCAATTCTATACTTCAACAGCATGGCCACTACCTCTCTTTCCACTGCAACCCCTTCTCATGTACTAATCTTACCACCCACATCGTCTATTTTCTCAATAGAGTTGATATCTGCACCCTCCCTTATTAGTAACTCACCTCTTCTTTCTACTCTTTGGTAACACAACGGTACAAAATTGTACCATTGTGTTAGAAAAAAAATTAGAAAGAAAGGGTGCTTCTATCAATAAGGGAATTGACATCCACACCCATTCTTTCGACTTTCAGTAGTACAATACAATAAAGTTGCACAATTTTATTATCTAAAAGTAGAAAGAAAGGGTGTTTATATCAAATGAGAGAATTGATATCTACACCCCACTCTTAATGATAGAAGCACCCATCTTTCTACTTCTGGTAATACAATACTAGGAAGTTACACAACTGTCTTGTCAAACGGTAGGAAGAAAGGATGCTTCTATCAATAAGGGAATTGATATCTACACTCCAATCTTAATGATACTTAATGATATAATCACTCATGTTTGGTAATACAATACTAGAAAGTTGCACAATTGTAAAACCAAACAGCAGAAAGAATCAATAAGGCTGTTGACATTTACACCCACTTTTATAGATAGAAGCACCTATTCTTTCTACTTCCGGTGATGGAGTACTTGTATTGCCAATAAGTAGAAAGAAAGGGTGATTCTATTAACAAGGGAATTGATATCTACATCCCACTCTTATTGATAGAATCATCCATTCTCATTAGTACAAGTGCTTCCATCAGTAAGAATGTGCGTATATATAGTAAAAAGATGCAATCTTTCCTTCTGTAGTCCATTCATTTAATAGAAATTTGTGCTCTCATAAATGAAATGACAGTAGATCTACATGGTCTTGGTGAGCTAATGGGTGCAACTGTAACTGCTATTCTGCACTATTTACTTTGAATTTACTTGTATCTAAGGTTCGTACAGGGTGCTCTTGCTATGGGTAAGGCTGGCATTGGGGTCATTAGGTGTGCTTGATTGGGGCTTGCCACTGTATGTACAGTGGTAGTGGTGGCCTCGGCTGGGCTGAGGTCTCTTCTCTTTTTATTTTCTGGTAGTTCCTTTTGTAGAGCCCGTGGCTATATGATAGGTGGGGTCCGAGCCCTTTTTGTTGGGCCCCTCCCAAAAGTCTGTACATTTTCATGATTAATGAAATTTTTCGTGGCAAAAAAAAAAAAAAAAAAAAAAAAAAAAAGTACATAATCTCTAAGTGCTTGTATATTATCCACCCTACTTCACCAACCCATCAGACCTTCAAAAACCAACTTGAGGCAGGCACACATAAATGAGTGAACACGTGAAATATATAGATTTACTGAGATTGAACAATAAGATGTGCACTCTGGAGGGAAATACTAAGAATACCATGTTTTCTTATTAGTTCAAAGTTCAAATGCTACAATGACACACGAGAATATAGAATAGTGCTTTAAACTATATATTCTCCTTGCAACACAAAGATTAGATATAAAGGTACAACCGAGTGTATGCTAACTTAGTATGAAGCCCATCTTTCCCACCAGCTTATAATTCTCCTGGAACATGTGATCCATGTAAACTGGAAACGGGGCCCACCTATAAGATCACTATTCACACTGTTAAAATCAAAGGAAGGGCAATGGTCTGATTCCACTCCCCTCCTTAGTGAGTAAATGAGCATAAGTCCCGAGCATTTGGCCTTCCTAGTGGGGCCCAAAATTTAGATGGCTCAGATGTCCTACATGAGTGACAATTTGGTGGGGAAAGAGAGGGCTGCATGCTTAGTATTAAACTGTGTATGGGTGATCCTTTCCCACATGTCATATGGTCTCACCAAACTAATAATTGATGTGGTCTTTAAGAGTTGCCACCGCCACCACCGCCACAACCACCCCCATAACCGCCGCCATGACTGCCACCATGACTGCCACCATAAACCCCACCACCACCACAACCCCCACCGCCACCACAAACACCATAACCGGCTCCCCTTCTCTTAGAGCTACCCTCATCGTCACCACCGTCGCTACATGCAAAGATGATCATGGATATGATGGAGAGTGACATGACCATCACGCAAAGCAAGAACAAGCCCATGGGATTTTGAAAGACACTATCATGATCACCATCGCCCAAAGTATCCACGACTACCCTAGCCATCTCTACCTTGTACAATACTGTTGCCACGGAAGAGATATTTATATAGGCACCTTGGGACATTGTAGTCTCTCCTTCCTAATTTCCTTTTAAACCTTCCTTGGATTACTTGTCCCTAAAGTATGGATTTTATGGGACGCGGATTGCGTCGGAAATGGATTGGCTACTCCCCCTGCCACCATCTCGGTGGCTGATGGTCGGTGCTCTGTGGGCCCCACCATGATGTATGTGTTTCATCCATTCCGTTCATATATTTTTACATATGATTTTACATGCGAATAGAAAAGCGAGAGGGATATAAGTCTCAGGTGGACCACACCACATGAAAACAATAGTGATTGGATATCCACCATTAAAATCATCCTAAGGCCCACTATACTGTTTATTTGACATCTAATCTGTTGATTAGGTCATAAAGGCCAAGATGAAGAGAAAAAGCAAAGATCATATTGATCCAAAACTTTTATGGCCCTAAAATGTTTTTAATGGTCGACCCTCATTCAACTTTGTTTCCTGTAATGTGATCCACTTGAGATTTGGATATACCTCATTTTTGGAATAATAGCGTAAAATGATCTTTAAAAATAGATGGAAGGCATGGATGAAACACATACATCATGGTGGGGCTCACATAGCACCGATCATCAGCCATTGGCTCGTGTCTGGGTGAGGGCCGGTTTCAGGGGAAGTAGCCAATCCGTTTCCGATCGCCTCCTACTAATCCGTCCGGGCATGGCTCTGCGGAGCCCACCATGATGTAAGTGTTTTATCCACGCCGCTCATGTTTTCTTCCAGATCATTTTAAGTTGAAAAAAAAAAAAAATGAAGTAGGTTCACAGCTCCAGTGGACCACACCAAAGGAAGTGCAGTTGTAATGAAACCCACCGTTGAAACCTTTCTAAGGGCCACCGTGATATTTGTTTTACCATCCAACCTATTAATAATGTCATTTAGACGTGGATGAAGTGAAAAAATAAATATCAGCTTGATCCGAAACTTCTCCAGCTCCCAAGAAGTTTTTAATGGTGGAAGTGCAATGCCCGAGTTGTCGTCCACTTAAGCCTTGTTCCTGCATAATGTTTTGGTTGATACTTATAATGATATGAGAAAAATGATTAACGGCATGGATAAAATACTTACATCACAGTGGGCCCCATAGAGCCCTGCCCGGACGGATTACCGTCTGGGTGGGGGTAGGACGCAATCCGCGTCCGATTTCATGAGTCGACAGGCATGTAGCCACCGCATGTTAGAGGGAACTAGTCAGACAATAATCCATGTGTGCCGGCCCAGGACACCCACCTGTCCAAGCCGTGCGGCCAACCACGATGTTTATTTCTTATACATGGGTTCATCTGTTTTGCCAACTCGTGTTATGTCGCGGGTATGTGGCGGGTGCGTGTGTAAAATAAAATAAAATAAAATAAAATAAGATAAAAATAAAAATAAAAACTCGTTTTATGTCATTATCCTAAAAATGAGAAAACAAATTTTTTTTTTTTTTTTTTTTACAATAAATGTGCATGGCGCCATTTAAATGGAGGCATCTTGACTTGTGACTTAAATCCCAATAGTCTGGACAACATAACTTGTAAGATACGCTGATGATATTGATATGGAATCTTTTTTTTTTTTTTTTTTTTAATTTATTTAATGGCAAAGCCCAGCTCATAGGGCCCACAGCTTCATATAAATGAAGAGAATTGTACAACCTGATCTAATTCGGGCGGGGCAACAACACCAAAAGAAGGCCCGCCTATCATAAGCTATACAAGAGGGCTCTCGACCGTGCTAAGAGAATTACTAAAAAAATAAAAAGAAGACAAAAAGTGGGCGACCACATTAAATCTTGCGGGCATTACTCTGATCGACCCGAGACCCACTTTCTCTAGAAAGATGAGACCCCTTATCTGACGCAGGAGGTCACGCGTCTGAAGGTAGAGAAAAGACGATTGACGCTCGCTGGCTAGTCGGGCCAAGCCATCAGCAGGGCCATTACCCTCACGACAGATGAGGCTGATCGAAATATTGCCCCTCATCATGAGAACTCTGATCCTGCTAACCCAGTAGGTATATTGCCAAGCAAACGACGATCTACCAGACAACATGTCGACCGTTACTTTAGAATCAGATTCGATCTCGATGTTGGAGAAACTTGTGTTGAGGAACAGTAGTAACCCATCGTGCACAGCTCGTAACTCAGCTTTGTTGTTGGATCCCACCCCATAAGGTGACCCAAATGCAAAGAGGAACAATTCTTGATCGCTTCTGACAATTCCACCTCCCCGTGACGGACCTGGATTACCTCTAGAGAAGCCATTAACGTTGAGTTTCACCCAATTAGCCGCGGGTCAGGCCCATCTAACTATTTCAACCAATACTTTACGAGGACCCTCCTGATCACGGCCCACATGCGGACCGCCCTGCCTCCTCAAACAAGAATTGGCTGGCCTCTGCAATAGCCACTGAATCCACCAATTAATCCTGGAGATGGTCACTGTAGCTTTCACAGGCCCATCATCATATCTGGCCTTGTTTCTCACCAGCCATATTTCCCATGTGACGCAGCAGGCCGTAAATTTACACGACTGGGCCGAGCGTTCTCCTGCAGGGTTCGAAGACCACCATTGTCTAAATCTGGTGATAATCGGCTGGTTGGGAAGAGTGTCATGATCCCAAAGAAGATACCAAAGTGGGCCTAAATGGCTGACGCTACGCACTATGGAGGAAAAGGTGCTCAATCGATTCAACGCTAGGCCCGAACTGAGAGCTCTCCTTACAGCAAATGCACCTGGAAACAAGGGGAACTCCTTTATCTTGAATGCGAGCATCCATCGGCACTACCCCTTGAAGCAATTTCCAAATGAAAATGGAGATATTTGGGGCCATTTCCTCTGCCCACTCGGAAATTCCTAGCCCTTGCCACCCAATCTCAGCCTACTTAACTCTCAGACTGATTTGATAGAGAAGTTTCCTGAGGGATCTAGGGGCCAGATACAACGATCGCTGACCTCGGAAGTTGCAAACCCGCCCTGGAAAATGAGGTCGACATCCAATTGTGAGAGGAAAGAGAACACTGACGATGGGGGGAGAGGCCCATTGGGACCCAAGAAATTATGGATCTTCAGGTCCAGTAGAACATCAGGCACAGGTCTGATCATCCTCAACAGCAAGAGGCCAAGACCTGACCAGTTATCTTCCCATAAGCTTTTGGACCCTTTTCCAACTAGCCGTTGAACATTCACTTCCACCTGAGGAAGGAGAGATTTGATTTTGGCCCACAACGGTGAAGCAAAGGAGGTAGCGGAGCTCCTATTTTCAAATTGGAGATCTACTTGATACTTGGATTTCATGAGAAGAACCCAAGGCCCATTGTCTTCACTGAATTTCACATCCTAATCCATTTTGAGCCCAGTAGCTTTCACCACCACCTTGAGTTTTCTAATACCCGGGCCTCCCTCCTCAATTGGACTCGAGATCTTCTTCCAAGCAATCCATTGAAGCTTGTGTTTCCCTTCATACCAACCTCAAAAGAACCTGGCAAAGCATTTTTCCAATTTGGCGAGGATCTGGGACGAGACCACCAAAGTTGCGATGATGTGGAGAGGGATGCTGCACAACACGTGCCTGATAAGAATAGATCTCCCGACCTGTGACAAGTGTCTAGTTTTCATTCAAAAGCTTGTTAGCTTAGCCAACCCATTTGACTTTCAAAGTGCATTTCAAATTGCATTTTGAGATGATATATTTATGATACTTATTTATTTTTATTTTTTAAAACCATTTGACTTTCAAAGTGCATTTCAAATTGCAAATAATATTTCAAATTTCCATGGGTTCGTTATTTCACTGAAAAAGTTATTTTACATAAAAGTAGTTATAATAGTGTTTACGTGAAATCTACCCCAACCACTAGGTGAGTTGACTAGGATAAAAAAAAGTAGGCATGTTCATGTTATAGGTGAACCACATGATTGTAAACAGTGTATAGTGTCATGCCATGAAATTTAAGTACTGAGTGTGCACCCTCAGACCTTAGTTATGGTCCATGACTCGTACACTTAGTGTAATTAAATCAATTAGTCACATTATTTAATAGAGGCACAATATAATTTGAATTCTATGTTCCCATTAGCCTCCATCAATACATTCATATCAACTTAATCCATTCATAAACATTCACCACCACACATCAAAAAAAAAATATATATATATATATATATATATATCAAGAATATAAATTAAAACTAAATTAAGACTTTTATTAAATTATTAAAATCATCAAGTTATTTTAAAAAAAAAAATTCAAAATTTGAAGTCATTTTAAAATAGAAATAAAATAATAATAGGAAACACATGTCTCATTTAATTATTCTACTGATCCAACGAAGTAAGCTCGTCTTCGGTTAAATACGGCCACCGATCCTATGGATTATCCACTGGTTTGCCTTCATGTTCTTACTCTTGAGTCATTGTATTTGCTTCAATTCTATCTGTACAGTTTTTTCATCAATAAATCATTAGCTGGCCAGGCCTAGTGAGTGAACCCATAATGATTCGTGCACGATACAATTAAAATAATACATACAAGTATAAAAATCAGAAATACAATGCAAATAATGTATTTAAAGTGAATGCCGTGAATGGTATTGATGATGCATTAAGTGGGTATAAATAGAAACCGTCCACTTGCTTGAGTTGGATATCGATAACCTGCATCCGCACTCGGTAAGCTTTTACCATTAGTAGGCATGGGCAAGACCCGCATCCCCCCATTGGGCACGCTTCCACATACAGTGGGCTTCTAGTGGGTATGACCTGTCCCCTAGGTAATTACACAATAGTGTTAACGATGCCAGGCATGAATGTTTGATACATCGGTAATCATATCAACAGTCACATACATCTCTCCCCATGATAGGCATTTCATATATTCATAATCCAAGAATATCTCAACACTAATCAGTCCATAATCAATTCAATCAAGTCATTCACATGAACAAATTATTTTAATCATATGGAGATGAAACATGTTGGGATTACTGACCTAATAATTTAGGGAGAAATCCGATGGAGCAGATCAGAGGATACCTATAAATAATCCATATGCAGTACACCGTAATATTAAAAACTATTAAGTTCATAAAACATTTAATTTATTTTGATTACTAATAAGATTATACATGTGAGTGATACTTAGGTTTTACAAGGTAACATACTTAATAGATAAGGTTTATCTTATCTATTTCAAGCAAAAAGGTAGGTTAGATATCTTATAAGATGACCCATCAAATAGATGGCTTGGATCTTATAATAACATGCTATGATGACACCTATTTTAATACGTGGATATTTTGTCCAAAACATGCATGTAGCTTAATTTTTACTATGTATCCGTATGGTATAAACTTATTAGATTACACACATTTTTTTGTGGGTCCTACTACATGGATCTGGACTAATTACATGGTGACCACTATTGTATTGACCATTGGAAAGAAATTTCAATCAAATTCGAAATCTGTGGGACCCGTAATAAGCTAAACGATTATTGTATAACTACCATTATTTTCTTTCTATATGGGTCACATAAATTTTGGATATTTCTTAAATTTACACTCTCAACCCACAGTAGTCTTCCAAATCAAATGGATGGAGTAGATACAATACATATATCACTGTGGGTCCACAATCTGATGACCCAAGATGGTTTCTAACGTTAGAAACCGCATTTGGTTTCAACCCTGGAAACCAAACCTTTTTTTTTTTGTACTTATTTATTTATTTTTTGATAGGTCCCATGTTAATCTAAACAATGTGTGAGATGGGCAATCTCCTCATAAATGATGAGTCCAAAAATCTTTCCGAAATAGTACTTTCGTGGCCCACATGGATACTCAATGGTGACCATTTAATTTTCACTGTTTAAGGCGTTGTGGTCCACTTGAGTTTTCTTTTGAATAAAATTTTCAACCACATATCTCTAATTAAGTGACAGGATTATTAGACAATACATATTTGATACTTATATCAAGAAAGCCCTGCATAGAAGGCCCATCAATCTGGACTAATTATAGTACGGTAAATAGATCAACTTCACTTTTGCATGCTGGAGTGTTTTTATACCGGTTTTATATTATTATACTTTTTTTTTCATGATGGTCCATGCATAATATGTATGCATAAGATATATCTCATTCACCATTTTACCAACATCGTTTTAGGACATTGGTAAAAAAAATGAGGTAGATTCATTTTTTTGGTGAGTCATACCACCATAAATAACACTGACCGTTCTTTCACCATTAAAATATATATATTTCTTATTTCGAACCCTCCTAACTGTCTATGTAAGATCCGAGTTATTCAGTGGTCCAGCCAATTATTTTTTAATGGTCAAAATAATTAGTATCTCCATCGGAACTCCCTACGGCCCTGATGGATATATATTCTAACTGCAAATGCATTATAAATTCTATTTTACATATTATGGCCTACTAAAATGTTAATTTAGCCTAATTTTTGGAGGTTTGCCATATTTTGGTCCTTAGAACCTAATGGACCCAATTGATTGGGCCGCACATGCAAAATAAGTCAAATGCGTAATTCAAGTAAAATAAACAAAAAGAACTTATGTATTTCCCTTTATTTCTTGTTTACATGTGTAAGGTGCTCCAAGGTGCATCGTGCATATGCGCACATATTGATATATGTGCACATGCATTATACCCATGATAGATCCACACCGTCCATCATGCAAACCTAAAACGTAATAACATATTTAAAATAAAAATTAAAATAAAATAAGTACTAACCTTTGCAATTCATTCTTCCACTTTATCTAATCTCTCTCTATTTATCTTTTCTCTTAATTTTGTTTTTCTTTTATGATCGGTGAGAAATGTCCGTCCTTATAAAGAAAAGAAAGTTACTCGGATAAGATAGATAAGATAATGATGAGGAAGGTTGCAACCAATTTGATCCCCTTAAAAAAAAAAAACAAAATTTAAGGAACCGAAAAATTTGAAGTTGTTACATATAGAGTAACACTCACCCTTCAAGTTATTTTCCTTCGTGTAGCCCACTTGAATAATGGATGGACTTGATGTTTGGAACATAGACCTAAGTTTTGGTGTGTTATATAATAGTTGGAGTAGATTTTATATAATCAGCAGGTGGGCCTTGTCAATATCAAGGGTTGACATCTCTCTTAAATGTCTTCCTTGGTGATACTCATTTGAATCATGGGTCATCTCGATTTTTTTGGTCATGGCATAACATAAGATTATACATCTAATGGTCCAGGTGGATCTCGAATCATATCATGGTTGGTCCCCTAAAAATAAAGGGTGGTTTGGTGTCTTGAGTTATTTTGTACACATCATGAGGGTGGCCATCTCGAGGATTTTTTTTACATGATTTTTTGGAAAGCAGGGTCATGGCTTAGGTGGGTTCCACCTTGTTGATATGAAATCCACCCCAACCATTAGATGTATCACACCATGTTAAGCCCATGGTGCAAAAATTAGCCCCATTCATAATTGAAGTGGACCCCATGATTGGAAACGGTATACAAGACTATGCTCGTCCTCCAATTTTTTTTCCTTGACTTGAATCATAGATCGGCCTAGAGTTGGGCACAGGACAACTTAACTTGGCAGACTTGTCCAGACCTGACTCCACCCAAACCAAGTGGGTGAGTCAATCGAACCGAGTAGACTTTGTCCAGTCCATACTCAAACTAAGTTGAGTTTGGGTCACCCAATGACTCGACTCAACTCGACCAGAAATCCAATTCAGTACTGACTCAACTCGTTCCAAAATTTGACTCGTGTGTGCACACGTGTGTATATATATAGAGAGAGAGACAGAGAGAGAGAGAGGGGAATGCTCCTCTAGAGAGAGAGAGGGGGGAATGCTCCCCTACACCGGTGTGCATATGGCTCTTTGCGCACCTCAGTATATGGCGTCATGCAGAAATCATACCTCAGACTCTGCACGGGCGCGGATCGGCTACTGACAGGTTGAGTGGCGGGACTCGCTACCGAAGTTAGGTCACCAAGTTCCGTGGCCCCACCATGATGTATGGTTTGTATCCACGCATTCCATTCATTTGGACAGATCATTTTAAGGTAATATCCAAAGAATGAGTTAAATGCAAATCTCCATTGGACCCCAACACAAAAAATGTGGGGACAGTAACACCCACCATTAAAAACTTCTAAAGGCCAAACAAGTTTTAGATCAAGATGATATTTATGTTTTCCCTTGTTTCCTGTCTTTTTTTAATCTTTTGAACAGGTTGAATTTCAAATAAACATTATGGTGGGCCTTTTGATAGTTTCAACGGTGGGAATCCCTCTCCCCACTGTTTTCTGTGGTGGAGTCCACTGTAGTTTTTTTTTATCTGCCTCATTCTTTGGCTCATGCCTTAAAATGATATCTCAAAATGGATGGACGGTGTAAATACAACACATACATCATAGTCGGGCCCACAGAACTTGGTGAGGTTACTTCAGTAGCCGACTCGCTACTCAACCTGTAAGTATATAATCCGCCTCCTCTCTGCACAAGATGTGTTGGCGTCACCTAATTATGTGGCCCCACCATGATATATGTGTTATATCCACACCATCTAGCCATTTTGTGAGATTATTTTAGTTCATGGGCCCCAAAGTGAGGCAGATCTAAAGCTTAAGTGGATCATACCACAAAAAGCCATGGGAACAATGATATCTACCATTGAAACTTTTCAGGGCCCACCATGATGCTTATTTTCCATCCAACCAGTTAATAAGGTCACACACACCTGGATGAATAGAAAACACAATTACCGACTTGATCCAGAACTTTTGAGGGCCACTTTTAATGCTAGGCATCCAATTACAAATTCTTTCTATGGTGTGGTCCACTGAAATTTTAGTTCTGCCTCATTTTTGGGTCCATGCCCTAAAATAATCTCATCAAATAGATGGATGGTCTGGATAGAACATATACAGTATAGTGGGTCCGACTAAACGTGGTGACATAGATGGTGTGTGGCATATACCTATACAATCACCTTCCTTGTTCCACGTCGTCCCACTGGGATGCAGATTGCCTGTCAAAGCCTTTTCCAGGAACATCCAGTGATCACGGAAGCTAGGTAGGGCCCATATTGATGTTTGTGAGAAATCCACCCGATCTATCCGTTTGGCTAGATCATGTTAGCCACTAGATCCAAAATAGGCATATCCAAAATTCAAGTGGTCTTACAACATGAAAAAGTGGATAGGGAAATGCCTACCCTTAAACCTCCCAGGTGTCCCACCTTGATGTTCACATGCCATCCGTAGTATTTATTAAGTCATTCCTACTGGGATGAACTAAAAACATCCAAATATTAGCATGATAAAAAACTTCTATGCCCCCACAAATGTTTCAAAAGCGGTCATTCAATCCTCGTAGGAAAACAGTTTCTTGTCATGCTCCTCACTTGAATTTTGGATCTGCCTCATTTTCAAGCTCATGTTCCCATATAATCTGTAAAAAATGGATTACCAGGTGGATTTCTTACAATCATTATAGTAGGCCACACCTAGCAAATGCTTTGCAGGCATTCACGTCTGAGTGGATGGTGTGGGGGTGGAACGGATTTGGTGCAGCCCCAACCTCCCCCAAGATGGTGCACCCTTACCATGAGGCCCACCTTGATGCATGTATTATATATCTATGTTGTTCATCCATTTATAGATCATTTTATGGCATGAGCCTAAAAATGAAGCAGATCCAATTCTTAGATGGACCAGACCTTATGAAATAATGGTGGTGATTGATCATTAATGGGGTACAAAAGTTTTGGGTCAAGCTAACACTTGTTTTATCCCTTAGTCCAGGTTTATTTAACCTTATCAACAGGTTGGATGGCAAATAAAGATTATGGTGGGCCCTGGAAAGGTTTCGATGGTAGGTATCATTGTCCCCAGTATGGTCCACTTGAGCTTTAGATGTACCTTACTTTGGGGCTCATGACCTAAATTGATCTCGTAAAAAGGATGGATGGTGAATATAATACATACATCATGGTGGGGCCTACATAATTAGGAGATGTCAACACATCTTGTTGGAGAAAAGGCCGTCCACGTTTCACACGATGTTAGGTACGGTTTTGCGCAAAGAGGCAAGTAATCATATATATATATATATATATATATATATATATATATATATATATATATATATATATATATATATATCTTATAATTGTTTCTTGTGACAGGGCTCACTTGAATAACACGTCAGTGTAATTTTTCATCCTTGGCCTAACATGGATTACACATCAATCTAATAAATGTAGTATATCTCCCGTACACATCATGGTTTGTCCCATAAAAAAAATTAAGGTCTTATAATTTTCTTTTTGGAGATGGATGCCCACTCAGGGGCGGCTCTAAGGGGTAGGCAGGTGAGGCAATCACCTAAGGCCCCCTAGTTACGAAGGCCTAGGATTATAGGAATAGGCTTTTAATACTCTGATAGCGTTTGGTAATCTATACACATACATTGAGAAATTGCAACCTTTGAACATTTTTAAATTAAATTAAACAGATATAAAAGTGGTCCCAATTTAGATGGTTCATGAAAAACAAAAACAAAAACACACAATGGTTGGATCTCCTAACTAGTTGATTCTTGTATACTAAGCAAATTATTTGAATTCAACGTACAAATTCCCACTAATTGGAAGATAGAATAGTTAAATCAATGGATTTTTTGTAATTTAGCCTATCTAGAATGGATCACCTAATTTAGACGGTTTGGATGGAGTCAAAATATGCTATATTAATAATCTAGGAGTGACTATTTATTAACTATAACACTGCTAGAGTACTATACATTTCTAAATTCATTATTCTCACAATAGACGCGGATTGCGGGCAGGCCACTTTAGGGATTCCTATGGCCCTGAGCTCCGTGGGGTCCACATTATTATATGTGTTATATCTATTTAGTTGATCCATTTCTTCATCCCATTTTAGAATATTAGAAAAAACATGAAGCAGAACATAAGCTCAAGTGGACCACAACGCAGAAGAAAAGTGGATATTGAATGCTCACCATGAAAAACTTTTCTGCAGGCGGCAGAAATTTTGGATAAGCTGATATTTATGTTTTACTTTCATCCATCTAGGATTTACCTTATGAACGGTTTAGCAATTTTATCCATCGAAATTGATTTATTGGGTAAACTTGAATACGAAAGTTTAAATAGTAATTTTGCATCTAAAAAGTCAAGAAGCAAATTTATGGTTTAATTTTAAATTTATTAATTAAAAAAAAAAAAAAAAACCTAAAAAGCCTCATCTTTGTCACTTGCCTAAGGCCCCCAAAAATGTTGAGCCGCCCCTGTGCCCACTCTTACTTTGTTAATAGAGCCCACTGTAATGAGGTAGGCATAATCCACTCTGATCATTAGATGCTTATGCTATGTTATGCCCATCGTTTAAAAATGAGGCTAACCAGTGATTCAGGTAGGCCACACAAAGGAAAATGACTGGGAGAGAGATGTCCACCCTTGATATTTATAGGGCATACCGTGATAATTATATAAAATCCACTATTTAGGTGAGCCACTGGAAGGGAAATAGTTCAGATGGTGAGTGTTGGACTATACACTTCTAATCTTGTCATCCACTTGAAACACATAGGTGGTTGATTTTTGGGCCTTGGGCCTAACATGAAGTGATACACCTAATGGCTAGGGTTGATTTCTAATCTTATCCCATCTCTCTGTTTGCTTCAACTGACCAAGCCCTTTGGCCAACCGCAGTTTCCACCATTGTAGCAACAACATCATCTTGGTCTCTCTTATAAATGACTCATGTTGGAAGTAATTGTAGGGTGCACCAAACATTCCTTTATTTTGCAAAACTTCTTTTAGGCTTAGGCCGACCTTCTATAAACATTTTGAGCTGGGCTCGTGCTAGACTGCTTTGGCCTATCACGGCCCCAGCTAGATTTGGGCTAAGGTTGAACAATACATGCGGCTTGAACTAAGCTTGGCCCATCTTAAACCCGGCCAATTAATTCCCCTTTATGCTAATATCTAATGGCATATTTGGAAAGAGTGTGAGATGGGATTAAAATTAACTTTGTAGGCTTTGGAAAATGTGCCTTGTGTTGGAAAGTGTGAGATGAGATTACTAATCCCATGAAAGATAGATTTTTGCTTTATCCATGTTTAATCCAAATACAATTTGAAAGTAAATCTTGGGATTTATTTTTTAATGCATACATTTCAAACATAGTATCAGAAAACATGAGATACACCAAATTTAAGGACAATACCTTACACATACATTTATTGTAACTTTTACTATTCCAACAACCTTCATTCCACCTAATGCAACTGGCCAAACAGGCCCCAAGTACTTATGTATTATACACCGTACTTTACCAAAATATCTGACTTTCAATAACCAACTTGAGGTAGGCCCTCATAAATGAGTAGACGTAATATATATCTACTGGAATTAAACAACAAGACAACTACTGTAGAGTAAAATACCAAGAATATATATAATCTTTTCTTATCGGTTCAAATTAAATTCAAATACAAAAATGACATAAGAGAATAGAGAATAGAGTGCATTAACCATTTCTCCTTACAACACAAAGATTACATATAAATGTACTGAGTAATTTATCATTTACAACCCATTCTTCTGGAACATGCGATCCATGTAAAGTAGAAATGGGCCCCACCATTAAGATCACTACTCATATCCTTAAAATCAAGGAAAGGGCGATGATCTGACTCCACGTCCGAGTGGGACCCTCCTTAATGAGCAAATGGACAAGAGTTCAGGACATTTGGCAATCATTGTGGGGCCCAGCGTTTGGATGGCTCGGATGTCCTGCATTAGAATTTGGCAACAAAGATAAGGCTGCATGCTTAATATTAAGCTGTCTTTATGTAATATTGTTTCACCTAAAAAGTAATTGACGTGAACTATATATCTTTAGCAGCCACCACCGCCACCGCCACCATTGTTAGAAAATTTGGTTGAATACACCGAAAATCAGAAAAAATAATTAAAATAATAGCAATTTCACTAGGCTGAATCACGTATAAAATACGCTGTCCTTAAAGCGTGATTCGTCCCCTTATCACCTTGATGGGTTACAGACAATTGCTTCCAGGATAAGACAAGCCTTATCTGGATCCAGCGTGCAGCAATCACGATAGGTCCACTATGGAACAATTTAACGCAATAGATTTCTTCTGACAGATTTAGACGGTCGAGATGATCAAAGTGTTCTTTTAGGAGCTATGGACTGTATTTGATCTGATGGGAGAGATGATATTTTTGAGATGATGAAATCGGACTGGAATGGTCCAGTTTATATAGGCATCAGGTTTTAGACCCGTTGCTGTGTGATATCAATGGTTAACGTTTGAAAACCATTAGATCGAAGATCTCGACCGTTAGATCATCTGGCCCGCCCGTTTTCGGACCGTTTGCTTTGACGTGAACGGCCGGACGCTTTGATTCAAGATCTTTAGATCACCTATAAAAACCCAGCCACCACCGCCAAACCCCGCACCGCGATCGCGCCGGTCGCGTAAGGTCGCACCACCACAACATCAGCGCCACCACCACCGCTCCCCCACCACCACACCGTTGCGCTGTGCAGTGCGTGTGTGAGCCAGTGCTTCCACTTTGGAACACGCAACCTAAGTTTTTTATCCTCCCTCCAAGTAAGAATACCCACAACATCTCATATAAACCACACCATTTCCGATGTGGGACAAAGCCACACACCGCACTTTTAATTCAAAAAATTCAAAATACGTTTTGGCGGGAAAATCCCCGAATTTTGTTTTTTATTATTTGTTAAAAACCACTAATTTTTCAACAACCGCCACCCCCACCACCGCCCCTCCACCACAACCACCCCACCACCCCCACCACAACCACCTCCACCACAACCACCCCCACCACAACCACCACCGCCCCCTCCACCACGGCCCCTTCCGCCACCCTCATCGTCACTACCATCGCTACATGCAAAGATGATCATGGATATGATGGAGAGTGACATGACCATCATGCAAAGCAAGAACAAGCCCATGGGAATTTGAAACACACCACCATGGTCACCACCGCCCAAAGTATCCACGACTACCTTAGCCATCTCTACCTTGTACAATATTGTTGCCACGGAAGAGATATTTATATGCATCTTGGGACATTGTAGTCTTTCCTTCGTAATTTCCTGGAACCTTTTCTTGGATTACCTGTCCGAATTTCTGAATCGACAGGCATAGAAATGTCAGCAATTAATTGTTAAGCCCAGAGGCATATTAAATTCAACAATTGCATGTGCTCCTACATACGTTAGAGGGAGCAAGTCACATCCGGCTAACTGGGTTGGAAATTAGTAAATGGACTATTTCCAACCTATGGTTTACGTGCCACATCCATCTATCCAAGCTACGTGGCTACGCGGGGCCCACTATGATGTATATGTTTTATTCTCACCATCCAACCATTTTTCCAGCTCAATTTAGGACATTAATCCAAAAACGAGGTAAATCGAAAGCTCAAGTGGATGACACCCACCGGAAACGGTGGGGATAATGAAGCCCACGATGAAAACTTCCTGGGGCCCACCATCATGATTATTTGACATCTAACCTAATCATAAGGTCATACAAACATGGATGAAGAGAAAACACAAATATCAGCTTGATCGAAAACTTCCGTTGATCAAGAAGTTTCCAACGGTAGGCATTGATTCCTACTGTTACCTGTGGTGTGGTCCACTTGAGCTTTGGATTTGTTTCTTTTTTGGGTTCATGCCCTAAAATGAACTGGAAAAATAGATGGATGGTGTGGATAAAGTACATGCATCACTATAGGCCCTAGGAACGTGGTCACTCCAGGCAATCCATGTCCCTACTAAATCATCCCTCTCCTAGGATTACCTTAGGTATAAACCAACCGTATCCACTTCTCAGGTGGGCAACCTTATAGAAAAATAATGTATAATCACACTGATAAATGACAAAAAAAGCTGCCTGGTCTCATTAATCAGCGTAGCCCATCTGCTAGGTGTGGATGGTAATTTCTTTTCAATTTCTCCTTATGCGTGGCCCACCATGTTGATTGCGTGACATGCTCCTCAATGCTAGGCCCTGGGAATGAAAGTCAGTTAGAAGCGTTAGTCATATGGGCCATACCAAATGGGAACAACAAGAATGGAATGCCGACTATAGGTTTTTGTGTGGGGTTACCACGGTGTGGGTCTTTCGTTTGCTCACAAGAATGAAGAGAGATGCAAAATCAACCTCATCCAAAACTCAAGTGGGCCACGCCAGAGGAAGTTAAAGGTTTTAGTCACAATTTCGTTGTTCCCATTTGTGTTTTTATTTTTTATTTTTATCAGTGAGATCTTTTTATATGTACAGTAAACATAAGTATTCTCATGCTTTTTACTGTACCAAGGCCGTGGAATGGGTGAATACATGGAGCTTTTCCAGCAAGAAAGCTCCCTCGTTGGTGCCGTGTGCTACAGTACTACGCAAACCCAGAATATCTGGATGGATGTGACTTGATCCTAAAATCATGTTGGTCCGATAATCTTGACCGTTGAGGTCCGTTGCAGGACCAGATGACAGCTATCATCTCTGTCGTGTCATGAGCGGGGATTTTGACAGGCTAGCTAGGCCTAGTTGAGTAATTGCGGGAGTATAAATCCACCGCATGAGATGGACCGCGGGGCTCTGCGTACCATGTGTCAACATCGAAGTTGCGTGTAAACTCTGGACCATTTACCATTTATCATGTGGGGCGCACAAATAATATGCTCGGTGGGATTAACATTAGATCGTTCCACTATTAGGGTAGACTACACAAATATAATTGACTATGAACCTTATCGTCATTTTCCAACATATATTTGTCGCCCATGAGAAGTTTTTAACCGTAGATTACCACTTTTTCATGTATTATGGTACACCTGAGATTTGGATCTACTTCATTTTTAGATTAATAAAGCAAAACTATTTTTCTAATATGATGGATGGTGTGATATAAGGCACATACATCATGATGGGCCACACGTTTAGGGTGTACATGAACTGAGCTAGCTCGGTTAGCTTGCTCAACTTGACTCGAAAAAGCTCAATTTGACTCGGTTTGAAGATGAGTTCGAGCCGAGTTGAGCTGATTTTTTGAGCTCAAAAATGAGTTGGAGCCGAGTTCGAGTTGGCCCAGACTTGACTCGGATCGAACCAGCTCGAATTGAACTTGGATCGAACCAGTTTGGTGACTCGGCTACTTCGATATTGATGTTGCTCACCAAGTGTTTATTGAAATGACTCAAAGAAGTGTGGCTGGTGGCAAGGACGATATGTATATGAAACCAACACCCTTTTTTTTTTCTTCTTAATTTTTATGTTTCTTAAAAGATGTTTGATAAAATACATGTAAAAACCATTGCTGCTATCTCAAATACAGTAAGATTTTGAAGATGTAGTCCAGGTGTTTATGAAAATGCCTCAATGGTGAACTTGGCCCGAGTTGGCTTGAGCTGCTAACCAAACTGAGCCGAGCCGAGTTCAAGCTGAGGTCAGCTAGTGGCCGAGCCGAGTCGAGTTGAGGCCAACTCGACTTGATTCGCCTCGATATACACCCCTACACACGATTAGGGATTCTCTGCCCGACGGTCTTGAGAGCAGATTAGGTGAGACCCCGGCCTCACCCAAGATGGCGAGGCCCTTACCTTAGGGTTGCCCTGGGACCCAATTTGATGGATGTATTAAGTATCCACGCCGTCCATCCATTGTTAAGGCGCATTATCCTATAAATGAAGCAGATCCAATTACTAGGTGGACTAAACCATAAGAAACAGTGGTGATTAACTGTCCTACCCTCAAAAACTCCTTAAGGCGCACTTTAATGTTTACATAGTATTTATTTACCATCCAATCTATTGATATGATCACATAACTCTAGAAGAAGGGAAAAATAAAAATAAAAAACAAATATCATCTTGATCTAAAACCGTTTTAGCAGGTCAAGCACCCATGTTTCTTATGGCATGAAAATGACTGAAAATACTAAATTCCAATAATAATGACTGAAAATATGATCTTTTTTAAAAATTATTATTATTATTAAATTATTTTATAATAACACACGCACGCATGCCCCCACACACTCACACCATAGTAGAATTTCACCACCTATGGTACTCGAACCCTTGACCAGGTGTTGAAACTCTTGAGAGTACCACCGGAGCAAGAACGAGGCCCGAAAAATCAACGAGCCCTTCCACGAGGCCAAGTTGTGCAAGATCAGGACTGTTCATCAGGTGGGAACCACCGTGAACAATATCTCACCCAAAAATCAGGCTAGTCCTCTCCGCAAGTGGGTCACACTTTCATGACAAACATAGACGGCTAAAATAAAAACATCTACCCATGGTCGATGTACACTTGCGGCCTACCTGATGGGGTGGACTGGCATGATTTCTAGAAAAAGACATGTTAGTAGTGAGGTCCCCACCTGATGAATAGCCCCAGTCTCTCATACATGCGATATCGGCACACCCGTGCTGGCCAAATTCCATAGTATCAATTGACAAACACCAAGGTTCGATACACATCATCCCATTGATTAACACAAGCAAAGGTGATCATGGATATGATCGAGAACAATGCGACCATCATGCCAAGCATGAATAAGATGTGACCCCAGCACGGTGCGGCCCACCCCCATCTACAGCGTTCATGGCTTTAGCAATCTTTCACTGTTGTTCCATCACTGCCTTGGAAGGATATTAATGTAGGATACTGGGACAGTAGAGTCTCTCCTTGATTTTAAAAAAAAAAAAAAAAAACCAAACCATGTGGGTTTACTCGTTCAAACGTATCAAGCTTGTTCCAACTCATTTACAAGTGATATTCTCGGCACTTCTTCGATGGTCCCTGTCTGCCCGGCCCATGATTGCTTCGCGCCAGATGAGATGATGATTAGTAGGTCAGGGGAAGTGTGTGCTCTTTATCACTATCACTAAAGGGGCGGGCGGCTGCCTTTTCAATCAATCTCCGGCCGCATCTCAATGTTAACGGGCCGCTATTGGTGCGATAAGTGACGGAGTCGTCGGTCTCGAGTCGAGCTGGGGCGTCATTTCATTCTCGTAACGGGAGTGAGTGCACCGCAAGACAGAGACTCATTTACAAATGATATTCTCCAGCCTTCAACATGTGCCAATATGGCCTATGGGTAAAAGATCTAGTTAATTTATTCAACGGGTGGGTGCTGGTTTGAACATGCCTTGGTCAGAAAATCATGCCAGTCCGCTGTTTGGACGGCCATTTGTTTATGAGAAGATAGGCAATCAGAAAAATAGACAACCAGAATAGCATCATGGACCATCTAATTATTGGACGGCTGGTGAATGTTTGCCTTGGCTCCCATGTGATGGGCGGCTCAGATGTTAATCATCCATTTAATGGTTATGGAAATGGACAGTACATATTAATCATATCACAAACAGTCAGATCATTAACCTAGATCATCTGTCATGTGGGTCTGACCCTTATGTGCTCATCCCTCTCGAATCATCACTTCTGTTGGATGATCCTAATAGTCCATTCAATGCATAGGGAAATGAATTGTCCATGTTGATCATACTAAAAATGGTTAATCATTTCTAGATGAATTATCATTTAGGTCTCAATTTTCATTGCCGGGAGAAGATCGCTTTAGCTGAATAGTCCCAATGTTTTAATTAATGCTCAGAAAAAACGACAGTTCATATTAATCATGTTACAAATATTCCCCTCATTGTTCTTATACATTTATCACGTGGATCCTACCCATGAATGGCCGTCCCTTTAAAATATTATTTTGATTCGATGATTTTAATCTTCCAATATAAATGCTTAGGAAATTAATAGTCCATATTGATCATGCTACAAATGATCAGATCATATATCTATGACATCCATCATGTGGTCCTACTCTTGATTGCCCATCCATCTTGAAGTATCACCTCGATTGAATGATGGTTTTTTTTTTTTTTTTTTTTTTTTTTTTTTTTTTTTTTTTTTTTTTTACACTTACACACACCCGGTGGGATTTCACCACTGATGGGTACTCGAACCCTTGACCCTGTGTTGAAACTCCTGAGAGTCTACCACCCGGGTAAGAGTAAGGACCCCGATTGAATGATTGTGACCTCTAATCAATGCATAGGAAAATGTGTGGACCATATTGATCCTACCATAGATTATCAAATTGTGGATCAACCATTCCTCATTTGGGCCCACCTTTGGTGGCCCACTTCTCTCGTAAAACAATTTTAGTTAAATGATCCTAATCTTCTAATCAATGCTTAAGAAAATTGACCGTCCACATTAACTATCTTACAAATGTTTTGATCATTTTCTATGATAACGACCATGTAGGCCTCACCCTTGACTGCTCATCTCTCTCAAAAATCACATTAGTTAGATGAGGAAGATGAACGGTCCATATTAATTATTCATACCAAAACGTACAAGGTAGTTTGATTTTACAATTTTTTTCATAGCCATTCATTTGTTTTGTTATATATGCTATGGCCCACCTAAGCCATGAAATGGCCTGATTTTAATGCCAAAAAATCTAAACGGTGTATCTAATCTAATGGAAAGCTTGGATCTTACACAAGTGTCACACTGTGACACATGCACCTGCTTGCAGATGTGTATAGACCGCAGATGTTTGTGGAATAACTACTTTATCAATTGGCTCTATTACTTGCTCAAATGTTACTTGAAACCTTAAATCCACTTCATCAATTGAGGGGATTAGTAGTCAATTGATACTCTGGCAATGTATGACTTCATTTGCAGGCACTAAATAATTATACATGTGGCATATACTAACAAAAATTAAATCGTCTAAATTTATCCTTCCATCAGTTAAGTCACAATCCCAAAATCATATTAGTTGAACAATTCTAACCTTTGATCAATGGACACTTTTTTTTTTTTTTGTTAGCTTAACAGTACACCCCACTGTCAGTTGACACTTCACTGTTAGCCGCCCCCATTAGAAATCAATACCAAGACCTCAGTGTTGAAACGAGGTATCTTACGCTCAGTCTACCGCTTGAGTCATGGATCAGGGTGTTGATCAATGGACACTTGTAAGTTGTTAAAATAGGGCTACTGAATTTCATCTTTAATTGGCTAATAAATGTCCATTAATCTGATAGCCCAATACTTGTACGCCATGTAATATGTATGTAATTTTCAAGTGCATGTGTATCATCCTCGGTGATTTGCCAAAATATCAAACCTTCAGCAACTAACTTGAGGTTTGGCTAATTCGAAGGGGAGTCATTTGATACTCTGGCAACGTACGGTTCTTGATATGCTAGTTATCGTAAATGAGTACACACATGTGGAATATATTTACTAAAAATTAAATAATAAGACAACCACTGCCGCGTGAAATACCAAGAATATGACAGTGTTTTCTTATTGGTCCAAATTTCAAATGCTACAATGACACACAAGAATAGAGAATAGAGTGCTTTAACCTATTCTCCTATTCTCCTTGCAATACCAAGATTAGATGTAAATGTATTGAAAAATTGTTTATATCAGAGGCCTGATCCATTGCACAGCTGTGTAGGTTAAGGTAAACCCACGTAAGGGATAATTTGGTATTCTTACAAAGGAGTCATGAGGAGAAATAAAAATAAAAATCCTACTCGCAGCAACAGTTGTTTGGGAGTCTTAAGTCAACTAAAGTGATGAATATATGCCCTGCCCTTTTCATTTATTACAGCTTTACAATTTGATGGGGCCTTTAAGGTTGAAATGGGGCCATCTGCACCATTATTATTATTATTATTATTATTATTATTTTTAAATCATTGGACAAAAATGAGAGGCAGATCTGAGTAGTAGGTTGGCCCTAGAAAGTGTCGTTGAATGTTTGTTGTTGAAATCATTATTTTGACTGTTTCGTCTAATGTGTTCTACTTGAGCTTTGATATGCATCAATTTTGGTCTACACTCTTAAAACAAGCTAAAAAACTAGATGAATGACATGAATAAGCCACACATGCATTCATTGTGAGCTGTTGAAGGAGTGCAACCTATGTTTGAAGGAGCTATAATGTAAGTTAGTGTGGATCAGTTTAGGTTGGTCTGTGTCGATATGTGGTTCGAGTGTGTCTGGAGTCTCCGTACCCTAAGATGACATTTTCTCAAGTGAATATGTACCAATTCCCAATACAGCGAAGGAGTTCGATGTGCATTCGAAGGGGGTGCAGTGTAACTCAGAGTCGATTAGTGTTGTCTGTGTGAATTAATGCTGGTGTGGGGTTTGAGTGTGTCCAGAGTTTTCATACCCTGAAATAACGTCTTCTTAAAAGGATACACACCGATTCCTAATTCGGTGTGCGTTTGAAGGAGTTATAATGCAAGTTGGAGTCAATCGGTGTTGTCGGTGTGGATCGGTGTTGGTCGGCCTGTGTCACTGTGGGGTTCGAGTGTATCCAGATTCTCATTAGCCTAAGATAACATCTTCTCAGGTGAATACACATTGATTCTTAGTCCGGTAAAGAGTTTAATGTGCATTCGAAGGAGCTGCATTGTGACTCGGAGTCGATTTATGTAATTGTTTGAAAATAGGAAAATTTTAAATCTCAAATTGAGATTTGGGATTTCAATTTACAAATTATTTGAATTTTTTTTCATAAATGAATGATTTAAGGTTTGGGATTTTTATAAACAAAGCTCGACTTGACTTGCCTCAGCTCAACACAGCTTGCTTGGTTTGACTTGAACCCAACTTGCTTGGCTCGAATAATCAAGCCGAGCTGAGCTAGTATTTTGAGCTCGAAGGTCGAGTCTAGCTAAGCTTGAGTTGAGGTAGTCATGGGAATGAGCCGGGCTGAGTAGGACAGAGCTTAGCTTAACTCGGCTCGATGTACAACTCTATAGGTTGCTTTAAAAAATGTCCACAATTCCCTTTTTATACTTTTTCCTTAAACCCACATGTACGCGTCTTGGAGGCTAAAAATGTCATTGTGTTGTATTTTACCCAAAGGCAGAAACACAAAAGGCAAAAGAAGTTACGTAGTTTTCATGAAAAAGACTGAAGAAATATAAGGCCTGTGATAATCTAGTGATGGCCATAGGGCTGTTGGTCGGAGACCACCATTTCATAGTGCGCAGTTTATAGTTTTGGGGTTGTACAGATTATGTTACTTTACTACCCTATATATTCCCATGCCTCTACATATGAATGAATTCATATAACAACCTTATTTATGCATGTATTAATGATTCAATCTTTTTATTAGCCATCCATCAAATACATATATCCAATATTGATAAAAAGAAAAAAGCCAACCATTAGATATGTACATATTAGATCATCTTCATCAAGTATGATTGAAATAATTTTAATGGGTAATAAAAATTTAACAGCTGAAAATCTTTGTAGAGCCATTTAAATTTTTTAAGTGTAGTGCTTAGTGGTAAAAATATTCACTTGATGACTATATAATATAATTGGGCTTGACATAAGCACTTACGCAGTGCAATCAATAACTCCCTTATTTTCTCATGTGAGAATTAAGAAATTTTGATAGATTTAGTTAGTCACACCCACTTTTATTTACCTTTGCTATGGCTACCAAGATTTTAACATTTTCATATTATGAAGTCTAAGGATCAATTATCTTTCTATACCATATCAAGTCCAAATATAGTCTCGGCCAATGAGCTCTTAGATTTGTAATTTGACATTAACCTACTCCTAACATTTTTAAAAGTCCAACAAGATCCTACTCTATAGCATATACTCCCATATGGGGTTAAGCGAAGTCGGAACAATAGGTACTAAACATGTGATGAACATTATAACTATCTTGTGATGACCATAGATCTGTGTCCGAATATATGATGGTCATTTTATAAAAGGGTTTTGAGATCGAGAGGCTACAACTCTCCTTGGTCAAAATTCTATCAACCAAGGATACTTGGTTATTGGTTATTATGATCTGCGATAGAGATCTCACATCTACATAGCCAGTACGGATGATGGCTCACATTAGTTTTTCAAGGTACAACTTAACACTACCATAGTTTGCCAATTGGGACTCAAATGATCACTAGGTTATGGTCTGGTCTTGGACTCAATGGGTTGACCAGGCAGGTTAACAAATGATTTTAAAGTATTTTGTTATAAAATATAATAATAAAAATAGAAGAAATACGCAAAATAAATGGAAATAACAAGAAATATATAAAGCAAATTGAGAAAAATGAAAGATGTCATTGTAATCCTTTCTTCCTCAATATTATTATTATTATTAAAAATATACAAAAATAATAATAATTAGAAAAAAATATTGAGAAACCGAGAAAAAAAGAAGAAGAAGAAAAGACTTGTTCTTCCGCTGAATCTAAATTTCAATCTCAATTTGATAAAAGGAGTAAATAATATAAAAAGTTGAAATCTTCTTTTCCTTCATTTTCTAAAAAAAACAGAAAAGCTTTTTTCTTCTTCTTCTTCTCTCCCTCCTCTTTCAAAAATTATAAAACTATTCCAAAAAGTCACTAGACTCTTGACTCGACAGAGTCAACCAAGTAACACTTTAACTTAGGAAACTAGGTTCAAATCCTGTGCATCCCTAATTGACTTGCCCGAGTCCCTGGTCGATTTGCAAACTATGCTTTTTATAGGGAGGAAAACCCCCTTATTGTGGAAGTTCCACCTGTTCGGATTCAAGATAGAACTAAAAAAAAAGTTGGAAAACTTACCGTAAAATTCTTCAAAAATTTAGATTTTACCAAACGATATCTCTATGAAATGAAATTACAGGAGGTGCTTTTGAGGAGTAAAATTACCTTATCCTTGTTTTAATTTTTACTTTAAAAAGTGGTGCATCGAGAATTGTTGGGCCCAAGAAGTATATATCTAACATCCTATCCGTCCAACGAATGCATTACACAATGATTACCATATTGATAAAAAATCTGGTGGATCCAATGATAAGATGCACGAGTCCATAAATATTAACATACGCCACTCAAAACCATCCAAATCATCTGTAGTCCATCTGGTAATTTAATTGGCTAGATTTTTTGTTGATATAAAAACCATGTTGGGATGCATACGTTAGATGGCTTGGATCTTATATATACATCATGTGGGCCCCATAATACTTGACTTCACTGCTAAAAGTATATAAAAAAAAATGAGAGTATTTTGGTACCTTCTCCTCATATGATGCATCTTCCGTTCCATTTGGTCCAGACGTTCTTTGGTGAAATGAAAATTTGGGGAGAAAGAGAAAAGAAAAAAATAAAACAAATCAAAGCTAAGCTAAAACCTGATGACCAAGCAAAATGCCCACACATGTGACCCACTAAGATTAACATTTAACCCAGACCACCAATCCACCGTGGCTGGGCCATAGTTCAAGTATTGTACCAATGATATGATCCCAGCCATCTTAGGCCTGGTCTTGGAGGGGCATGCATTGCATTCATCACCTGACATATACAACTCTCTTTCAAACTCATTTGGTAATGAAAGCTGCACTCACAAAACCAGCCAAGAGATTCTTCTTCACCTACAATCCAAAGGAAGAGAGAGAGAAACATGTCCTGTGGAGAGAGCTCTTCCATGCTACGGTTCTTCCGGCTACATACGACACAGATTCCTTTCAAACTTACATCATGGATGAAAAAGAGGGACGCTGATTAGCTACTGAACCCGATATTAGCGAACTCGCTACTGAAGTGACCTCACCATGTTATGTGAGCCTACCATGATGTATGTGATGTATCCACGGGGCGTCCATCTATTTGGAGATATCAATTTAGGGCATGAGATAAAGAATAAGACAGATTCGAAGCTTGAGTGGACCCGGCACAGAAAACAGTGAAGACAGTGACACCCACCGTTGAAACCTTCTTAGGCCCGCCATGATATTTATTTGAGATCCAACCTGTTTATAAGTTAACTCAGCCATGGAATAAGAGAGAACACAAATTTCAGCTTGGTCGAAATTTTTTTAAGAGAGTCGTTCAATCCCCACTATTTTCTGTAGTGGGTTCACTTAAGATTTAGATCTACCTTATTCTTTGTCTAATGCCCTAAAATGATCTCTCCAAATGAATGTACGGTGTATATACAATACATACAGTCTGTTCAGCTTCGCTGCGGGCTATGGGATGGCTTCTAACATCAGAGCGGAAATCAGGGCCATCCAATTAGGGCTGTTTCATTGTCTCAGAAAGGGATTGACCAAAATCATCATTGAATCTGATTCATTGCTGGTGATTAATCTCATTTCTGAGAGTTTCCGCCAAGGCAGGAAGTGGAAATACTGGTTGTCCAGGATTAAGGGGTTGCAGAGTCTCAGACTTCAGCCGTCTTCCACGCAGTCACTGACCTCCCAAGGGAGGTTAGGGGGCTAATCTTCCTTGACCGGGGTGTGCATGTGTAAAAAATAAAAAAAATTAAAAAAAAGGGTGGGCCTGGGGGCACTCAGGTGCTGGCCCCGGGTCGTCCCGTCTATGGTTTTTTTTTTTTTTTCTTTTCCAGCTTTGTGATAGGTTATTGGTCAGGTTCTTTTCTTCTGGCCAAACTCGAATGTAAAGAGCCCATGTAAAGTTTTTTTGTGTAATGAAATCAGCTAAGTTTCAAAAAAAAAAAAAAAAAAAAAACACATACAGTAGCGACTCTCGCTAGTGTCAGGGTTGTAGCTTATCAGCGTTGGAAAAAAGAGGTGCTCTAAAGTCTAAATGGCTGGACCACAAGTTATATTGGTCCAAATGGCTGGACCACAAGTTATATGGTCCACCCAATGAATGACGTCCAAGCAATTAACTGCATTATAACTTTATGATAGGAAGACCACAGGCCTAAATCCACCGTCATGAATGACGTAAGTTTGTAAGGAATCTGTGACGTAGTTACTGTTGAGAGAGAGAGAGAGGGAGGGCACTGCTACCGGAGGTCCATGGGTCTCTCTCTCTCTCTCTCTCTCTCTCTCTCTCTCTCTCTTCCTATTTTCCTTACAAATTTTCTGACCTATAGTAAAAAAGATTTGCTTAAAACCAAGTCAGTGTTGTCATGTGTTATAGATTGAATTATTTACTCTATTGCTTGTAAAAAAATGCATTTTTTCATAAATGACCGGTTCAAATAGTAAATGATTAAACTATGGATGCTTTTGTTATTTATTTTATGTGGTTATTATTTTTCATAAATCTTGTGCTCATGTTGTAGTACAGTGTTATTGTAGCTTATTGTCTTTTTCTTACAGGCTATATGGGAGTTGTAAGGGTAGTAAATGGTATGATTTTGGAATTTATTTATTTCTTTATTTAAGGTGGGTATTTGCTTCCTTGGTGAAATTTCTGCTTGTTGGAAGTACTTGGTGGAATATGGGGATATTCTAGTATTTCTATTCTTCATTGATCAATTCATCTCGGTGAATTGTAGCTAGGATAATAGGTGTTGCAGACGATTGGGTCCCACCACTACTCGCCTTTCATAGTGCAGAATGCCATCACTCCGCTTATGAAATGGTTCACGATGACATAGAAAAGGACCCGTGCGATAGAAAGAAACTTTGATAGTCTGCAAGTGTGTTATGGATGATACTGTTATCTGCAATTTCCTCTAACATCTTGAGGTTATATTAATTCATGGCAGCAAGTTGGTGATTCCATAGCCATGGATGCTGATGCAACCTCAGAACCGAATAAGAAGTTCATATGGCCTCGGCATTGGGTCACTATACTTGAATTTCACTTGTGGTTAATAAGATGGGTTTCTATTGAATTTTTGGTATATAATTGGGTGGTAAATGTTGGAGAGTCTTTTTATATCTTCCCAATGACCTTAAAAAAAAAAAAAGAAAAAAAAAGAAAAAAAAAAAGAGGTAAAACATGTATAATCTCCAATAGTTTTACTTAATGTATAGCTTTTTTAAAATTATTATTTATATATTACTGTGAGCAGATTTGTACAAGTCAGCTTCTCTTTTGCTGATTAGCCCACAGAGATGGCCACCTATGCAAACCTGATATGTATGGTGGAAATCCAAGCTCTGCATCAGGTGGGTCCCACTGCATTGATGACGTGGTGTGAGAATCAGGATGGTCGATTCTTCACGTGTGCAGTGGGCTACATTATGTATGAAAATATCTGAATCTCCATTCATGTATACCACATAATTATTTGACCAGGTTATCTACCCGTCGAGCCCACATGAAAGATCACAAACCTATTTTAGATGCCTGCACAACAAAATAATTCGCAAAACATAATTCGATGAACTGATGAAATTTGAGATTGGAAAAGTGGTATATAATCAACAAGAAGTTCATCTGCATGAAATGTTCCTGTTGAATAGTATGAATGTTCTTGTTGAATATCATCCCATTCTTGTTGAATCTCCTCCACTCAGGTTCCATCTCTCATCTTATCCTCTTCTTTCCTAGTCCTCTCATCCCAAAAATTGAAAAACAGAGCCCATCTTTTGAAATTTCCACTCCAAATCTCTACTTCAACAGCATGGCCACTACCTCTCTTTCCACCGCAACCCCTTTTCATGTACTAATCTTACTACCCACCTTATGTATTTTCTCAATGGAATTGATATCTACACCCTTCCTTACTAGTGACTCACCTCTTCTTTCTACTCTTTGGTAACAAAACGGTACAAAATTGTACCATTGTGTTAGAAAAAAAAGGTAGAAAGGAAGGGTGCTTCTATCAATAAGGGAATTGATATCCACACCCATTCTTATTGATAGAAGCACCCATTCCTTCAACTTTCAGTAGTACAAAACAATAAAGTTGCACAATTCTATTATCCAAAGGTAGAAAGAAAGGGTATTTATATGAAATGAGAGAATTGATATCTACACCCCACTCTTAATAATAGAAGCACCCATCTTTCTACTTCTGGTAATACAATACTAGAAAGTTACACAACTGTCTTGTCAAACAGTAGGAAGAAAGGATGCTTCTATCAAAAAGGGAATTGATATCTACACTCCAATCTTAATGGTACTTAATGATAGATCACCCATGTTTGGTAATACAATACTAGAAAGTTGCACAATTGTATGACCAAACAGCAGAAAGAATCAATAAGGGCGTTGACATCTACACCCACTTTTATAGATAGAAGCACCTATTCTTTCTGCTTTGATAGAGTACTTGTATTACCAAGAAGTACTGGAAAGAAAGGGTGATTCCATCAACAAGGGAATTGATATCTACGTTCCACTCTTATTGATAGAATCATCCATTCTTTCCGCTTCATGGTGCGTATATATAGTTAAAAGATGCAATCTTTAGTCCATTCATTTAATAGAAATTTGTGCTCTCATAAATGAAATGACAGTAGATCTACATGGTCTTGGTGAGCTAATGGGTGCAACTGTAATTGCTATTCTGCACTTTTTACTTTGAATTTAATTTCTTGTATGTAATGTACATAAACTCTAAGTGCTTTCATAATATTATCCACCCTACTTCACCAACCTATCAGACCTTCACTTCAACAACCAACTTGAGGCAGGCACACATAAATGAGCGAACATGTGAAATATATAAATTTACTGATATTAAACAATAAGATGTACACTCTGAAAGGAAATACTATGAATACCATGTTTTCTTATTAGTTTAAAGTTCAAATGCTACAATGACACACGAGAATATAGAATAGTGCTTTAAACTATATATTCTCCTTGCAACACAAAGATTAGATATAAAGGTACAATCGAGTTTATGCTAAATTAGTATGCAGCCCATCTTTCCCATCAGCTTATCATTCTCCTGGAACATGTGATCCATGTAAACTGGAAATGGGGCCCACCTCTAAGATCACTATGCACTGTTAAAATCAAGGGAAGGGCAATGGTCTGATTCCACTCCCCTCCTTAGTGAGTAAATGAGCATAAGTCCCGAGCATTTGGCCTTCCTAGTGGGGTCCAACATTTAGATGGCTCAGATGTCCTACGTTAGTGGCAATTTGGTGGGGAAAGAGAGGGCTGCATGCTTAGTATTAAACTGTCTATGGGTGATCCTTTCCCAAATGCCATAGGGTCTCTTTTTTTTTTTCAAAAATGGTGCGGCCCAGATCGTAGGGCCTACCAGCGGCATATATGGCAAAAAGCTTTATAAAACCTAAGCTAATTCTATAGTCTTACCAAACTAATAATTGATGTGCAGTCTTTAAGAGTTGCTGCTGCCACAACCGCCGCCACAACCGCCACCACAACCCGCTCCCCTTCTCTTAGAGCTACCCTCATCGTCACTACATGCTCCACGAGAAATTTTCAATGGTAGACATTTTATATATCCTTAACTTTGGATTTGTCTCATATTTGGGTTCATGCCATAAAACGAACCAGCAAAATGGATGAATCATATGGATAAATAACAGCTTCGTCTCTCTAGGCAATCTGAGTACCCAGTGGATCACCTTATATGTATTATATGTAAATCAACCATATTCACTCATCAGGTGGTAATATTAAAATAAAAAATAAAAAATGTGGGATGGGCCACCTGATAATAAACTGATATGGAAAATTGGATGGATGGCGCTGATACATAATGCGTACATCAAGATGCGCCCCACGGTAAGGGCCACATCGTCTTGCGGGACAAAATTCTAATCACTATTGCAGGACAAACCTCCATGATTAATATTGATGGTTAGAAATGATTACCGTCGGCCCATATTCACCATATATACAAATGGTCTTTGTTTCATGATTATCGAACTTACGTATTAATAATAGTCATTATCACGCGGTCTTCTACATTATAAATGGATCAGATTTGAATCACGTGTTTCAAGTAGGCACGTGATACAAGAAGTCCATGCATGCCTCTCACACGAGCGAGTGCACTTACCATTCCTCTGTCCCTGTGAATACCTCCCTTCCGTGTCTTCTGCTTTCGAGTCTCTCTAGAAAAAGAAGTTTCGCTCTGCTCTGAATACTCACAATACAGTGGAATCAAGGTGATTGGAATCCGGCGATAGTGTCCGTCGCGCTGTCCCGAATCCCAACATATCCAATCCCGAATTCCTCACATCCCATTCCGAAAACCCCAACGCCATTCCTGAGGCCTCCATACCTAAGCTTCTCATCTTCTTCTTCTTCTCATCTCTACGGTGAAAAGCTCCCTACAAAAGCGGTTTTCACTTTGAACCGGATGCAAGCGAGTGGGTTTGTTCGCTCGGTTTAAGATCTTCCTTTTGGCTTTGGAATGGAATTAGTGTGTCCGATTTTGGAAATTTAGGTTTTTTTTTTTTGAATTTCTTATTTGGATAAGATGTTAAGGAATTCGCAGGAAATGCGATTGAATTTCGATGACGGAAGCGGATTGGCTAGTGTACCAGGGGTGTACACGAACCGAGCTAGCTCGTTCCACTTGACTCGGAAAAAGCTCGATTCGACTCGGTTTGAAGCTGAGTTCGAGCCGAGTTGAGCTGATTTTCAGAGCTCGAAAATGAGATCGAGCTGGCCCCAGCTTGACTCGAACTCGGATCAAACCAGTTTGGTGACTCAGTTACTTTGCTATCGATGTTGCTCACGAAGTGTTTGATGAAATGACTCAATGAAGTGTGGTTGGTGGCAAGGAAGGTATGTACATGAAACAAATACCTTTTTTTTTTTTTCTTGGTTTTTATGTTGCTTAGAAGGTGTTTGATAAAATACCTGTAAAACCATTGCTTCTATTTTACAAACAGTGGGATTTTGAAGGTGCAGTCCAGGTGTTTGTCGAAATGCTGCAATGGCGAACTCGGCTCGATCTTGGCTCAAACTTGGCTCGAGTTGCTGACCAAACCGAGCCGAGTTGGCCAGTTAGGCTCAAGGACCGAGCCAAGCCAAGCCAAGCTAAGTACGAGCTGAGGTCAGCTAGTGGCCAGCTCGACTTGGTTCGACTGGATGTACACCCTATGTACCACACACCAGCTATATAGCTGATGTATTGATGTCAGCAACAAGGTCTGTGGGTCTCATCATGAGGTATGTGTTATATCCAAACCGTCCATACATTTTCGAGCTCATCTTAAGGCTTGAGATGAAAAATAAGACGGATCTAACTATCAAGTGGACCACACTAAAAAAAGCTGCGGGAGATTGAACGTCTATCATCGAAACCCTTTTAGGGTCATGGAAGTTTTGGATCAATATGAAATTTGTTTTTCCTCTTCATCCAGGTCATTTTGACCTTATGTATAGATTGGATGGAAAATAAACGTTATGGTGGGCCTATGAATTTTTTAACAGCGAAAATCATTATCCCCACTGCTATTTGTGGTGTGGTCAAGTTGATTTTTAGATATCATTCATTTTTTGGATAATGCTCTAAAATGATCTCAAAAAATGGATGAACTATGTGGATATAATAAATACATCAATGTAGGGCTCGTGTAACTCCTTTGAACCGTTCATCTAAGTCAAGCTCAACGTAGCATCAGCGCTCGGCACAGGTGTGTGGTACACCAACCAATCCGACATGGCTGGTGTATAAACGTGCCTTGAGAAGCCTAACTCCGACACTCCTTGAGCTCTGAGCTATAGTAATCGGTTGAAAGGAGATCAAAGTTATATGGCCCAAATATGATATATTTATTATACCCACACCGTTCATCCATTTTACGAGATCATTTTAGAACATTATCCCAAAACTTAGTCATATCCAAAGCTCAAGTGAAGCACACCACAAGCAGTGGGATAATTATTCTCACCACTAAAATATTTGTAGGGCCACCATAATGTTTATTTTCCATCCAATCCGTTTATAAGGTCACACAGACCTGGATGAAGAGGAAAAACAAATATCACATGATAGATCCAAAACATCCGTGACCCCAAAAGACTTTCAATGGTAGGCATTCAATCCCCAGCTGCTTTTTGCAGTGTGGTCCACTTAATCTTTGGATCTGCCTAATTAGTTTTACGGTCCACCATTATTAAGAAATCCCCATAACTTAGTGACGTAAACACACCTGCCTTGAGCGCTGTTTTTGTTGATTTACTTCTTTTTTATGATTTTTATTTATTTTGTTGGATTTGATGGAAATCGATGACAACAGGTAGATGATTCGGGGGAGTTTTGGTTTGCCCGAGCATGATGTGTTTGGGAATTGGACGCACCCTTTCATCGTGGGCCATGTGCATACGTATTATGTAAATCCATAACTTAGGTGGGCCACACTATATACAACAATCGAGAGTAGATGCCCATTCATTGAAACCTCTCTGAGTGTTTATAAGGCTTATTTGCGGTTCTTACCCAGTGGATGTCTCACTTGGATGAGGGTTACACTGAATTTGAGGCCATTCCAAGACAACTTAGCCGACCAAGTATTTTAAAGATGTTTTATGTATGATTATATTAAATTTTGTTATGAATATTGTGATCTTATATTGTTGATGACCCGATCTACGAAGCATTGCTTATAATTATCTAATAATCATAATTTTAAAATTTTGACCAGTACTCATGGGAGGATTTTAAATAAATATGTTTTGCAAAACATCTTAAATTTTATATGTTTTAGGCATGTTTTCACATGGTTTTAGATGACATGTCCCTGAGTTTCGTATAGAGTTGATTTTTGAGAAACTAAAGGGGACTCATCATATAGAGTTGATTTTTGAGAAACTAAAGGGGACTCATCAAATGCATGGTGTTGATTTTCAACACACATCATGGCGGGGCACACACAAATCGACCTCATGGGAAGTTCCCATGAGGTCTACCTTATAGTACTATATATATATATATATATATATATATGACATTTTATATTTAAAATATCGTATAGTTGATGGAGAGGTTGCAACTCTGACTTGTGCAACTAGGTTTTGAGTTGTGATTTCAGCCCGTGGATACCCGCTGCACCCAACTCAATTACGGTGCTGACTCGACTTGTGTCAATACCAGTGACCTGGTTGGACTCGGTCTAGATTAGTCCAAGCTAGACCTAGACTTGGATCGGGTCAGGCACTGGACTCGGTACCGAGTCGGGTCAATTTTGGGTCAAGTTTATTTCAAAAACAAATCGAGACAGGTAAGCCTCAACTCAGTCCGACGCGACTCAATTCCCAACTCTAGATGGGCCTGGTAATTATGCCCTATACCTTAGCATTGGTGTGGCATTTAATGGTTAGAGTGGATTTTATATAATCAGCATAGTGGTCCCTATAAGAGTTAAGGGTGGATGTCTCTCTTACAATTATTTCCTTTGGCATGGCTCATCTGAATCATAGGTCAGTGTAATTTTTCACCCTTGGCCTAACATGGGATTACACATCTAATAGTCTTAGTAGATCTCATATACACATAATGGTTTGTCTCGTAAAAAATGAAGGGTGTGCCTTCTTATACTTTTCTTTTCGGAGATGGATGCCCACTCTTAATTACTTTTGTAATGGAGCCAACCGTAATGAGGTAGGTATAATCTACTCTGATCATTAGATGCTTATTCTATGTTATGCACATGGCTCAAAAATGAGTCTAACCAGTGATTCAGGTGAGTCACATAAAGGAAAATGATTTGGTACAGAGACGTCCACCCTTGATATTTATAGGGCCTACCGTGATAATTATATAAAATCCACTCGTACAATTAGATACCATGCCATAACTTAGGCCCGGGACTCAAATACAAGGCCCATCCGTTATTTAGGTGAGCCACTCGAAGGGAAATAGTTTAGAGGGTGAGTGTTGGACTATACACTGTTTCCAATGGGGTTGATTTTTGGGCCTTGGGTTTAACCTGAGATAATACACCTAGTGGTTAAGGTGGATTTCATACAAACACCATGGTGGAGCCCACCTGAGTGGGCAATCCCAACCAATTGGAGTTTCTCGGTAAAAGAAATACTTGTAAAATAAAGTACAGTGCTCTCTCTCTCTCTCTCTCTCTCTCTCTCTCTCAGCCGGGCTCGTGTTGGACTGTTTTGGCCTATCATACGCTCGAGCTAGATTTAAGCTTAGGTTGAACAATACAGGTCGGGCTTGAACTGAGCTTAGCCCATTCTAAACCCAGCCTGTTGATACCCCTTTATGCCATGCCTATAATTCCAAGTTCTTGTGTACTATGCACTGTACTTAACCAAAATATCTGACCTTAAACAACCAACTTGAGGTAGGCACTCATGAACGAGTGCATGAAATATATTTACTGGAATTAAACAACAAGACAACCACTGTGGAGCAAAATACCAAGAACACAATATTTTCTTATTGGTTCAAAATTCAAATGCCACAATCACACAAAAGAATAGAGTGCATTAACCTATTCTCCTAATTACAACATAAAGATTAAATATAAATATACTGGGAAATTTATCATTTACAACCGAGTGTATGCTTTACTTAGCATGCAACCCATCTTTCCTGCCAACTCATCATTCTTCTGGAACATGCGATCCATGTAAAGTGGAAATGGCCCCCACCATTAAGATCACTATTCACATTGTTAAAATCAAGGAAAGGGCGAATGGTCTGACTCCGCGTTCGAGTGGGACCCTCCTCAATGAACAAATGGACAAGAGTTCAAGACATTTGGCATTGATTGTGGGGCCCAGCGTTTGGATGGCTCGGATGTCCTGCATTAGAATTTGGCGGCAAAGAAAAGGCTGCATGCTTAGTATTAGGCAGTCTGTGGGCGATCCAGTTCCAAATGTAATATCGTCTCACCGAAAAAGTAAAAGTAATTGACGTGAACTATATGTCTTTAGCAGCCGCCACCACCACCACCCCCACCACAACCACCTCCACCGCCGCCCCCTCCACCACAACCACCTCCACCACCGCCTCCACCGCAACCCCCACCACCACCATCACCACCACCGCCTCCACCGCAACCCCCACCACCACATCACTGCCCCCGCCATCACCACCACCACCACAACCGCAACAACCAGTGAAATCACAATCTCCACAATCTCCACAATCTCCTCCGTTAGGGCGATCTTTCTTTTTTTTGGAGCTATCCTCATCGTTACCACCGTCGCTACATGCAAAGATGATCATGGATATGATGGAGAGTGACAAGACCATCATGCAAAGAAAGAACAGGCCCATGGGAATTTGAAACACACCATCATAATCACCACCGCCCAACACCCTGGCCATCTCTACATTCTACGGTGTTGCCCCGGAAGAAATGTTTATATAAGCATCATGGGACATTGTATTCTCTCCTTCCTAATTTCCTTGAACCTTCCTTGGATTTCTTGTCCCTAGAAGTATTGATTTTATGAGTCAACGGGAATACAATGTCGGCAATTGCCAAGTCTAGAGGAATGTCAAGTCAAGTCACAACCAACCGGTTGGAAATTAATTAATGGACTATTTCCAACCTATGGTTTGCGTGCCACACCCACCTATCCAAGATACGTGGGGCCCACCATGATGTATATGTTTTATTCTCACTGTACATCCATTTTGGCAGGTCAATTTAGGGCATTAATCCAAAAACAAGGTAGATCGAAAGCTCAATTGGATGACACGACAGTAAATGGTGGGGGACTAATGAGGCCCACCATTGAATACTTCCTGGGCCCACCATCATGTTTATTCGACATCCTACCTAGTCATAAGGCCACACAGACTTGGACAAAGAGAAAATAAAAATATCAGCTTCATCGAAAACTTCTGTCACCTCAAGAAGTTTTCAACGGTAAGCATTGATTTCTACTCTTTCCTGTGGTGTGGTCCACTTGAGCTTTGGATTTGCCTCATTTTTGGTGTCATAAACTAAAATGAGCTAGAAAAATGGATGGACGGTATGGATAAAATGCACACATCTATATAGGGCCTACATAGCTTGTTCTATCCAATCCACATCCCTACTAAATCATCCCACCCATAGGATTATCTTAGGCGTAAATTAATCCAATATTGGAATTTTGGGCCACACATGGCATAGTTCCATCTGGCAATGCAATAATTGCATTGGATTGATCGCATCACCATCAAGGTGGGACCTAGAGAGCTATTGGGTGTACACAAGTTTTATAGGTGTGAAGTACAAGAGACAACTCTCAATATGGTTGTGTTGGATATACGGCTTGTCTCTGGTAGTTGGATCGAGGAGAGGCAGACTTAGAAGAATCCTGATTTCCTCCCACCCAGCCTAAGCCTATATAAGGATGTGTTCAGTCCCCTAATCTTTATAGCTTTACCCAGCACATCTCTTCCTATTAGAGTTTGCTACCAAACATAAGTGGGGCAAAGGTGGAACACCAAAAGACACGCCGCCATATTCGATCACCCCGACAAACAGTGAAATGGCCGATCAATATATGCATTCTAATTCAATTTAATTCTCTAAATTGATGCTAGTGCAAATCCTACAATTCACTGCAATGATTCCTGCACCCTAGCAACTTCACAGGTGGGCAACCCTATAGAAAAATAATGTATATATAGTCACTAATAAATGACAAAAAGAGCAACTTGGTCTCATTAGCGTAGCCCATCTGGCTAGTGAATGGTAATTTCTTGTCAATTTCTGCCAATAAAACTATTTCTCATCCAAAATCCTATCCATGATAAAACGCCAATGGTCCGTGGGCCCACCAGGTTGATTGCTTGAAATGCTCCTAAATGCTAGGCTCTGGGAACGAAAGTCAGTTAGAAGCGCTAGTCATGTGGGCCATACCAGTGGGAACCAATAGAATGGAATGCCTACCATAGGTTTTTATGTGGGGTTACACCGTGTGGGTATTTGGTTTGCTTACAAGGATGAAGAGAGATGCAAAATCAACCTCATTCAAAACTCATGTGGGCCATGCCACGTGAGGTTAAAGGTTTTAGTCACAATTTTCGTTGTTCCTATTTGGGTTTTTTTTTTTTTTTTTAATCGGTGTGATCTTTTTATACGTACAGTAAGGATAAGTATTCTCAAATGATGGGAAGAATGGATTTCATGCATGTATTTAACCTGGTAGGCCCCACAGAACTCTGCCCCTTCCAATGGTTGGAAGTAACGAGTCCCCCACGTGTGTATTGAAGTGATTCTTAGGGACGCTGGCGCAGGGATGAACGCGATGAGGATAACTCTGAATCCATGGAGCTTCTCTGGACTCCTCGAATCCACGAGGAAAGAAAGCAAAAAATAGAAATAAATTCTAAGAAATTCAAAATTGATTAATTGATCATTGATAATTGCCTAATGTGTCACCTTACACCATTAATATAGAAAAAAATAAACTAAAATTCTTAATTACTAAAAATAGCAAAATTTTAACTCTAATAAAAATCATAATTTTAATAAAACTCTTCTAAGGTCTAATTTCTAAAAATAAAAATTGTAAATAAACTTTTGCTAGAGGAGTCCTAGTATAACTAATTTCTATAAGGAAAGAAAATCTAAAATTCTAGAAAAAAAATTAAAAAATCGGAATTACTAAAAATAGTAAAAATTTTCTAAAAATTCATTTTCGAGCTGAAAGCACGTGTTTTCTGACGAAACGAACAGATGCGACCCACAATGTGGGTCGGTTCACCTCGGATGGCCTATTTCAATAAAGATTGATCGGTTGTAGGCCCCATAACGATACCCGGATCAAAAGTTATGGTCAATTTACGGTCCACCTCCTTTTGGCTTAACCATGCTGGGAATATCTCTGTGACACGTTCTACATCAGACCCCTCTACTTGAAAAAAACTCATCCTCAAATTACGCAAGAGACTTGGCACATGAGTTTGAGATAACTTCTGACGCCGATGTTCATTAACCCTTTTTTTATACTTGGCATTAAGCTCATGAGCTGACACAATACATATACTCATGCTTTCCTTAACTTGACTAATATTGATCAGTTCCTTCACATCTGTCTTTAAGATCTTATATTTTTTTCTGATAATATGGGCAATTAGGTGGACTTACCCTTAAGACGGGATCAACGTGATTTTGTATATCTCGTATGGAAGGCAACTTATTGAGGGGTTCATCGAGTACAATTTCCTTGAACTCCTGCAACATTGGCTTCAAATCTTCTGGGATATTCACAGGCTGCATATATTCTTTCTTTTCAACTAATGGATATATATATCTTGTTTTCTCAGATTGTTTAACAAAAGCCTGTTCAGTTGTAAAAGACTGTTCCTCAACTTTAGAAGTCTTGGGTTGGTTCTCCCTTCCCATAGGGCCGATGATAATCTTTTTACCATATTTAATAAAGATAAATAGGTTATCCCGATCCCTATGTGTAACATTAATATTATTTTACCAGGGTTGACCAAGTAACATGTGCCAAGCTTCCATGTCGACCACGTCACATATTACTTCATCCTTATAATATTTACCAATGGAAAAAGATATACGACATCATTCAGTTAGCTCTGTTTTGTTGACTTCCTTGATCCATCCAATCGTATATGAAGATGGATGTCTTTCTATTTTCAGTTGTAGCTTTTCTACCATTATTTTCGACACGAAATTCTTATCGCTCCTGACATCGATGATTACATTGTAGACTTTTTTGTATATAGTGCACGTTGTTCGAAAGATGTTGTCTCGCTGTAATTCTATTTCTACCTTTGGCATGTATAACTACTTCCTCATAATCGAAGTGGTGACATGTAATTTACCATCATCTGATGGTGCTTTATAGAAATTGGGGTTGTGTCGTATAGCGGCCATGGGTGGTTGAGCATCACTTTAAGCTCGGGGCGGAATTATTGCATCCGCAATACGGTTGAGGGTTGTCTGCAACCCTTGCATGGTCAACTGACTCTCCCGGTGGAAAGCTTCTATTCTTTCCAAAAGATAATGAATCCCTGAATCACCGTCTAGAGGATTTTGATTCATACTTTCATTGTTTGTCATCGGCCCGAGGGGAAACCTTACTTTAATACCAATTAGCGTAGGGATGAACGCGATGAGGATAACTACTCCAAATCCACGGAGCTTCTCTGGACTCCTCATAGAGACTTCTCGAATCCACGAGAAAAGAAAGCAGAAAATAGAAATAAATTCTAAAAAATTCGAAATTGATTAATTGATCATTGATAATTGCCTAATGTGTCTACTTACACCATTAATATAGGAAAAAAACTAATATTCGTAATTACCAAAAATAACAAAATTCTAACTCTAATAAAAATCTTAATTCTAATAAAACTCTTTTAAGGCCTAATTTCTAAAAATAAAAATTACAAATAAACTTTCTCTAGAAGAGTCCTAGTATAACTAAAAGTTATTTCTATAAGGAAAAAAAAATCTAAAACTCTAAAAAAAAAAAAAATTAAATTGGAATTACTAAAAATAGTAAATTTTTTATAAAAAATCGTTTTTGAGCTGAAAGCATGCGTTTTTTGACGAAACAGACAAATGAGACCCACATTGTAGCTTAGTTCACCTCGGATGGCCCGTTTCAATAAAGATTGATAGGTTGTACGCCCCGTAACGATACCCAGATCAAAAGTTGTAGTTAATTTACGGTCCACCTTCTTTTAGCTCAACCATGCTGGGAATATCTCTATGACACGTTCTACATCAGACGCAGAATGGGTATCGGATGTAGAGCGGATCACAGACACTTTCATGGCAAAGATGGACCAGAGTAGGTTAGATCAGAGGTGGAAATGATCTGGAGCATCAGAACCTTAAATCAGTCGTATCTTGTAAATCAGGATGAGTTTTCAACATATTATATATGATTTTGGGGTAGGAGAACCTACTTAAGCCAACCAACGCTACTATGCTGGGTTGCCCAAGCTGTATATGTCAAATTCCATTAGATCGATGGTCAAAAGTCCCATTAAGTTTCATTTTTACTACAAATAGTAAGTTTATTTCAACTATAACTTTTGATCCTTTGAATTGTAGAAGTCATGCCCAACATGAAAAGGGCTTAGAGAAGCTAGGAGAATAACCTAGTCGAGCCAAATTGGACATTTACTAATTTTGGCCAAAAACCAAGTCTAGTTGGAATAGAGGTCGTATACAAATAGTAAGTTTACTATTTATAGTAAGTCACGATTTAGGGTGTTCAAGTTGTAGTCTAAGTCTAAAACTCCATCTTAGGTTCGAGTTTCTTATTTAAAGAGTTGTAATTTCATTTATTATTATTATTTTTTATCATCAATTGAGTTATTTTGAATCTAATAGGAATTATTTTTGCCTTTATCCCTCGTGGATTGGAGAAAGCTTTGTGAGAGCTCTATGGATTTAGAGTAGTTAATTACCCCCCGAGGAAGATGGTGTTCGATCTCATCACATTCCTCCTTGCCTCAGTACCCTAGCCATGCATGTGTTAAAGTGAGATGCTTAGGGATGTGGAATGGTACTATCCCTGTCCCACCCTAGCTAGGAAAGGACAGGGGCTCTTAAGGCCATTGTGATGTATAGTTTTTATGCACACAGTACATTTTACTATATCATTTTAGGGTATAAGCCCTAAAATGAGGTAGTTCTATGGCTCAAGTGTACCACACAATTGGGATTAAACACCTACTATTGAAAACATTATGGAGGCAATAGAAGTTTTGGATCAAGTTGATATTTGTTTTTTTTTTTTTTTTTCCCCCCTTTTATCCAGGTTTATATAACCTTATGAATAGGTTGGATGGAAATTAATGGTAGGCCCTAAGAAGGTTTCAATGGTGGGTGTCATTACTGCCCATCATGTGGTCCACTTGAACCTCACATCTACCATATTTTTAGGCTTTTACCCTAAAATGATATCGAAAAATTAATGGACATTGTGATAAAACCCATACACCACGGATGCCACACAGAGCCCTGTCCATTCCTAGCTTGGTCAATCCGCATCGGATACTCAAGAACTAACATGGGAGCAGATTAGTTGATGGTGCGGCCCTTACCATGGGGAACACCTTGATGTATGTATTCTACTTCCACATTGTCCATCTGTTTTTTCAGATCATTTTAGGGCATGAGCCTAAAATTGCAACAGATCGCAATCTCAACATATCCAATCCCGAATTCCTCACATCCCATTACGAAAACCCCAACACCATTCCTGAGGCCTCCATATCTAAGCTTCTCATCTTCTTCTTCTCATCTCTACGGTGAAAAGCTCCCTACAAAAGCGGTTTCACTTTGAACCGGATGCAAGCGAGTGGGTTTATTCGCTCGGTTTAAGATCTTCCTTTTGGCTTTGGAATGGAATTAGTGTGTCCGATTTTGGAAATTTAGGATTTTTTTTTTTGATATTTCTTATTTGGATAAGATGTTAAGGAATTCGCAGGAAATGCGATTGAATTTCGATGACGGAAGGGGATTGGCTAGTGTACCAGGGGTGTACGCTAAGCCGAGCTAGCTCGGTTAGCTCGTTCCGGTTGAAAAATCGATTTGACTCGGTTTGAAGTCGAAGTTCGAGCCGGCATTGACTTGACTCGGACTGGTTCGAATGGAACTCGGATCAAACCCTTGGTGATGGTCACTTTGCTATTGATGTTGCTCCAAAGTGTTTGGTGAAAGCTTCATGAAGTGTTTTGGCAAGGAAGAAATGTACATGAAACAAATACCTTTTTTTTTCTTGGTTTTTATGTTGCTTAGAAGGTGTTTGATAAAATACCTATAAAACCATTCAATATTGATTTTTGTCAGGTGCTGATCTAGGTGTTTGTCGAAATCTTTAATGGCAAATACTCAAACTTGCTGAGGGACCAAACCGCGATGAGTTAACTAGGCTCAATCCAGCCAAGCCTTCTTGAGTTCAAACCGAGGTCAGCTAGTCCACTTGAGAAATTTGGATGTACAAATATGTAACACACTAAGTTATATAGTTGATGTATTGATTAAGTTTTGTCTCATCATGAGGTATGTGTTATATCCAAACCATCCATACATTTTCAAGCTCATCTTAAGGCTTGAGATGAAAAATAAGACATATCTAACTATCATGGATTACCTAAAAATAACGGGAGATTCTAACTCTATCAATAAACCCTTTTAGGGTCATGGGAGTTTTGGATCAATATGAAATTTGTTTTCTCTTCATAAGGGTCATTTTGACCTTATGTATATAAATTGGATGGAAAATAAACTTATGGTGGGCCCTAGAATTTTTATAACAGTGAAAATCATTATCCCCACTTCTATTTGTGGTGTGGTCAAGTTGATTTTTAGATATCATTCATTTTTGGATAACTGCTTTAAAATGAAAAAAAAATTGAATATGGGATATAATAAATACATCAAATGTAACATTAATCTCCTTTGAACCGTTCATCTAATTTTCAAGCTCAAAGTATACGTCGGCGCCAAGAAACGGTGTGAGTACCCACCAATCCGACATGGTGGTGTATAAAGCGTGCCTTGAGAAGCCTAACTCCGACGCTCCTTGAGCTCTAAGCTATAGTAATCGGTTGAAAGGAGATCAAAGTTATATGGCCCAAATATGATGTATTTATTATACTCACACCGTTCATCCATTTTACGAGATCATTTTAAAACATCATCCCAAAACTTAGTCATATCCAAAGCTCAATTGAAGCACACCACAAGCAGTGGGATAATGATTCTCACCGCCAAAATATTTGTAGGGCCACCATAAGGTTTATTTTCCATGTTTATAAGGTCAGCGGACCTGGATGAAGAGGAAAAACAAATATCACATGATAGATCCAAAACATGGACCCCAAAAGACTTTCAATGGTAGACATTCAATCCCCAATTAGCAGAGCAGTGTGGTCCACTTAATCTTTGGATCTGTCTAATTAGTTTTAGGGTCCACCATTATTAAGAAATCCCCAAATGGACATGACGTTTAGATATAACACATATCTCAAGATGGGACCTGATGAACTTAGTGACGTAAACACACTTGAGCTGTTTTTATATATGATTTTCTTTTTTATGATTTTTATTTATTTTCTTGGATTTGATGGAAATCGTTGACAACGGGTAGATGATTCAGGGGAGTTTTGGTTTGCCCGAGCATGATGTGTTTGGGAATTGGACGCACCCTTTCATGGTGGGCCATGTGCATACGTATTATGTAAATCCATAACTTAGGTGGGCCACACTTATACAACAATCGAAAGTAGATGCCCATTCATTGAAACCTCGAGTGTTTATAAGGCTTATTTCGGTTCTTACCGAATAGATGTCTCACTTAGATGAGGGTTACACTAAATTTGAGGCCATTCCAAGACAGCTTAGCCGACCAAGTATTTTAAAGATGTTTTATGCATGATTATATTAAATTTTGTTATGAATATTGTGATCTTATATTGTTGATGACCCGATCTGAGAAGCATTGCTTATAATTATCTAATAATCATAATTTTAAAATTTTGACCAGTACTCGTGGGAGGATTTTAAATAAATATGTTTTGCAAAACATCTTAAATTTAAAGAAAAGTTAGTAACTCTTCGACTCGGCTAAAAAAGCTCGATTCGACTCGGATCAAAATTTTTATTCAATTGACTCGAGCCATATTTTGAACATTTCGAGTCGAGTTTGAGCTGGACGTAGCTTGACTCGAATCGACTCGGTATTAAGCTTGACTCGCAGCAACTGGGGTTTTGCTTCAAGTGTTCTTGGCAACTAAGCATGGGGTTTTGCTTGCAGCATCTTCCTTACTCTCCGACAACCACCACCAACGTCGTCTAGAGTGGGTGCGGGACGATGGGAAATGGTGTCCCGAAGGGCACAGTACCAACCCTTTCTTCCATCTTCCCTGTAGAAGAATCCCTGAAGGCCGCGAAGCACGTTGAAGACACCATATCCGAGTAGCAGAAACAGGTGGGCCACCTTCAACGCTTCATCGCTGACAACACTAACCTCATCAATCTTGTCCAGAAGCTTCACGACGATCTCTCCCATCCCATCATGGTCCCTTTTGGATGTTCTTGGAATTCGTTTGATCCACACCAACGAGCTTCTAATTCTTCCTCCTATTTCATTTGAATTCGGGTGTCTATTTTATTTTTATTCATTTTAGGGTTTTTCGTTTACCTCTAAAAAAAAAAATCTTAAATTTTATATGTTTTAGGCATGTTTTCACATGGTTTTAGATGATATGGCCCTGAGTTTCATATATAGTTGATTTTTTAGAAACTAAAGGGGACTCATCAAATGCATGGTGTTGATTTTCAACACACATCATGGCGGGGCTCACATAGCTCGACCTCATGGGAAGTTCCCATGAGGTCTACCTTATAGTACCACACACACACACACACACACACACACATATATATATATATGACATTTCATATTTAAAATGTCATGTAGTTGATGGAGAATTAATGGTGCAACTAGGTTTTGAGAAGTGATTTGTCATATTACCCGACTCATTGTGGTGCCACTTGAGCTTCAGTCAATACCATACTGGTTGGACTAGGTCCTTTAGTCCCTAAAATGATATCAAAAATTCGAATGGGTCAATTTTGTTAGGTTTATTTCAAAACCCCATAGCCTCAACGGTCACTCGACTCAATGCCCAACTCTAGATGAGCCTCGTAATTATGCCCTATACCTTAACATTGGTGTGGCATTTAATGGTTAGAGTGAATTTTATATAATCAGCATAGTGGTCCCTATAAGAGTTAAGGGTGGATGTCTCTCTTACAATTATTTCCTTTGGCATGGCTCATCTGAATCATAGGTCAGCGTAATTTTTCACCCTTGGCCTAACATGGGATTACACATCTAATAGTCTTAGTAGATCTCATATACACATCCCTTACCATAAAAAATGAAGGGTGTGCCTTCTTATACTTTTTTTTTTCGAAGATGGACACCCACTCTTAATTACTTTTTTAATGGAGCCAACTGTAATGAGGTAGGTATAATCCACTCTGATCATTAGATGCTTATGCTATGTTATACACATGGCTCAAAAATGAGTCTAACCAGTGATTCAGGTGAGCCACATAAAGGAAAATGATTTGGTAGAGAGACGTCCACCCTTGATATTTATAGGGCCTACTGTGATAATTATATAAAATCCACTCATACAATTAGATACCATGCCAAAACTTAGGCCCGGGGCTCAAATACAAGGCCCATCCATTATTTAGGTGAGCCACACGAAGGGAAATAGTTTAGAGGGTGAGTGTTGGACTATACACTGTTTCCAATCTTGTCATCCGCTTGAAACACGATGGGGTTGATTTTTGGGCCTTGGGCTTAACCTGAGATAATACACCTAGTGGTTAAGGTGGATTTCACATAAACACCATGGTGGAGCCCACCTGAGTGGGCAATCCCGACCAATTGCAGTTTCTTGGTAAAAGAAATACTTGTAAAATAAAGTACAGTCTCTCTCTCTCTCTCTCTCTCTCTCTCTCTCTCTCTCTCTCGTGCTGGACTGTTTTGGCCTATCATATGCTCGAGCTAGATTTAAGCTTAGGTTGAACAATACAGATCGGGCTTGAACTGAGCTTAGCCCATTCTAAACCCAGCCTGTTGATACCCCTTTATGCCATGCCCATAATTCCAAGTTCTTGTGTACTATGCACTGTACTTAACCAAAATATCTGACCTTAAACAACCAACTTGAGGTAGGCACTCATGAATGAGTGCATGAAATATATTTACTGGAATTAAACAACAAGACAACCACTGTGGAGCAAAATACCAAGAACATAATATTTTCTTATTGGTTCAAAATTCAAATGCCACAATCACACGAAAGAATAGAGTGCATTAACCTATTCTCCTAATTACGACATAAAGATTAAATATAAATATACTAAGAAATTTATCATTTACAACCGAGTGTATGCTTTACTTAGCATGCAACCCATCTTTCCTGCCAACTCATCATTCTTCTGGAACATGCGATCCATGTAAAGTGGAAATGGCCCCCACCATTAAGATCACTGTTCACATTGTTAAAATCAAGGAAAGGGCGAATGGTCTGACTCCGCATTCGAGTGGGACCCTCCTCAATGAACAAATGGACAAGAGTTCAAGACATTTGGCATTGATTTTGGGGCCCAGCGTTTGGATGGCTCAGATGCCCTGCATTAGAATTTGGCGGCAAAGAGAAGGCTGCATGCTTAGTATTAAGCAGTCTGTGGGCGATCCAGTTCCAAATGTAATATCGTCTCACCTAAAAAGTAATAGTAGTTGACGTGAACTATATGTCTTTAGCAGCCGCCACCACCACCACCCCCACCACAACCACCTCCACCGCCGCCCCCTCCACCACAACCACCTCCACCACCGCCTCCACCTCAACCCCCACCACCACCATCACCACCACAGCCTCCACCGCAACCCCCACCACCACCATCACCGCCACAACTGCAACAACCAGTGAAATCACAATCTCCACAATCTCCTCCGTTACGGCGATCTTTCTTTTTTTTGGAGCTATCCTCATCGTTACCACCGTCGCTACATGCAAAGATGATCATGGATATGATGGAGAGTGACAAGACCATCATGCAAAGAAAGAACAGGCCCATGGGAATTTGAAACACACCATCATAATCACCACCGCCCAACACCCTGGCCATCTCTACATTCTACGGTGTTGCCACGGAAGAAATGTTTATATAAGCATCATGGGACATTGTATTCTCTCCTTCCTAATTTCCTTGAACCTTCCTTGGATTTCTTGTCCTAGAAGTATTTATGAGGCATATTCAAGTCAATAATTGCTTGCGCTCCTGCATATGTCAAAGGGTGCAAGTCACGTCCAACCGGTTGGAAATTAATTAATGGACTATTTCCAACCTATGGTTTACGTGCCACACCCACCTATCCAAGATATGTGGGACCCACCATGATGTATATGTTTTATTCTCACCGTACATCTATTTTGGCAGGTCAATTTAGGGCATTAATCCAAAAACAAGGTAGATCGAAAGCTCAATTGGATGACACCTCAGGAAATGGTGGGGACTAAGGAGGCCCACCATTGAATACTTCCTGGGCCCACCATCATGTTTATTTGACATCCTACCTAGTCATAAGGCCACACAGACCTGGACAAAGAGAAAACACAAATATCAGCTTCATCGAAAACTTCTGTCACCTCAAGAAGTTTCCAACGGTAAGCATTGATTCCTACTCTTTCCTGTGGTGTGGTCCCCTTGATCTTTGGATTTGCCTCATTTTTGGGTTCATAAACTAAAATGAGCTAGAAAAATGGATGGACGGTATGGATAAAATGCACACATCTATATAGGGCCTACATAGCTTGTTCTATCCAATCCACATCCCTACTAAATCATCCCACCCATAGGATTATCTTTGGCGTAAATTAATCCAATATTGGAATTATGGGCCACACATGGCATAGTTCCATCTGGCAATGCAATAATTGCATTGGATTGATCGCATCACCATCAAGGTGGGACCTAGAGAGCTATTGGGTGTACACAAGTTTTATAGGTGTGAAGTACAAGAGACAACTCTCAATATGGTTGTGTTGGATATATGGCTTGTCTCTGGTAGTTGGATCGAGGAGAGGCAGACTTAGAAGCATCCTGATTTCCTCCCACCCAGCCTAAGCCTATATAAGGATGTGTTCAGTCCCCTAATCTTTATAGCTTTACCCAGCACATCTCTTCCTATTAGAGTTTGCTACCAAACATAAGTGGGGCAAAGGTGGAAGACCAAAAGACACGCCGCCATATTCAATCACCCCGATAAACAGTGAAATGGCCGATCAATATATGCATTCTAATTCAATTTAATTCTCTAAATTGATGCTAGTGCAAATCTTACAATTCACTGCAATGATTCCTGCACCCTAGCAACTTCACAGGTGGGCAACCCTATAGAAAAATAATGCATATATAGTCACTAATAAATGACAAAAAGAGCAACTTGGTCTCATTAGCGTAGCCCATCTGGCCCGTGAATGGTAATTTCTTGTCAATTTCTGCCAATAAAACTATTTCTCATCCAAAATCCTATCCATGATAAAACGCCACTGGTCCGTGGGCCCACCAGGTTGATTGCTTGAAATGCTCCTAAATGCTAGGCTCTGGGAACGAAAGTCAGTTAGAAGCGCTAGTCATGTGGGCCATACCAGTGGGAACCAATAGAATGGAATGCCTACCATAGGTTTTTATGTGGGGTTACACCGTGTGGGTATTTGGTTTGCTTACAAGGATGAAGAGAGATGCAAAATCAACCTCATTCAAAACTCATGTGGGCCATGCCACGTGAGGTTAAAGGTTTTAGTCACAATTTTCGTTGTTCCTATTTGTGTTATTTATTTATTTATTTATTATCGGTGTGATCTTTTGATACGTACAGTAAAGATAAGTATTCTCAAATGATGGGAAGAATGGATTTCATGCATGTATTTAACCTAGTAGGCCCCACAGAACTCTGCCCCTTCTAATGGTTGGAAGTAACGAGTCCCCCACGTGTGTATTGAAGTGATTCTTAGGGACGCTAGCGCAGGGATGAACGCGATGAGGATAACTACTCCGAATCCACGGAGCTTCTCTGGACTCCTCACAGAGACTTCTCGAATCCACGAGGAAAGAAAGCAAAAAATAGAAATAAATTCTAAGAAATTCGAAATTGATTAATTGATCATTGATAATTGCCTAATGTAGGGGTGCACACGGGTCGGTTTGGTCCGGCCCGGTAAATTAACGGTTCTAGGATTTTCGGAGCCGGAACCGAACCGTTAGCACACTAGAACCAACCGAGAACCGGACCGTGAAAACCAGTTCGGTTCCGGATTGGTTCCACGGTTATGGGTTTCCCAAATATGGACGGGAAGATACCCCATCTTTTTCGCTTTACGTTGAAAAGGGAAATGGGATGTTTTTGAGCACCCTACATGATGGACGGTTCGGATCGTGAAAAGGGATGATGGGTAGGGCCCATTGTCAAAACCCAATCCAGGCACGTAACGTATTTGAATTTTGGATATTTTGAAAAAAAAAATAAGTGAGGCCCAAAATGGCATTCTCGGAGAAATTTCATCCTCTTCGTAGTAAATAAAAATGGGGACATACGATTTTTAATAAAACTCTTCTAAGGTCTGAAATTTTCAGGAACCGGAAAATACCGGAAAACCGTAAATCCAACTTTCGGTTCCAGTTTCCTAGGTTAAATGTGCAACTAATGTGTCTCCTTACACCATTAATATAGAAAAAAATAAACTAAAAAATTACTAAAAATAGCAAAATTCTAACTCTAATAAAAATCAAATTTTAAAAAACTCTTCTAAGGTCTAATTACTAAAAATAAAAATAGTAAAAAATTTTCTAGAAGATTCATTTCTATAAGGAAAGAAAATCTAAAATTCTAGAAAAAAAAAATTTAAAAATCGGAATTACTAAAAATAATAAAAATTTTCTAAAAATTCATTTTCGAGCTGAAAGCATGCGTTTTCTGACGAAACGAACAGATGCGACCCACAACTTGGGTCGGTTCACCTCAGATGGCCTATTTCAGTAAAGATTGATAGGTTGTACGCCCCATAACGATACCCGGATCAAAAGTTATGGTCAATTTACGGTCCACCTCCTTTTGGCTCAACCATGCTGGGAATATCTCTGTGACACGTTCTACATCAGACCCCTCTACTTGAAAAAAAAATCATCTTCGAATTACGCAAGAGACTTGGCACATGAGTTTGAGATAACTTTTGACGCCGATGTTCATTAGCCCTTTTTTTATATTTGGCATTAAGCTCTTGAGCTGACATAATACATATACTCATGCTTTCCTTAACTTGACTAATATTGATCAGTTCTTTCACATCTGATACAATACATATACTCATGCTTTCCTTGACTTGACTAATATTGATCAGTTCCTTCACATCTGTCTGTAAGATCTCATATTTTTTTTCTGATAATATGGGCAATTTGGTGGACTTGCCCTTAAGACGGGATCAACGTGATTTTGTATATCTCGTATGGAAGGCAACTTATTGAGGGGTTCATCGAGTACAATTTCCTTGAACTCCTGCAACATTGGCTTCAAATCTTCTGGGATATTCACAGGCTCCATATATTCTTTCTTTTCAACTAATGGATATATATATATCTTATTTTCTCAGATTGTTTAACAAAAGCCTGTTCAGTTGTAAAAGGCTATTCCTCAACTTTAGAAGTCTTGGGTTGGTTCTCCCTTCCCATAGGGCCGATGATAATCTTTTTACCATATTTAATAAAGATAAATAGGTTATCCCGATCCCTATGTGTAACATTAATATTATTTTACCAGGGTTGACCAAGTAACATGTGCCAAGCTTCCATGTCGACCACGTCACATATTACTTCATCCTTATAATATTTACCAATGGAAAAAGATATACGACATCATTCAGTTAGCTCTGTTTTGTTGACTTCCTTGATCCATCCAAACGTATATGAAGATGGGTGTCTTTCTGTTTTTAGTTGTAGCTTTTCTACCATTATTTTCGACACGAAATTCTTATCGCTCCTGACATCGATGATTACATTGTAGACTTTTTTGTATGTAGTGCACCTTGTTCGAAAGATGTTGTTTCGCTGTAATTCTATTTCTACCTTTGGCATGTATAACTACTTCCTCATAATCGAAGTGGTGGCATGTAATTTACCATCATCTGATAGTGCTTTATAGAAATTGGGGTTGTGTCGTACAGCGGCCATGGGCGGTTGAGCATCACTTTGAGCTCGGGGCGGAATTAGTGCATTCGCAATACGGTTGAGGGTTGTCTGCAACCCTTGCATGGTCAACTGACTCTCCCGGTGGAAAGCTTCCATTTTTTCCAAAAGATAATGAATCCCTGGATCATCGTCTAGAGGATTTTGATTCATACATTCATTGTTTGTCATCGGCCCGAGGGGAAACCTCGCTTTGATACCAATTGGTGTAGGGATGAACGCGATGAGGATAACTACTCCGAATCCATGGAGCTTCTCTGGACCCCTCATAGAGACTTCTCGAATCCACGAGAAAAGAAAGCAGAAAATAGAAATAAATTCTAAAAAATTCGAAATTAATTAATTGATCATTGATAATTGCCTAATGTGTCTCTTTACACCATTAATATAAGAAAAAAAAAACTAAAATTCATAATTACCAAAAATAACAAAATTCTAACTTTAATAAAAATCTTAATTCTAATAAAACTCTTTTAAGGCCTAATTTCTAAAAATAAAAATTGCAAATAAACTTTCTCTAGAAGAGTCCTAGTATAACTAAAAGTTATTTCTATAAGGAAAAAAAATCTAAAACTCTAAAAAAAAATAATTTAATTGGAATTACTAAAAATAGAAATTTTTTTATAAAAAATCATTTTTGAGCTGAAAGCATACGTTTTTTGACGAAACGGACAGATGAGACCCACATTTTAGCTCAGTTCAACTCGGATGACCCGTTTCAATTAAGATTGATAGGTTGTACGCCCCGTAACGATACCAAGATCAAAAGTTATAGTTAATTTACGGTCCACCTTCTTTTGGCTCAACCATGCTGGGAATATCTCTGTGACACGTTCTACATCAGACGTAGAATGGGTATCTGATGTAGAGCTGATCATAGACACTTTCATGGCAAAGATGGACTAGAGTAGGTTAGATCAGAGGTGGAAATGATTTGGAGCATCAGAACCTTAAATCAGTCGTATCTTGTAAATCAGGATGAGTTTTCAACATATTATATATGATTTTGGGGTAGGAGAACCTACTTAAGCCAACCAACGCTACTATGCTGGGTTGCCCAAGCTGTATTTGTCAAATTCCATTAGATCGATGGTCAAAAGTCCCATTAAGTTTCATTTTTACTATAAATAGTAAGTTTATTTCAACTATAACTTTTGATCCTTTGAATTGTAGAAGTCATGCCAAACATGAAAAGGGCTTAGAAAAGCTAGGAGAATAACCTAGTTGAGCCAAATTGGACATTTACTAATTTTGGCCAAAAACCAAGTCTAGTTGGAATAGAGGTCGTATACAAATAATAAGTTTACTATTTATAGTAAGTCACGATTTAGGGTGTTCGAGTTGTAATCTAAGTCTAAAACTCCATCTTAGGTTCGAGTTTCTTATTTAAAGAGTTGTAATTTCATTTATTATTATTAATTTTTATCATCAATTGAGTTATTTTGAATTTAATAGGAATTATTTTTGCCTTTATCCCTCGTGGATTGGAGAAAGCTTTGTGAGAGCTCTATGGATTTAGAGTAGTTAATTACCCCCTGAGGAAGATGGTGTTCGATCTCATCACATTCCTCCTTGCCTCAGTACCCTAGCCATGCATGTGTTGAAGTGAGATGCTTAGGGATGTGGAATGGTACTATCCCTGTCCAACCTTAGCTAGGAAAGGACAGGGGCTCTTAAGGCCGTTGTGATGTATAGTTTTTATGCACACCGTACATTTTACTAGATCATTTTAGGGTATAAGCCCTAAAATGAGGTAGTTCTATGGCTCAAGTGTACCACACAATTGGGATTAAACGCCTACTATTGAAAACATTATGGAGGCAATAGAAGTTTTGGATCAAGTTGATATTTGTTTTTTTTTTTTTTTTCCCCCCTTTTATCCAGGTTTATATAACCTTATGAATAGGTTGGATGGAAATTAATGGTAGGCCCTAAGAAGGTTTCAATGGTGGGTGTCATTATTGCCCGTCATGTGGTCCACTTGAGCCTCACATCTACCATATTTTTAGGCTTTTACCCTAAAATGATATCGAAAAGTTAATGGACATTGTGAGAAAACCCATACACCACGGATGCCACACAGAGCCCTGTCCATTCCTAGCTTGGTCAATCCGCATCGGATACTCAAGAACTAACATGGGAGCAGATTAGTTGATGGTGTGGCCCTTACCATGGGGAACACCTTGATGTATGTATTCTACTTCCACATTGTCCATCTGTTTTTTCAGATCATTTTTGGGCATGAGCCTAAAATTGCAGCAGATCGCAATCTCAACATATCCAATCCCGAATTCCTCACATCCCATTACGAAAACCCCAACGCCATTCCTGAGGCCTCCATACCTAAGCTTCTCATCTTCTTCTTCTTTTCATCTCTATGGTGAAAAGCTCCCTACAAAAGCGATTTTCACTTTGAACCGGATGCAAGCGAGTGGGTTTATTCGCTCGGTTTAAGATCTTCCTTTTGGCTTTGGAATGGAATTAGTGTGTCCGATTTTGGAAATTTAGGATTTTTTTTTTTGATATTTCTTATTTGGATAAGATGTTAAGGAATTCGCAGGAAATGCGATTGAATTTCGATGACGGAAGGGGATTGGCTAGTGTACCAGGGGTGTACGCTAACTGAGCTAGCTCGGTTAGCTCGTTCCACTTGACTCGGAAAAAGCTCGATTCAACTCGGTTTGAAGCTGAGTTCGAGCTGGTCCCAGCTTGACTTGACTTGGATCCTGCTCGAATGGAACTTGGATCAAACCAGTTTGGTGACTCGGTTACTTTGCTATTGATGTTGCTCACAAAGTGTTTGGTGAAATGACTCAATGAAGTGTGGTTGGTGGCAAGGAAGAAATGTACATGAAACAAATACCTTTTTTTTTTCTTGGTTTTTATGTTGCTTAGAAGGTGTTTGATAAAATACCTATAAAACCATTGCTTCTATTTTACAAACAGTGGGATTTTGAAGGTGCAGTCTAGGTGTTTGTCGAAATGCTGCAATGGCGAACTCGGCTCAAACTTGGCTCGAGTTGCTGACCAAACCGAGCCAAGTTGGCCAGTTAGGCTCAAGGACCGAGCCAAGCCAAGCTGAGTTCGAACTGAGGTCAGCTAGTGGCCAGCTCGACTTGGTTCGACTGGATGTACACCATATGTACCACACACCAGTTATATAGTTGATGTATTGATGTCAGCAAGTTTTGTCTCATCATGAGGTATGTGTTATATCCAAACCATCCATACATTTTCAAGCTCATCTTAAGGCTTGAGATGAAAAATAAGACATATCTAACTATCAAGTGGACCACACTAAAAAAAGCTGCGGGAGATTGAACGTCTATCATTGAAACCCTTTTAGGGTCATGGGAGTTTTGGATCAATATGAAATTTGTTTTTCCTCTTCATCCAGGTCATTTTGACCTTATGTATAGATTGGATGGAAAATAAACGTTATGGTGGGCCCTATGAATTTTTTAACAGTGAAAATCATTATCCCCACTTCTATTTGTGGTGTGGTCAAGTTGATTTTTAGATATCATTCATTTTTTGGATTATGCTTTAAAATGATCTCAAAAAATGGATGAACTATGTGGATATAATAAATACATCAATGTAGGGCTCGTGTAACATTAATCTCCTTTGAACCGTTCATCTAACTCAAGCTCAAAGTAGCGTCAGCGCTCGGCACAGGTGTGTGGTACACCAGCCAATCCGACATGGCTGGTGTATAAACGTGCCTTGAGAAGCCTAACTCCGACGCTCCTTGAGCTCTAAGCTATAGTAATCGGTTGAAAGGAGATCAAAGTTATATGGCCCAAATATGATGTATTTATTATACTCACACCGTTCATCCATTTTACGAGATCATTTTAAAACATCATCCCAAAACTTAGTCATATCCAAAGCTCAATTGAAGCACACCACAAGCAGTGGGATAATGATTCTCACCGCCAAAATATTTGTAGGGCCACCATAAGGTTTATTTTCCATCCAATCTGTTTATAAGGTCACACAGACCTGGATGAAGAGGAAAAACAAATATCACATGATAGATCCAAAACATCTGTGACCCCAAAAGACTTTCAATGGTAGACATTCAATCCCCAGCTGCTTTTTGCAGTGTGGTCCACTTAATCTTTGGATCTGCCTAATTAGTTTTAGGGTCCACCATTATTAAGAAATCCCCAAATGGACAGACGTTTAGATATAACACATATCTCAAGATGGGACCCACAGAACTTAGTGACGTAAACACACCTGCCTTGAGCTCTGTTTTTTGCTGATTTTCTTCTTTTTTATGATTTTTATTTATTTTCTTGGATTTGATGGAAATCGTTGACAACGGGTAGATGATTCAGGGGAGTTTTGGTTTGCCCGAGCATGATGTGTTTGGGAATTGGACGCACCCTTTCATGGTGGGCCATGTGCATACGTATTATGTAAATCCATAACTTAGGTGGGCCACACTATATACAACAATCGAAAGTAGATGCCCATTCATTGAAACCTCTCCGAGTGTTTATAAGGCTTATTTGCGGTTCTTACCGAATAGATGTCTCACTTAGATGAGGGTTACACTAAATTTGAGGCCATTCTAAGACAGCTTAGCCGACCAAGTATTTTAAAGATGTTTTATGCATGATTATATTAAATTTTGTTATGAATATTGTGATCTTATATCGTTGATGACCCGATCTGAGAAGCATTGCTTATAATTATCTAATAATCATAATTTTAAAATTTTGACCAGTACTCGTGGGAGGATTTTAAATAAATATGTTTTGCAAAACATCTTAAATTTTACACGAGCAGCAAAAGCTTAGTAACTCTCGCTCGACTCGGCTAAAAAAAGCTCGATTCGACTCGGATCAAAACGCTATTCGAACTGACTCGAGCCATATTTTGGGCACTCGGAACATTTCGAGTCGAGTTTGAGCTGGACGTAGCTTGACTCGGATCGACTCGGTATTAAGCTTGACTTGCAGCAGCTGGGGTTTTGCTTCAAGTGTTCTTGGCAACTAAGCATGGGGTTTTGCTTGCAGCATCTTCCTTACTCTCCGACGACCACCACCAACGTCGTCTAGAGTGGGTGCGGGACGATGGGAAATGGTGTCCCGAAGGGCACAGTACCAACCCTTTCTTCCATCTTCCCTGTAGAAGAATCCCTGAAGGCCGCGAAGCACGTTGAAGACACCATATCCGAGCAGCAGAAACAGGTGGGCCACCTTCAACGCTTCATCGTTGACAACACTAACCTCATCAATCTTGTCCAGAAGCTTCACGACGATCTCTCCCATCCCATCATGGTCCCATTTGGCAAAGCAGCGTTCTTCCACGGTCGTTTGATCCACACCAACGATCTTCTAATTCTTCCTCCTATTTCATTTGAATTCGGGTGTCTGTTTTATTTTTATTCATTTTAGGGTTTTTTGTTTACCTCTAAAAAAAAAAAATCTTAAATTTTATATGTTTTAGGCATGTTTTCACATGGTTTTAGATGATATGGCCCTGAGTTTCGTATATAGTTGATTTTTTAGAAACTAAAGGGGACTCATCAAATGCATGGTGTTGATTTTCAACACACATCATGGCGGGGCTCACATAGCTCGACCTCATGGGAAGTTCCCATGAGGTCTACCTTATAGTACCACACACACACACACACACACACACACACACACACACACACACACACACACACACACACACACACACATATATATATGACATTTTATATTTAAAATGTCGTGTAGTTGATGGAGAGGTTGCAACTCCGACTGGTGCAACTAGGTTTTGAGTTGTGATTTCAGCCCATAGATACCCGCTGCACCCGACTCAATTGCGGTGCCGACTTGACTTGAGTCAATACCAGTGACCTGGTTGGACGCGGTCCAGATTAGTCCAGGCTAGACCTAGACTCGGATCGGGTCAGGCACCCGATTCGGTACTGAGTCGGGTCAATTTTGGGTTAGGTTTATTTCAAAACCAAATCGAGACAGGTAAGCCTCAACTTAGTCCGACTCGACTCAATGCCCAACTCTAGATGAGCCTCATAATTATGCCCTATACCTTAACATTGGTGTGGCATTTAATGGTTAGAGTGAATTTTATATAATCAGCATAGTAGTCCCTATAAGAGTTAAGGGTGGACGTCTCTCTTACAATTATTTCCTTTGGCATGGCTCATCTGAATCATAGGTCAGCGTAATTTTTCACCCTTGGCCTAACATGGGATTACACATCTAATAGTCTTAGTAGATCTCATATACACATCATGGTTTGTCCCATAAAAAATGAAGGGTGTGCCTTCTTATACTTTTTTCTTATACTTTTTTTTTTTCGAAGATGGACACCCACTCTTAATTACTTTTTTAATGGAGCCAACTGTAATGAGGTAGGTATAATCCACTCTGATCATTAGATGCTTATGCTATGTTATGCACATGGCTCAAAAATGAGTCTAACCAGTGATTCAGGTGAGCCACATAAAGGAAAATGATTTGGTAGAGAGACGTCCACCCTTGATATTTATAGGGCCTACTGTGATAATTATATAAAATCCACTCATACAATTAGATACCATGCCAAAACTTAGGCCCGGGGCTCAAATACAAGGCCCATCCATTATTTAGGTGAGCCACACGAAGGGAAATAGTTTAGAGGGTGAGTGTTGGACTATACACTGTTTCCAATCTTGTCATCTGCTTAAAACACGATGGGGTTGATTTTTGGGCCTTGGGCTTAACCTGAGATAATACACCTAGTGGTTAAGGTGGATTTCACATAAACACCATGGTGGAGCCCACCTGAGTGGGCAATCCCAACCAATTGCAGTTTCTTGGTAAAAGAAATACTTGTAAAATAAAGTACAGTGCTCTCTCTCTCTCTCTCTCTCTCTCTCTCTCTCTCTCTCTCTCTCTCTCAGCCGGGCTCGTGCTGGTTGAACAATACAGGTCGGGCTTGAACTGAGCTTAGCCCATTCTAAACCCAGCCTGTTGATACCCCTTTATGCCATGCCCATAATTCCAAGTTCTTGTGTACTATGCACTGTACTTAACCAAAATATCTGACCTTAAACAACCAACTTGAGGTAGGCACTCATGAATGAGTGCATGAAATATATTTACTGGAATTAAACAACAAGACAACCACTGTGGAGCAAAATACCAAGAACATAATATTTTCTTATTGGTTCAAAATTCAAATGCCACAATCACACAAAAGAATAGAGTGCATTAACCTATTCTCCTAATTACAACATAAAGATTAAATATAAATATACTGAGAAATTTATCATTTACAACCGAGTGTATGCTTTACTTAGCATGCAACCCATCTTTCCTGCCAACTCATCATGCTTCTGGAACATGCGATCCATGTAAAGTGGAAATGGTCCCCACCATTAAGATCACTATTCACACTGTTAAAATCAAGGAAAGGGCGAATGGTCTGACTCCGCGTTCGAGTGGGACCCTCCTTAATCAGCAAATGGACAAGAGTTCAAGACATTTGGCATTGATTGTGGGGCCCAGCGTTTGGAAGGCTCGGATGTCCTGCATTAGAATTTGGCGGCAAAGAGATGGCTGCATGCTTAGTATTAGGCAGTCTGTGGGCGATCCAGTTCCAAATGTAATATCGTCTCACCTAAAAAGTAAAAGTAATTGACGTGAACCCCCACCACCACCATCACCACCACCACCGCCACCTATATGTCTTTAGCAGCCGCCACCACCGCCCCCTCCACCACAACCACCTCCACCACCGCCTCCACCGCAACCCCCCCCCACCACCACCATCACCACCACCGCCTCCACCGCAACCCCCACCACCACCATCACCGCCCCCGCCATCACCACCACCGCCACAACCGCAACAACCAGTGAAATCACAATCTCCACAATCTTCACAATCTCCTCCGTTACGGCGATCTTTCTTTTTTTTGGAGCTATCCTCATCGTTACCACCGTCGCTACATGCAAAGATGATCATGGATATGATGGAGAGTGACAAGACCATCATGCAAAGAAAGAACAGGCCCATGGGAATTTGAAACACACCATCATAATCACCACCGCCCAACACCCTGGCCATCTCTACATTCTACGGTGTTGCCACGGAAGAAATGTGTATATAAGCATCTTGGGACATTGTATTCTCTCCTTCCTAATTTCCTTGAACCTTCCTTGGATTTCTTGTCCCAGAAGTATTGATTTTATGAGTCAACGGGAATAGAAATGTCGGCAATTGCCAAGTCTAGAGGAACATTCAAGTCAAGTCACATCCAACCGGTTGGAAATTAATTAATGGACTATTTCCAACCTATGGTTTGCGTGCCACACCCACCTATCCAAGATACGTGGGGCCCACCAAGATGTATATGTTTTATTCTCACCGTCCATCCATTTTGGCAGGTCAATTTAGGGCATTAATTCAAAAACGAGGTAGATCGACAGCTCAATTGGATGACACCACAGGAAATGGTGGGGACTAATGAGGCCCACCATTGAAAACTTCCAGGGGCCCACCATCATGTTTATTTGACATCCAACCTAGCCATAAGGCCACACAGACCTGGACAAAGAGAAAACACAAATATCAGCTTCATCGAAAACTTCTGTCACCTCAAGAAGTTTCCAACGGTAAGCATTGATTCCTACTCTTTCCTGTGGTGTGGTCCACTTGATCTTTGGATTTGCCTCATTTTTGGGTTCATAAACTTAAATGAGCTAAAAAAAAAAAATGGATGGACGATATGGATAAAATACACACATCTATATAGGGCCAACATAGCTTGGTCTATCCACGCAATCCACATCCCTACTAAATCATCCCACCCATAGGATTATCTTAGGTGTAAATTAATCTAATATTGGAATTATGGGCCACACATGGCATAGTTCCATCTGGCAATGCAATAATTGAATTGGATTGATAGCATCACCATCAAGGTGGGACCTAGAGAGCTATTGGGTGTACGCAAGTTTTATTGGTGTGAAGTACAAGAGACAACTCTCAATGTAGTTGTGTTGGATAAATGGCTTGTCTGGGGTGGTTGGATTGAGGAGAGGCAGACTTAGAAGAATCCTGATTTCCTCCCACCCAGCCTAAGCCTATATAAGGATGTGTTCAGTCCCCTAATCTTTATAGCTTTACCTTGCACATCTCTTCCTATTAGAGTTTGCTACCAAACATAAGTGGGGCAAAGGTGGAAGACCAAAAGACACGCCGCCATATTCGATCACCCCGACAAACAGTGAAATGGCCGATCAATATATGCTTTCTAATTCAATTTAATTCTCTAAATTGATTCTAGTACAAATCCTACAATTCACTGCAATGATTCCTGCACCCTAGCAACTTCACAGGTGGGCAACCCTATAGAAAAATAATGTATATATAGTCACTAATAAATGACAAAAAGAGCAACTTGGTCTCATTAGCGTAGCCCATCTGCTAATTGGATGGTAATTTCTTGTCAATTTCTGCCAACAAAACTATTTCTCATCCAAAATCCTATCCATGATAAAACGCCAATGGTCCATGGGCCCACCAGGTTGATTGCGTGAAATGCTCCTAAATGCTAGGCTCTGGGAACGAAAGTCAGTTAGAAGCGTTAGTCATGTGGGCCATACCAGTGGGAACCAATAGAATGGAATGCCTACCATAGGTTTTTATGTGGGGTTACACCGTGTGGGTATTTGGTTTGCTTACAAGGATGAAGAGAGATGCACAATCAACCTCATTCAAAACTCATGTGGGCCACGCCACGTGAGGTTAAAGGTTTTAGTCACAATTTTCGTTGTTCCTATTTGTGTTTTTATTTTTTTTATTTTTATCAGTGTGATCTTTTTATACGTACAGTAAAGATAAGTATTCTCAAATGATGGGAAGAGTGGATTTCATGCATGTATTTAACCTGGTAAGCCCCACAGAACTCTGCCCCTTCCAATGGTTGGAAGTAACGAGTCCCCCACGTGTGTATTGAAGTGATTCTTAGGGACGCGGAATGGGTATCTGATGTAGAGCGGATCACAGACACTTTCATGGCAAAGATGGACCAGAGAAGGCTGGATCAGAGGTGGAAATAATCTGGAGCATCAGAACCTTAAATCAGTCGTATCTTGTAAATCAGGATGAGTTTTCGACATATTATATATGATTTTGGGGTAGGAGAACCTACTTAAGCCAACCAACCCTACTATGCTGGGTTGCCCAAGCTGTATTTGTCAAATTCCATTAGATCGACGGTCAAAAGTCCCATTAAGTTTCATTTTCACTATAAATAGTAATTTTTATTTCCAGTATAACTTTTGATCCTTTGAATTGTAGAAGTCGTGCCCAACATGAAAAGGGCTTAGAAAAGCTAGGAGAATAATGTAGTTGAGCCAAATTGGACATTTACTAATTTTGGCCAAAAACCAAGTCTAATAGAGGTTGTATACAAATAGTAAGTTTACTATTTATAGTAAGTCACATTTTAGGGTGTTTGAGTTGTAGTTTAAATCTAAAACTTCATCTTAGGTTCGAGTTTCTTATTTAAAGAGTTGTAATTTCATTTTTTTATTATTATTATCATCAATTGAGTTATTTTGAATTTAATAGGAATTATTTTTGCCTTTATCCCTCGTGGATTGGAGAAAGCTCTGTGAGAGCTCTATGGATTTAGAGTAGTTACCCCCCGAGGAAGATGGTGTTCGATCTCATCACGTCCCTCGCCTCAGTACCCTAGCCATGCATGTGTTGAAGTGAGATGCTCAGGGATGTGGAATGGTATTATCCCTGTCCCACCCTAGCTAGGAAAGGACAGGGGCTCTTAAGGCCATTGTGATGTATAGTTTTTATGCACACTGTACATTTTACTATATCATTTTTGGGTATAAGCCCTAAAATGGGGTAGTTCTATGGCTCAAGTGGACCACACAATGGGGATTAAACACCTACTATTGAAAACATTCTGGAGGCAATAGAAGTTTTGGATCAAGTTGATATTTGTTTTTTTTTTTTTTTTTTCTTTTCCCTTTTATCCAGATTTATATAACCTTATGAATAGGTTGGATGGAAATTAATGGTAGGCCCTAAGAAGGTTTCAATGGTGAGTGTCATTATTGCCCATCATGTGGTCTACTTGAGCCTCACATCTACCGTATTTTTAGGCTTTTACCCTAAAATGATATCGAAAAATTAATGGACATTGTGATAAAACCCATACACCACGGATGCCACACAGAGCCCTGTCCATTCCTAGCTTGGTACTACCCAATCCGCATCGGATACTCAAGAACTAACATGGGAGCAGATTAGTTGATGGTGCGGCCCTTACCATGGGGCCCACCTTGATGTATGTATTCTACTTCCACACTGTCCATTTGTTTTTTCAGATCATTTTAGGGCATGAGCCTAAAATTGCAGCAGATCGCAATCTCAAGTGGACCATGCTAAAGAAAACAGTGGTGATTGAATGCCCCACTGTTAAAAACTTCATAAGGCCTACCATAATGCTTCCATCATGTTTATCTAATATATAACCTATTAGTAAGGTCTCATAAATCTAGATAGCTGAAAAAGACAAATATGAGCTTGATCCAAGACTTTTGTGGCCCACAAGAAGCTTTTAATAGTTAATTACCATAGTTTCCTATATTATGGTCCACTTGATATTTGGATTTGTTTCATTTTTGAGCTCACATCTTGATCTAACAAAATGGATGGATGGTGTGGATATAAAACACATTCATCATGGTCGGCCCCAAGTAGGGGCCGCATGGTCTTGGGTGAGGTGGGACCCTACCTAATCCGATCCTAGTTGAAGGGGGCACCAAGTACCCAGAGATGTACAACCTGTGGTGCGAGGATGACACAATGCCTAATTGTCTTCCTTCCAGAAAGAGAAAGATGCAAGGTTTGTGTGAGATCCTCGACCGGAGTTATCTATAATACCATACAACACCCGAGCTTTGTAAAGCTCACCATACAATACTCCAAACTGTTAGAGAGAGAAAGTTCTGATCAAATGCAGTGGGTAGTTTGATTGGGCTAACCAGATGCATGATCATGATCGATTTGAGGTCTAGGATCAACAACAGAAATTTTCTTGTTTGACATCGAATCTGATTAGTGGCCACTAAGGTCTCCCATTAAAGTATCAAATATAAGAACAAGATCAGATAAGCTAATAGTTTTAGATCTATCCAGAGACCTTCCTATTCATGATGCATGTCACATATGTAGAAGTTTAACTACCTCAACAAACTATAAAAAGAACATGTGATGAAGAGCTCGAGGCTCCACGTCAAACACGGCTACTTTTCAAATTATTTTTCATACATCTTTATTTTTATTTAAGTATAGCCTAACCTAGTTCTAGAAATTGCTTCTATCCAACGTTCATTGCAACAATACCGTAGGATTAGATAAAATGTCCACAACCCTAAGTTGCTAGATTTCGATTAACTAAGTTATTACTTAGGCGATCACACCTATCTGGTCACCTCCTATTGACCTTTCACCTCGATCATTTGTTCTTATAGGCCGGTCAGGTATTTATGTCTCATTTGTTTATTTATTTATGTTATTTTATAATACTTTGTTAATTGTAATGGGCCACATATTCAATTAATGGAATCGACATTGTTCAACCTTTCTTTTATTTATGTGTTTATATTCATTTTTTAAGGAATTTATTGCTTTTACTAGTGTAAGAGAGAGTCCTTATATATAAGGCAAAAATAATAATAATAATAAATCCATCAGGAAGGACGGCCGACTCCTACCATTTTGCAAATCGCCTTATCGTTGATCACAACTGGTGATTGCAAGGATAAATGAATCTTATTTCTAGTGTCTAATTAGTTTGACTTAGCACAGGGGATACCAATGGTCTAATCGAATATTGGTTCAAGTATGAATTTGTCACGCCTACACTTCTTAACCACATACAAATTCTAAATACATGCCCTCAATCACACATGTGGCCTTGTATCTATTAAATTGACATAACAAGTACATTGAAAAATAAAGTAATAATGAAATGACAAAAATCTCTTTAACTCAATGTACACAAGTGGTACTCCCAATGATAAGATTAATATGATTTTCCGGGTGTGGAACTTAAGGCCTGTTTGAAATGTAGAATTAATTAATAGTATTGAATTGCATTAGGTGGAATTGACACCATTATTACAAAAATATTATATGTCTAGAAATACTATAGTAATTTGATCATCCAATCCTATGTTTGGGATTAAATTCTTATGAGAAAAACATGTATTAGGTGAAACATATGTTTAGTAGACCATGAACTTGTAATTAATGGGCTAGATTTCACAACTAATGCCGGTCACCTGCATGTATATGTGACTTGAATATCATGTGTAAAGTGCATATATGAATAATATGAATGAATGACCTAGATAAAACACATGCATCAATGTGGGGCCCCATAGATGTAATGTATTTCAAAATCCACCAGAAATTCTATTATATCTTCCACTAGGATTGAATTATATGATATCTAAATTAATTCAATCATTCCTGCCACTTCCAACACCAAATGGAATTCACATTGGATCAAATGCAATTTTATACCACCTAATCCCATGTTTCAAACAGGCCCTAAACAGTTGAGATCTCTTCTTGATTGGCTCCTTGAATATTCTAAGTTCAAGCATAAATGTCAAATATCTCCTACTTAAATATAATATGAGACATGAAACCCTCTTATATCTGTTATGAAAATATAGAGTGCTAATAGCACCACTGATTAACTTCTCACAAGTGAAATGACAGAATGTGTTTAGTGCAGTCATAGAAAATTGAGTTAGACGCAATATAAATTACTACTCTACGACTTGAGTGCGGCCCTCCCGAGACTAGTGCGTGGATCCTTTCTCTTGGATAAAGCTGGAATGGGAAATATTAGGTTTGTGTAGCGGGGTTCCACCCGGGTAGCTGGGCTCTCTCTGGTTTCTTTGTCCTTTTCGGGGAATTCTTTCCTTTTCGGGGAATCCTTTCCTTCTCGGGGAAGTCTTATGTGCAGACAGTAGTATATGATAGGAGGGGTCCTCTCCTTTTTGTAAGGATCCTCCTGAATGGCTGTATATTTTCCCTTGGTAAATTAAAAAGAATTTCATGAAAAAGAATAAAAAATAAAATAAAAATTACTACTCTACGCAATTTAATTTGAATTACTTATATGCTATGTAAGAATTTCTATGTGCTTGTGTGTTATCCTTCAACAACCAACTTGAGGTTGGCTAATTGGAAAGGAGTTATTTGATACTCTAGTAGTGTATGACTCTTGATATAATATATGCTGGCACTTATTAAAAACGTGCACAAATAGAATATATTTACTGGAATTAAACAAAAAAAGCATCCATTGTAGAGTGAAATATCAAGAATACAATTTATTTATTTTTGGTTCAAAATTCAAATGCAATAAAGATACACAAGGATAGAGTAGTTTATACACAAAAAGCCCTTTCATTCCCTCTCTACACAGGTTGCTGGAACTCTTGGTACCAATTGGGACTCATCCTCGACCTCAAAGAAACTCTTGGTACCAATTGGGACTCATCCTCAACCTCAAAGAAACAATGAACCTTCGCTTCACTGACCCTCCATCAAGGCAATTCAGTTGCAAATGGCCTTGCAAAACTTGCAAGTAACGGGGCTACCCGGACAACAGATACTGATCAAAATCTCTTCTTCCGAGCAATATCAAGGGCTCTCTAGTGATGGACAAAGCCGGCATTGGGATGATTAGGAGGATAAAAACTAAAAAGGGAGTGGACTAACTCCCTTTGGGCTCCTCTGATAGAGAATTGCTTCTGCGGTTTCCCCAACTCTCACTTCATCTGTCCCGGTTTTCAGATTCTTCGCATTGAAAGTTGTCCCTGCTCTTCCTTGTCCAAGGCCACGTCTGCTACTAGTGTATCTCCAAATGATAGGTGTGGTAACATACTCTATTGAGCCCACCCCAAGTCTAAGTCTGTAATTTTCCATATTCATCTAATACAAGGGGCTTTGCCCCACCTTATATATATATATATATATATATATATATATATATATATATATATATATATATATATATATATATATATATATAAAACCGTATTGCACTAACAACACCAAGATTGGATATAAATGAATTGAAGAAATTGATCATCAACAATATGCTAACTTAGCATGCAACCCATTTTTTTTTCACGCCAACTCGTCATTCCTGTAGAAAATGCGATCCATCTAAAGTGTAGGGGGCACACCATTGAGATGATCACCATGCACGCTGTTAAAATTAAGAGAATGGCAATTGTCTCATCTGCTGTCCGAGTGTGACCCTACGTATGAGTGCATTTGGTCGTCCTACACGAGTGACAATTTGGTGGGAAAGACAGGGCTGCTTGCATAGTTTAAAGCTGTCTTGTGGTGATCCATTCTCAAATGTAACATGGTCTCACCTAACTAAAAACCCATATGCACTGTCTTTAATAAGACACCACCAACACTGCTGCCTACACTAGACCCGCCTCGATCACCCCTGCCTCACCAACCCCCTCCACCACCGCCTCCACTCCACCCGCCTCCACCACCCCCGCCTCCAAAATCACCTCCACCCCGCCTCCACTCACCCACCCACCTCCACCACCACCGCCTCCAAAATCACCACCACTCCACCCGCTTCCACCACCCCCTCCAGTCCACCCGCCTCCACTACCCACTTCACCACCACCACCCACTCCACCGCCACCCACTCCACTATTGACTTCACCACCACCACCACCTCCGCTACTCACTTCACCACCACTACTACCACCACCTCCACCACAACTTCACCACACCCGCCCCACCACCAACTTCCCCACCACCACCTCCACCACCCACTCCACCATCCCCAAACCCACATCCGCCGCCCCCTCCACCACTGCCTCCATCATCACCACCGCCGCCTCCGTCATCACCATCATCACCGCCGCCTCCGTCGACGCCACCGCCGCCGCCGCTGCTGTCATCACTACTACCGCAACAGCAACAACAAACAATATCCCAATCTCCACCGTAATTTCGGCCGCGTTCTTTCTGTTTCTCAGAGCTAACCTTGTCATCACCACCGTCACTACATGCAAAGATGATCATAGATATGATCGAGAGCGACGCGACCATCATGCAAAGCAAAAACAAGCCCATGGGAATTTGAGACACACCATCGTAAGAACCCCCACCCAAAGCATCTATGGTCACCCTCGCCATCTCTACCTTGTACGATGTTGCTACGGAAGACCTGTTTATATAGGCGTCTTCGGACATTCTAGTCTCTCCTTCCTAATTTCGTCATTCTTTCCTTGGATTACTTGCCCCAAAAGTATTGTTTTGATAAGTTAATAGGCAATATAGGAGTCAAGAATTGCTATGCCCCCAGGAATAAACTAAGTCAACGATTTCTAAGCCCACAGGCATATACAAGTAAACGGTTGCACAGGCTACCACGTATGTTAGAGGGAGCTGCTCCCGGTTCGACAATAAGTTACCATTTACCCCATATATGACTTCCAAATCTATGATTTGCAAGCGACACCAACCTGCCCTGTGGAGTCCACCATGATGTATATATTTTATCAGGCCGTCCATCCATTTTGCCAGCTCATTTTAGGACATGAATCAATAAATAAGGCAGATTGACAAAGCTCATGATGACAACACATGAAATAGTGGAGATGATACCCACCACTCTTGAAAACTTCTCAGGACCCACCATGATGCTTACTTGCCATTCAACCTGTTTAAGGTTACACATACCTGGATGATGGGAAAGCACAAATATATGCTTGATCCGAAACTTTAATTTGTGGCCTCTAAGAAGTTTCCAATAGCAATCCACATCGTTTTCTGTGATCCTATTCATTTGAGTTTTGGATTTTATTTTATTTTTTACGTTCACATCCTAAATGAGCTGGCAAAATTGATGGCCTCTGGATCTACAGGCAATCTCCGTCCTTATTTGGTCATTCCAGCATGAGGATGACCTTATGTGGGCAACAATATAAAAAATAATGTTGAAAGTTATCTGCTGTATGGTAATTTATGGTCCAGCTATACACTCATATATAAATATACCTGTAAAAGAAAATTATTTCTTGTCCAAAATTCTACACTTGTTAAGATACACATACTTTGTGGACTCACCATCTTAATTGTGTGACATTAAGGCTTGGGAATAAAAATCAGGGGAAGTTTAAGACATGTGGGACAGTGGGAACAATGGGAATGGTGTGGGGTCGCCGTGATGTGTTATGATGTGTTATCTTTCCTCAAACTCAGGTGAGAATGAAGGGAAGAGATACAAAATGAACTTCATTTGAAACTCAGGTGGGCCACACCAAGTGAAGTAATTAGAGGTGTTAGGCACAGTTAACATGTTTCCATTAAAGCTTTTTTAATTATTATTATTATTATTATAATTATTATCATCATTATTATTATTATTTTTTGTATGTAGGGTAAACATAAGTGTTCTCAAGTCCTCTCATTTAGCCACGTGTGTGTTGAAGTGAGGCTCAATCGAGTATTAATCGAAAAAAAAGTCGTACAGGATTAAATGTACATACACATGTACACGGATATTACACGTGCTATATATAGCATGTCTGGCACACCACTTCCGGCCCTCCCTGTGCCTTGCACATGCTGGTTCCTCTAAGTGGAAAATAGGCGAATCTTGTTTTGTTTTATCAGAAACATCTCTTAGAAAATAAAAATAAAATATTTGTCATAAATTAATAAATTATTTTAAAATTTAAATTCTTTATGTACATAATTAGTTAACTCTTAGATGATTTTCATGATAATATTGAAATAATTTTGCAATAAATTTGTAAAAAGTTATAAAAAAAAATCTTCTACTATTACCATGATAATGTCGTTTAGCTACTGTTTTGTGAGATTAACATTGTACACACATATTACACATGTACATACATATTACATGTGTGTAATATGTTTCTAAATAATTATACATACACATGTACACACACATATATTAGATTTTGGCCTTTCGCTTACAATCTCCAGAGCCAAATCCAAATACATCAGCCTTCTCTGACTGATGCCCACGCATGGCATACTCCTGGGCAGGGTAGCCGCTTCAAGAATATAAAGATAGCAGTTTGAGGTACTCCAATATAACCCAACATTGAGAAAAACGGTGGAGGCCGGAGAGGGCATGAAAGGGCATCGTGTCTCCTTTCATAGGAGATCCAAACCTTCCTTCGACGCCCGGCGAAAATTAATCCCAGATCCAAAATGCCTATTCGTCAAAAATCTGCCGTTCAGTTGCTTGACAGAAGACGTGCTCAAGACCTTTCAAAAATATGGAAGAATTTCTGAGGTCTTTCTCCTGTTTTCCCAGGTACTTCCAAATCTAGAGGCTATGAATTCGTGCTCTATTTCTACGAAGACAATGCTCGGACCACTAAGGGCGTTCTCGATGGCAAAAGAATTGATGGTAGAGTGGTCTCCATGAAAGAGGCCCGACTTAGATCTACTCAACGGCCGAGGTCCACCGACGAGATGCATCCAGTTCAGAAGCAGAACTTGAAAGGAAAGAAACCAGATATTGCTGCCCAAGGTGGGGCTCCTCCCCCTACGAGAAGATGGTAAAAAATAGGGACAATCCCCAATCCGGAACATCGGGGATTTTGTAGGGTGTTTGCGGACCCAATGCAAGTCTCTCGGAAGATGGATGAACTAGACCTTGGTTTGGTGGGCTCCTCAGGTAGCAAAGTGATATCCATCCTCCAGATTATAGATGGTATCAGATCATCCAGATTCAATGCTTCTGCTATTGATGTAGCTAGGATTTCTCCCTATCAATTTCTTATTTCCTTCAAATCCAGGAAGGAACTCTCAAACTTCGTGACAGACACAACTCCTTGGCAAAACATGGGTCTGGTGGAGATTACCCCATGGTCTCCATCGATTTTGATGGAAGATGAGGAGACATGGATCCACCTTTTGGGAATCCCGGCCCATGAGTGGTTTGAATCGGTTATCCATGATTTGGGTAGTCTTTTTGGGGAAGTGATATATGCATAGACACATTATCCAGATTTGGCATTTTCTAGATATTTGCAAGAGTAAATGTGTCCAAGATGAAGGGATCGTCCCTCCATTCTCCAATCCAGATCCAAGTGGCAGGTAACTCGTATGAAATCAGAGCCCAAATCGAAGGTATGAATGAAGAAGTCCATCCCGGTGATAAGAAACTCCAGAACTCAATTTCGAACAGAGGCCCAGACAATGATGATAATCGCTCAGGAGAGGACAAAAATACAGAGAAAGCGATGATTGAGTATGCTTGTATTGAGGCTAGTGATAAGGCTACCTCCAATTTCTCTGGCATTGAAAGTCGAAATACCTCTTCTAATCACAGTCAATATGCTCGAGAAAATGCCACAGAGAACCGCGACTCCTCTCCAACTATTCCATCAGATATCCATTTCTCTCCAAGCCCCACAGGCAGCTATAGTTGATGCTCTGTTCTCAAGTCCCTCAGTCCATCCCCATGATAGACCTTCCTACGATCGAACAATGGCTACATCCCGGAGAGCAGATCCTCCCTACCCCAGCTGCGAGAAGAAGTCCAAAGCAGATGCTCCCCGACGACCCGTTCTCTTCTCTGTCTTCCCCTGCTAGCCAAGAAAACCTTATTCTCCCTCAGGTGCGCAATCCTAACCAATACCAACCAGTTGACTCTCATATCTCAGTGCATCAGGCAAGAGAGTTCGTATTATGCTCCACTTCCCAGTAGCAATCTTCTGCTGATAGACAGACCCCATATCAGAGTCTATCCATATCAGTCAGGAATGGTGAATCGCTGCAGGATATTGTCTCCTCTCCTAATATCACCCCCATGTCTTAGCTAGACGCAGAGAGAAATTCTCTGCCTCTCAAGGGTCTAACTGACGGTTGTTTCTCAGTTTACAGACATCTAGATCTCACTGTTGATCTATCTCCTATTTATCCCAACACACTCAAAAGAAGGGCTGGCTTATCAGGAAATGTTTCTGATGGATAACATTATCTGGAATGCCCGTGGTATGGCCAATGCACACACAATTCGTACAAGGAAAAGGCTCACTCGGTCCTATAAGTCATCGATTGTTGCAATTCTCAAACCTATGGGAAGAGATAGTCAGAGAGTGGGGATCGGTCTCAAATTAGGATTCCACTCCTCCATCTCTAAAGCCTCTGAAGGCAGGAAAATCTTGATCTTCCACCGTAATGATCTTCTTATTTCAGTCATAGGCAAGTCTAATCAAATGATTTCTTTAGATGTATGTATGCAGAACCAGATGGCTAGTCTCTAGATATCATTTGTCTATGCTAAATGCTCTAGATTCAGTAGGAGATTTCTCCAGAGTTCCTTGGAGACCAAGCTCTCCCGACCCATGGGCAGTATGCGACGACTTCAATGCAGTTCTTGATTCTTTAGAGCGGCTCGGCTACAGGAGTCAAGATCTGGACAATGCGTGTGAATTCAAAGAAGTTATCGATAAGGCCGGGCTGTGTGATGCTGGATTTGTAGGCAATGGATTCACCTGGTGTAACAACCATGCTGGACTCTCTCAAGCCTGGTCAAGGCTAGACAGAATCCTCTACAATGATAGTTGGATGCATAGCTTCCCCAGTTTCCTGGTTAAGCACCTCCCCACATTAAATTCAGATCATGGTCCTCTTTTGATGACCTTTCCCATGGCCTCCCCATCAGTTCCCAGGCCCTTCCGCTTTCAGCGGATGTGACTTCTTGACGAGACCTTCTCCCACGTTGTTGAGAAAGCTTGGGCGGTAGACCTCTCCTCTCAGCCCATGATTAACCTTCTGCTGAAACTGAAGAAAGTTGAGATGGACTTGAGAATATGGAACTATGACATATTTGGGAACATTTTCCAAAATATCCATAAAGCCGAGCAAATGCTGACTCTCTTGGAGACCAGCGCTCAGTCTAATCCCATGGTCTCCTCAGCCGATCTGGCAGAAGCTAGGCTCCATCTGGCCAAGATGGAACTCGCAGAAGAAATCTTTTGGAAGCAGAAATCCTGGAATTCCTGGTTAGAAGAAGGAGATAGAAACACAAAAATTTTCCACCTCTCGGCTTCGAAAAAGGTCAGAAAATTGGGAATCCAGGAAATCCATTTGGGAGAGGCAGGGATAGTGTCTAACCAGCCTTCCATCCAATGATAAGCAGTTAAATTCCTGCATTCCTTGCTGTCCTCAAAATTAACAACTACCTCATCCTCAGCTACAGAAGATCTCCTGGATCACATCCCTCCCGTTATTTCTGAAGATGATAACATAATGCTGATGCAAGTCCCGTCTTTGGTCGAGGCTAGACAAGTAGTGCAAAAAGTTCCCAAAGATGGTGCGCCTAGGCCTGACGGTCTTTCAGGAGCCTTCTATTCGGGTTGTTAGAACATCATAGGTAAAGATATCCGCTCTGTGGTTTTGGCATTTTTTCAAGGGGCTGAGCTGCCAAGGTCATTCTCCTCCACGCTAGTCTGCTTAGTTCCAAAAAATCAGGGGGCTAGATCCTTTGCAGACTATAGGCCAATCAGCCTATGCAACGCAGTGTATAAGATATTCACCAATATAATCGCTACTAGGCTAAGTGCTCTCCTCTTAAAGCTGGTCTCCTTAGAGCAAGGTGCCTTTGTTAGGGGCCCGGTCGATTGTGGAAAACACTGCCCTTGCTCAAGAAATTTTCAGAGACTTAGATGGGAAAGTCCGGGGAGGTAATATAGTGCTAAAACTTGACATGGAGAAAGCGTATGACAAGGTTGAGTGGAATTTTCTGCATATGGTCCTGCTGAAATTTGGGTTTGATGCTAGCTGGGTAAAGCTAGTCGAATCTTGCTGGAATAATAACTGGTTTTAAGATCTAGTTAATGGGGTTAGTTGCATTTCTTCAAGTCCTCCTAGGGTTTGAGACAAGGCGACCCCCTTTCTCCTAGCCTTTTCATTCTTGCCTCTGAAGTTTTCAGCAGGGGTTTATCTAGGATGAGCTACCAAGGGCTATGTACTCCATTCAAGGTGAAGCTTGGCTGCAAACAGATCTCCCATTTGATATATGCGGACGACATTGTTTTGTTCCTCAACGGCTCCAGCAAGTCTCTACATGTGGTCAAAAAATTCATCTCCGACTACCTGTCTGTCTCAGGCCAAAGGGTGAACCTGTGAAAAAGCTCCTTCCATTGCTCATCTAAGATGTCCTCTGCAAGGATTAGAAGAATTCAACAGATCCTTGGCATTAACAAAGCAGTAGAAATTTCTCTTACCTGGGAGTTCTGATTTTCAAAGGCCGAACCAAAAGCTCCTTATTCGCCCCCTTGCAGGGCAAGCTGGCTACCAAGATTCAAGGCTAGAGTGCCAGAATTCTCTCCCAAGCTGGTAGACTCGCCCTCATCTCATACGTTCTAAGCAATACCCCATCCATACCTTAACAACCATGATTGTTCCCAAGAAAATACTGAAGGAGGTAGAGAGGATGTTTGCTAATTTCCTCTGGGGCTGGTGGGAAGGAAAGCCTAACCTTTATTGGAGAAGATGAACCTCCATTGCCATGCCAAAAGCTGAGGGTGGACTGGAGATTAGAAAGTTGAAGGATGTCATGCAAGGACTTCATCTGAAGATGGCATGGAGTGCCAAACAGTAGGAGAACGACAGTTTGTGAGGTCAATTCATCCGCTCTAAATACTCGATCATCTCGTCTACCAACATCTCTACTAGTCCTTGAAGATTACTAAATGATGCCTTACCCGTTGATGATCTCATTCAAATGAAAGGAATCCAGTTGGCGTCTATTTGCAATTGCTATAATAATATGTCAACAACAGGCCCTCAAGTCGAATCTCTCTCATCTCTTCCTTCTCGGCTCTCTCGCAGACAATGTGTGGCAGCGGTCTGCAGCTTTCTTCGGAATTCCGTTGTTTCGTCAGTCCTCCATCCAGAACCGACTTCATTGGTGGTGGCATAGACCACTTCCCCTTGGCAGCAGACAGGTGGGCATCTGATTGGCCCCAACGTTCATTCTATGGGAGGTTTGGAAAGTTAGGAATGCTGCCAGATTCGGCAATTCGACATCCTCTGCTTCAGTTGTTTTTTATAAGATTAGATGGTGGTTCGACCCTCTTCCCCCAGATTGCGAGAAATATCCAGCGTCGTCGCCCCTCTTCCTCTTCAGCTCCCGCATCCTTCCCCTTTGTCGGTTCCCCCCGCCCAGCCCGTTCATTCTCTTTAGTCAAGTGGGTGAAGCCCAGAGAGGGTCTCTTCAAGTTAAATGTGGACGGTTCTGCTCTCTCAAATCCAGGTCTAGCAGGTGCCGGGGGCATTTGCCGAGATCATCTCAGCAATCCGATCTTCACTTTCGTATGCGGCTACAAGGCAGCTTCCAACAACACAGGAGTTGCGGGCAGTCCTCGATGGTATAAAATTCTGTTTGGATCTCAGCCTCCCCAACATCCTCATCAAGTCAGATTCCAGTTGGGTGGTGTCTTGTCTCACGAAGGCTTCCTCTGCTTCCTTAAAATGATCCTACTGGCTGACTAGGATCAAGAAACTCTCATCTCGGGGAAACTTTCAGATAGCTCATGTTCTTAGAGAAGCTAACAATCCGGCAGACAAAATGGCCAAAATCGGCAGCAAAGCGCAATCCAATAGGCTCTTTCATGGTCTTTCCTCCCTCCCTCACTTGATTAAAGTCAGGCTTAGGCTACATTAGGGAATTTAGCATATGATGGGGTCCAGGCTTTTTTGCCCCGTACCTACGAGGCTTCCATGGTCAATGGAAAAAAAGATAGTTTCTTCCCATGACCATATTACACGTGGGATAGTGCTCTGGACCGGTCGAGGTTCGAGTGCCCTGCACGACTCGAAGTCTCAAGTGGTCGATAGTGCTATTTTTTTGTTTTTATTATAAACATCTCTTAGAAAATAAAAATAAAAATAGTTGTTTATAAAGCTAAATTATTTAAAATTTTAAAGGTGGTTAGTCAAACTTAGATGATTTTCACGATAATATTGAAATAAGCAATAAAATTGTAAAAATATAAAAAATAAATAAAAATAAAAAAAATCGTTATCACAGTGTGCCATTTAGCTTTTTTGTGAAATAATATTGTACACATAGTTGCACATGTACACACCTGGGATACACGGTAAAGGAATTATTACACATGCACACACAAACTATATAAGCATGGGCACACCACTTGACCTTCCATCTATGTTGGTTTTCTAAGTCGTAGGCTCACTAAAATATCTCTTAGAAAATAAAAATTACTTTTTATAAATTAATAAATTATTTATGTCCATAATTAGTTAAATTTAGATAAATGGTTTTGAAATATCAATAAAAGTGAAGAGTTAGGGAGAAAAAGAGAAAAATTTCTACTATTATAGATAATGCCATTTAGGAGAATAACATTGTACACACATATTACACGTGGATGTTTCTCTAATTATTGCAGATGTACACACATATTACCCGTGCTATATATAGCATGTTTCATTCACTTTGACCCTCTCTCACATGTTGGTTCTCTATTTCATCTTATTTTGTTTTTATCAGAAACTCTCTTAGAAAATAAAAATCAAAAGAGTTGTTATAAATTAATAAATTCTTTTAAATTTTAAATTATGGATTGTTAAACCCTTAGATGAGGTCACGATAATATTGTGGTAAAAATTTATATTTTAAAAAAAATCTTCTACTATTTTGATAATGGTTTTCCACGTGAGAATAAAATCTCTCCACTGGTGGTATGTGATTGAGCTTTGATTTCCTAATGGTTTCACACATCTTTCGCGAAGGGAATTGTGTGGCAGATGGGCTCGCTAGGTTGGATAGTTCCGGAAGTCCTAACTGGTTGTTTACAAGTTGTGCGGATCTCTCGGGGCCCATTCGTGGTTTGCTACACAGGGCCGGGCACAGTGAGAGGAAATTGTCCTCAATAAGGAAGTGCACATCTAGTCCTTTCTGTCCTGGGGGCCTGGCTGGTAGGCTTTTGGGTTGGTTTTTCGTGTAGAGGTGTATGGTGGTTGTTAGAGGGATCATATGATAAGATAGCTCATTTTTTGTGAGGCCCGAACAATTTCCTCAATTGGCTCCTCAAACACTCTTGTATAAATATGATAGGAATATCAAAAATGCTTGAATTTGTCTAACCTGGTTTATAACACCTTTTATGAAAAAATTAGCTAATTGGTTCATGTAAAATGATTATAACACTAGTGGCCAGCTTCTCACAAACGAAAAAAGATACGTTTCTTCCAAAATAAATAAATAAATGTACACACATATTACACGTGCTATATGTAGCATGTCTGGCACACGACTTCCGACCCTCCATGTGCGCTGCACATGCAGGTTCCTCTAAGTGGTCGATAGTGTCATCTTATTTTGTTTTTATTATAAACATCTCTTAGAAAATAAAAATAAAAATAGTTGTTTATAAAATAATAAATTAATTTGAATTTTAAATTATGACAGTTAGTCAAACTCTTAGATGATTTTCACGATAATATTGAAATAATTTTGCAATAAAATTGTAAAAAGTAATATAAAAAAAATTAAAATTAAAAAAAATCGTTATCACAATAATGCCATTTAGCTACTTTTTTGTGAGAATAATATTGTACACATATTGCACATGTACACACATATTACACGTGTGTAATATGTTTATGATTAATTATACATACACATGCACACACATATTACATGTGCTATATATAGCATGTTTGGCACACCACTTCCGACCTTCCATCTGCGTTGCACATGTTGGTTCCTCTAAGTGGTCGATAGGCTCATCCTATTTTGTTTTTATCAGAAACATCTCTTAGAAAATAAAAATAAAAAATACTTTTTATAAATTAATAAATTATTTATGTCCATAATTAGTTAAACTCTTAGATAATTTTCATGGTAATATTGAAATAATTTTGCAATAAAATTGTAAAAAGTTATAAAAAAAGAAAAAATTTCTACTATTATCACGATAATGCCATTTAGCTACTTTTTTGTCAGAATAACATTGTACACACATATTACACGTGTGTAATATGTTTCTGATTAATTATACATACAGATGTACACACATATTACCCGTGCTATATATAGCATGTTTGGCACACCACTTCTGACCCTCCATGTGCGTTGCACATGTTGGTTCCTCTAAGTGGTCGATAGGTTCATCTTATTTTGTTTTTATCAGAAACGTCTCTTAGAAAATAAAAATCAAAATAGTTGTTATAAATTAATAAATTCTTTTAAATTTTAAATTATCATAATTAGTTAAACCCTTAGATGATTTTCACGATAATATTGAAATAATTTTGCAATAAAATTGTAAAAATTTATATATATTAAAAAAAAATCTTCTACTATTATCACGATAATGCCGTTTATCTACTTTTTTTTGTGAGAATAACATCTCTATCCTCAGGAACGTGAGATATTTGGTATGGTCTAGAGCAATTGAGAGGAGATGAGCTTTCCTAATGGTTTCACACATCTTTCGCGAAGGGAATTGTGTGGCAGATGGGCTCGCTAGGTTGGATAGTTCCGGAAGTCCTAACTGGTTGTTTACAAGTTGTGCGGATCTCTCGGGGCCCATTCGTGGTTTGGTACACAGGGCCGGGCACAGTGAGAGGAAATTGTCCTGCACATCTAGTCCTTTCTGTCCCGGGGACTGGCTGGTAGGCTTTTGGGTTGGTTTTTCGTGTAGAGGTGTATGGTGGTTGTTAGAGGGATCATATGATAAGATAGCTCATTTTTTGTGAGGCTAGCTCGAATGGTTTTATAACATTTTTATCTATTAATATATAGTTAAAAAAAAAAAAAAAATTGGCTCCTCAAACACTCTTCTTTAAATTCAAGCATGAATATCAAAAATGTCTAGCTTGAATATAATATCTAACAAATGCAATCTTATAACACCTTTTATGAAAAAATTAGCTAATTGGTTCTTAGATTACATATGGGGAGTGATTATAACACTAGTGGCCAGCTTCTCACAAACGAAATGACAGAGGGCCTTGATGTGCTTGGTGCGGTCATGAAAAAGAAAAAGAAAAAGAGAGAGATAGAAGACAGTGTAAATCACTACTTTGCACAATTTAATTTGCACTACTTGTATGTTATGTATGGAATTTTTAAGTGCTTGGGTATTATCCACCGTCCTTTACCAAGATATCAAACCTTCAACAACCAACTTGTGGTTGGCTACACCAGATAGTGTATGACTCTTGATATGCAGGCACTCATAAAAAGTGCACACGTGGAATATATTTACTGGAATTAAACAATAAAAATTGCAGTGAAATACCAAAAATACCTTGTTTTCTTATTGGTTCAAAATTCAAATAATGCCAACGACAGAAAAGAACAGATTGCTTTAACCCATTCTCCTTACAACACCAAGATTAGATATAAATGTACTAAGAAATTGTTCATCTACAACCGAGTATATGCTAACGTAGCATGCAACCCACTTTTCCCGCCAACTCATCATTCTTTTAGAAAATGCGCCACTCACTGTTAAAATCAACGGAATGGCGACGGTCTGACCTAGCGTCCTTTGACCCTCCTTATGAGTGGATGGACATGACTTCCGAGCATTTGGTATCCATGGTGGGACCCAACGTTTAGATGGTTCGGATGTCCTACACGAGTGAAAAATTGGCGGGAAAGACAGGGCTGCATGCTAAGTTAGTATTAAGCTCTGTAGGTGACCCCTTCTCAAATGTAATATGGTTTCCCTTGAGTAATAATTGAAATACTGCACTATCTCTAACACAACCCCTCAACTGCCTCCACCACCTCCACCACAACCCCCTCCACCACCACCACAACCGCCACCACCGTCAGCACCACCACCATCAGCACAACCACCGTCGCAGCCGCAACAAACACTGATATCCCAATTCCCATAATCTTTTGGACGTTCTTTCTTTTTCTTAGAGCTATCTTCATCGTCACCACCATCACTGCATGCAAAGATGATCATAGATATGATCGAGAGTGACACGACCATCATGCAAAGGAAGAACAAGCCCATGGGAATTTGAAACAAACCATCATGGTCACCACCACCCAAAGAATCTATGATTACCCTCGCCATCTCTACTTTCTACAATGTTGCCAAGGAGGAAGAGACGTTAATATAGGCATATTGGGACATTGTAGTCTCTCCTTCCTGTTTTTTTCCTTGTACCTACCTTGGATTACTTGCCCCAAACGTTTCGCTTTCATTCAAAGGGAAATGCTCATGCATCTGCTTCCAGGCTTGTACAAGTCAAAGTCAACAAATGTAGAAGTCAACAATTGTAGAAGTCAACAATAGTACAGGCCGCCACATAAGTCAGCGAAAGAGATACTCACATCCAACCGGTTGGACAATAAGTTACCGTCCACCCCACGGATTACTTCCAACCTATGGTTTGCGTGCGAAATCCACCCCGTCCAGTAGGTTGGCCCCACCGTTAGGATGACCTTCCGTGAAAATCAGTCTAATTTATTGCCCAGCTGGACAACATCCTAGAAAATAATGTATTCCCACTAATCAGTCTTATTAGTGGAGGTAACCATGAGGACGTCGGTCGTACGAGAGGTGTTTAAAATTATTCATTAGTTGAAAAGCAGGGCCTTTTTGTCTGACTACACGTTCACACTTACACATGCATGCACTCATGTGAAGATGTAATATATATATATATATATATATATATATATATATATATATATATATATATATATATATATATATATATATATATATATATATATACCATGCGCTCGAGCTCACGATAAGGTTTTTTTGTGAGGTCGAGCGTGTGTATCGGAGCCCCACAAAAGAAGTGATGCGTGTCGACCATCAACACATCTTTCTCAGAAAGCAGGCCGTGCATTTCATGGGTCCTCTTTAAATTATGGGATATCTCAAAAATCAGCCATATACGGAACTATTTTTAGGTGGGCCATACCATCTAAATTATGTGAAGACACCGTTAAAACATATAAAAGCACTTGGTGGGGCCCACTTGAGTTTTCATGCAGTTGAAACTTGGTACGAACCCTCATTCAAGTGGGACACACATAATGGATTAATCTATTTGATTTTTGAAAACCACATCTCGGATGGGCTTCATTTGCAAATCACATCCTTGGAAGACGGTGCTCGGCCCTCATATATAAAAATGGTTATGAATGTTTTAATGGGGCACTGTCTTCGCACCCTTCCTATCAACTATCGAATAAGAGAGACGATATGTGGTGTGGCCATGAGCACAAGTCACACTTCAGATTGACTTGATTTTGAGACCTAGATCCCACCAAAATGTTACGGAATGGTGCATACGACTAATGGGGTAGATGTTCGAAACGCATCACGGTGGGGCCCACCATTAAAAACTCAACCTCATGGTACATTAAAATCAGCTCTAAGCACATTATCACCTTTTCCGGTGAGAATCATATCATATATATATATGGTACTAGCGACCTCACCATAAGCGAAATGATGAGGAAAAATGGTGGGCCCTATTGTGATGTGTTTCGACCATCGTCATTAGTGCATTTGATGAGTCCCTTCAAATTATGGGATATGGGGCCCACCATCATGTTTTTGGGAAAAATCATCCGTTTGTTGATCGGAACTCAGAGGTGGGCCAAAATACCATCTAAAATTATGTGAAAGAAATATCTACCATTGAAACCTTTATGTGCTCCACCTAAAACATATAAAAGCACTTGGTGGGGCCCACACGAGCTTTTTTGCATAAAAATGAAACTTGGTCCGAACCCTCATTCAAGTGGGATCCACACATAATGGATGCTTGCAAAATGGATTTGCAAATTTTCCATGTCATGGTGGTGGCCCCAAAAATGGTTATGATGTTTTAATGGTGCACAGACCCCTCTCCACTTCTATATGATGGTGTGGTCCACACAAGTCACGTGTTTGACTTGATTTTGAAACCTAGGACACGATGGAATGGTGCATCTAAAACTGATGGGGTAGATGTTGAAACGCATAAAAGGTCCACCACGGTGGGGAGATATGAAAGAACTCAACCTCATGGGACATTAAAATCAAGTCGAACGCATTGTACCTTTTTCTATATATATATATATATATATATATATATATATATATATATATATATATATATGCTTTGGACATGTCTTCACATGATTTTAGATGGTATGGCCCACCTGAGTTCCGGTATAGGCTGATTTTTTGGATATCCCATCATTTAAAGGGGACCCATCGAATGCACGGTGTTGATGTTCGACATACATCATGGTGGGACCCATACAACTCTATCTCATGGGAATTTCCCATGAGCAAAAAACTTTTGAATCATGTGTTCATCCCATCATTTAAATGTGCAGTATGGTGTTGAACATTTATTCCATCAGTCAAATGCACCATTCCATGGTAGCCTTGGACTTAAAAATCAAGTCAATCGATGAATTTTGTGGGCCACACCCCGTACAAAAGTTGAGAAGGTTACCCTCCCATTAAAACATTCATGATCATTTATTGGGCCCACCAAGGTGTGATTCATAAATCCAGCCCATCCATTATGTGTGTCCCACTTGGATGAGGGGTTAGACCAAGTTTCAAATGCATCCAAATTTTACGTGGGCCCCACCAAGTATTTTTATATGTTTTAAGCATGTCTTCATATGATTTTAGATGTTATGGCCCACCTGAGCTCCTTATTTGGCTGATTTTTTAGATATCCCATCATTTAAAGGGGACCTATCAAATGCACGGTGTCCATGTTCAACACACATCACGGTGGGGCCTACACAGCTCGACCTCACGGGAAGTTCCCAAGAGCTCCACACCATAGAACCATTTCCTATATATATATTTCTTATCCAAAATTCTACACCTGTTAAAATATTTGGCCCATTATATCAATGGTGTGACATTCACTCCATTTACGAGGTGTGCTCCTCATAGCTAGGCTTTGGGATTAAAAGTCAGTAGGTGAGACAACACAGGGAACAATAGGAATGGGAGCCCAACCTTTGGTTTGAGTGTGCGGTCACCGTCTTGTGTCTCTTTTATCCAATCAGTTAATTAGGTGTGTCCCAGGAGAATGAAGGGAGGACAAGAAATAGACCTCATTCAAGAGCTCGGGTAGGCCACACCATGCACATGGTTCTTGGCACAATTTTGTTTGTTTCCAGTGGTGTAGCTCTTCTGAACTTTTATAGGGTAATTCGTTTTTGCATGGAAGGTGAACATACGTGTTCTTACGTGATGGATAGAGTAGATTTCACATATAAAATATGGGGGTTCCACAGAACTTGGGTAGATTTTGCACTGACTAAAACAAGTGTTATATATGATTTCGGTTCCCCTTGCAATGGCTAGAAATAACAAGTCCCCTCAAGTAGCCACGTGAGCCTTCCCGGATATTAATTAAAAAAGTCATACCCAATTAATTAAATATACAACTGCACACGCATGTTACAACTACGACATACAGCAGGTCTGGCAAACCACTTCCTCCCCTCCCTGTGCCTTGCACGTGCCGGTTCCTCTATGTAGCCAATAGACTCTTCTTGCTTTGTTATGGCTTCTTTCTTAAGGATATTATCAGAAAATTCTCGCTAAAAAAAGTATTTGATATAAATTAATAAATAACTTTAAATTTTAAATACATATCATATCCATAATTAATTAAACTTTTAGATGATTTTTACAGTAATTTGGAAATAATTTCACAATGAAATTGCAAAAAATTAAAAAGAACTCTTCCACTATTATCAAGATAATACCATTTAGCTAATTTTTCTTGAGGATTATGTTGTTACAGTGCTTACAACATCTCTCCTTAGACATCATATCATCTAAATATCTACTGCATTTAATGCTGCGAAGTCAAAGGTGCTTTTGCTCATTCAATTAATCCGGTTATAACAAAAAGGTCTGAATTTTTAGCCATGCCAATGGTTGGCTTGGATTTTACTTGCTCCTCCCACTCCTTTTTGGTGTGAGAGTAGCTCGCTCCTAGGCCTGAACATTTATTTTCTGCGCAGTCTCTTGTTAGGACATAAGCCAAAATAAGAGACAGATGTAAAACTAAGTGAGCCAAAAAACCGTTAAAAGTGTAGATAGGACACCCACCATTTGCAACCTTCTTTTTCTATCTCCACGTGTAATCGCATCATTTCCCTCTATTTTTAAAAAGTGTGTTTAGGCCACTCACCTTTGCAATCATCTCTTTCCATCTACACTTGGAATCACATCATTTCTCTGTTTTGTCTCATGTTTTTTTGTCCCTTCCTTTGTGCGCATAAGTTGCACTAACCAATTCTCTTAGTTTGGTTAATATCAGTGGTGTATTTTGGTCAGGTTATCATATAACATGTATATATTGTTATTGGTAGTGTTTCTCTCTTGTTGTCACGCCCCAAAATTTAGGTACTCAAGGAAGGTTATTAAGCCTGAGAGTTAAAGTAATTGTTATTTGTTACAATACACAATTTCAACCATTCCAATAGATAATGAGAGCCAAACTAGAGGTAAATTAATTTTCAATAAAATATTGTTGAGAATTCAATTCTCAACTCTTTTGATAATTCTCTATTATATCGAATTTGAAATTCAAACTATACCTAATGAAATAAAGAAAATTTAAAATTCAAAATAAACCTAACATAAAAAAAATTAAAAAATTAATTAATTTTTTTTTAAAACACTATTAGTAGAGTTCAGCTTGCCCAAAATATTGTAACTCAGTACCTATAAAATTATTAAAGGGTAACATAACAACCCAGTGAGATCATATCTTACCAACTTCTTGAAACTTCTAGATATATATAGTTGATAAATTCAAATTGAAATAAGGAAAGATAAATAATATTATGAATTGTAATGGCAGATATGCAAAACAAGTAATGTTTTACATGCATTAAATGTTAATAATTATCATCTTCATTTTTCATAATCACATGTCAACATAATCACTTACCGATCACCTATTTATGTATAGTATACTCAAGAAAATGTCCAAGGCAACGCACCTACCAAATTATTATAAGACAATCCCATGACATCTAAATCAGTGCACGGACCAAGACATTTTAGGAGTCCGCATCATATTCATATTCAGGAGATCCCAACATAGTGCATCGATCAAGGTATTTTAGGAACTCTGCATAATATTCTCATCAATAAAAATCAAAGGTAGTGTATTGACCATGATATTTTAAAAATCCGTGCAATTCACAATAATGAAACTTAAGATATAGTGCATCGACCATGATATTTTAAGAAATTCATGCCACAATTGTTATGAAAATCCTTGATAATGCACCGTGTGCGACATTTTAGGAAACTCGAGGGTAGCAAACTCTCTAAGGAACTAGGGGTATTGCACCCATGCAAAACCTTTTGATGTAGAGCGGGTCACAGATAATTTTATGGCCAACATGGACCAGAAGAGGCCCGATCACAAGCGAAAGTGATTCGGACCATTGGGACTTTAAATTGAACGTATCTCACAAACCAGAATGAGTTATTCGACATACCATATATGATTTTGGGGTAGGATGAGCTACTTTAGCCACCCAACCCAGCATAGCTGAAATTGTGAGATTCCGCTGGATCAACCGTCGAATTCTTGTTTTTACTATTTATAGTAAGTTTTAGTTTAGTTATAATTCTTGTTTGGACTTAGTTATCCAACATGAAAAGTGCAAGTTTTAGTTTAGTTATAACTCTTCATCTATTGGACTTTAGGAGTTGCGTCCAACATGAAAAGTGCTTAGAATAATTAGGGGAACATTATGATTCACACTTACTATTTTTAGCAAAAATCCATGCACATTAATAGAGATCACAACTGTCTATAAATAGTAAGTTCGTTAAGTTGCGAATTCTATGAGTTTTAGTTGTAGTTTGATTCCGAAACTTCTCTCATAGCCTAATATCCCTATTTAAAGGGTTGTAAATTCATTTATTTCAATCATTAATCCAATTACAAATTTTCTAGAATTTATTTCTATTTTATTGTTTTTTTTTCTCGTGGATTCGAGAAATCTCTGTGAGGAATCCATAGAAACTCCGTGGATTCGGAGTAGTTATCCTAGAGGAAGACGATGCTCGACCACTACACGTATTTCCCTATGCCAGTTTGGTATCAAAGAGAGGCTTTTATTCGGATCTATAGCTTCCTATGATGAGTCATGCAAAAGTATCGGACACCTAGCATGCACTAACACAAATTAAATCATCTATGTTGTTTATCCCACTGTCACTGAGTCATAATCTCAAAATCATATTAGTTAAATAATTCTCACATTCGATTAATAAACACTTATTTGTTAAAATAGGGCCATTGAATTTCATCTTTAATTGTCCAAGAAATGTCCATTAATTTAAAAGCAAGATGATAAAATGGTATTTTCTTATTGGCTCAAATTTCAAATGCAACAATGAAATACAAGAAGAGAGTGCATTACCCCATTCTCCATACAACATAAAGCTTAGATGCTGTGAAATTGATCATCTACAACCGAATGTATGCTAACTTAGCATGCAACCCACCTTTCCCGCCAAGTTATTATTGGAAATGGCCCCACCATCAAGATCACTATGCACACTGTTAAAATCAAGGAAAGGGCAATGGTCAGACTCCATTTCCTAGTGGGACCCTACTTAATGAGTAAATGAACATGAGCTCCAAGCTTTCGATTTTCACAGTGGGCCCAATGTTTAGATGGCTCGGATGTCATGCATGAGTGATATTTTGGCAGGAAAGACAGGGCTGCATGCTAAGTTAGTATTAAACTATCTGTATGTGACCCAATCACAAATGTGATATGGTCTCACCTAACAAATAATTGATATGCACTATTTTCACAGACACTACCGTGGCTGCCGCTGCAACCTCCACCGTAAACCCCCTCATTCTCCACCACAACCGCCACCACAGCCGCCACAACCACCACCGTCGCCAGCCTCATAATCTCTGCCGTGTTCATCGCCACCGCCACTACATGCAAAGATGATCATAGATATGATGGAGAGCGACACAACCATCATGCAAAGCAAGAACAAGCCCATGGGAATTTGAAACACACCGTCATGATCACTACCACCCAAAGCATCTATGGCTAATCTGGCCATCTCTACCTTCTACAATGTTGCCATGGTAGAGATGTTAATATAGGCATCTTGGGACATTGAAGTCTCACCTTCTTGTTTTCTTCCTTGCACTTTCGGACGTATGACTTTCGTGTAAAGTGAAATGCTCACACTTGTGCTTTCAGACGTGCACAAGTCAGAGTCAACAATTATACAAGTCCACAATTTTGAGAGAGAGCTACTCACCTCCAAGCGGTTGGACAGTAAGTTACTGTCTGCCCAATGGATTACTTCCAACCTATGTTTTGAGTGCAACATCCACCCCGTCTAACAGGTCTTCCCCACCATGAGGATTATCTTACAGGAAAATCAGACCCATTTATTCATCAGTTGGGCAACGTCGTAGAAAATAATGTATAACCACTAATAAATCAGTCTCATTGGGAAGTTCGGCTAGTGATGCTGCCACTGTGGGCTTAGATGTATGTGTTTTATCCATGCCGTCCATACAATTTTTCAGATCATTTTAGGGCTTTATCCTAAGAATGAGGGGATCTAAACCTCAGGCGGACCAATAGTGATTGAATGTTCACCGTTAAAAACCTCCTTGGCCCACTGTAATGTTTATTTGACATCTAATGTGTTGATTATTTCGCAGAGACCAATGAAGGAAAAAAATCAGCTTGATCCAGAACTTTTGTGGCCTCTAATTGGTTTTTAATGGTGGCTGTTCAGTCAACAATGTTTCTATGATGTGGTACACCTGAGATTTGAAACCAACTCTTTTTTGGAATTATACTATTAAATGATTTGATTTTATGAAAAAATGATAGACAACGTTGATGAAACATATACATCATGGTGGGGCTCATAGACCACCGACCACTATACACATAGCATCCAGTGGTCTAGTGGCAGGGTCGGTAGCAAACCGCGCTCCACCAAATGAGGATGTCGCACGCACCAGACGTTGCACGCTCACATGTTCACGTGGATCTGTTTCCATGCATGTAAAAAAAAAAAAAAAGGCCCATGGGCCCAATATGTCGACTGTGTGACATTCCCACTACCGGACGCGGATTGGCTAGTGTACCACAAACCAGCTATATAGCTGGTGTATTTACGTCAGCAAATTCCGCGGGTCCCATCATGAGGTATGTGTTATATTCAAACTGGCTTGAGCGGAAAAATAAGACAGATCTAAAGATTAATTCGACCACACTGCAAAAAGTATAGTGGGATTGAACGTCTACCATTGAAATCCTTTAGGGGGTTACAGAAGTTTTGGATCAATATGAAATTTGTTCTTCCTCTTCATCCATGTATTTTTGACCTTATTAATAGAGTGGATGAAAAATAAACGTTATGGTGGGCCCTACAAATTTTTTAATGGTGAAAATCATTATCCTCGCTGATATTTTTGGTGTGGTCCATTTGAGATTTGGATATGATTCTTTTTTCTTTCTTATGATTTAAAATGATATCAAAAAATGAACAGTGTGGATATAATAAATATATCATCGTGGGGCCCATGTAACTTTGATCCCCATTGAACCGGTCTTATTGTCTTCACACGACATGTATCTACGCCACCCAATCCGCTTCCCAAGCTATTTGGTGTCCAATATATTTGGTGTCAAAACTTCGTGGATCCATCATGATGTATGTGTTTTATCTATATTAACCATCCATTTTGTCAATTCATTTTAGGTTTTGATCCTAAAACTAAGTTAAATCCAAAATTTTAAATCCAAATATCACGGTGAACTATGAACCAAATTTCTTAAAAAGAACTAATACAATGAATGGACGTCGCGTGGATGAAACAGATACATCATGGTGGGACCTACGGAGATTTTCCAGGAGTACAAGCAACCTCATGGTTAGGCCGTGAGGATGAAAGTCAGTCCCACATGAGCCTTACCTGTGACATACACATGCGGAACAATGGAAATGGAATACCAACCATACGTTTCTGTACGAGGTCACCATAGTGTGTATCTTTCATCCAACTAGATAATCAGGTGTGGCTAGATAAACGGAAGACATGAAATCAACCGGGCCTTAGAAAGATAAAGGGAAGACATGAAAGTTAGAGGTTTTAAGAACAATTTGTTTTTTTCCTCTTAAGTGTAGCTCCTTTGGTCTTTTTATCTCAAGCGTGTTAGGTGCATAGAGAATTAATTATACATACACACGGACACACATGTCATACGTACGACATACATACAGGCAAACCACTTCCTCCCCTTCATGTGCGTTGCACGTGCTGGTTCAGTAGCCAGTAGACTCGTTTGTTTTGGGTTCTTTCAGTGGGTGGGTATAAAAAGATTCCTGTTTAAAAAATATTTCTTCTAAATTGGTAAATAATTTTAAATTTTAAATTGATAAAGAAATCATCCATTGTTATCATGTTTTTGGTGAGAATAACATTGTGACTGTGCTTATAACGGCTCAAATTGGACAAATACACCGGTTCTCACGGGAGCTCCTGACAACTTTTTCAGAACTCATCTCATGTGATGATCCCAAAATATAAACATTGTACGTGATGCAACATCCCATGAAAATGCCGGAGCCCAACTTTTACACTTATCAAAAACTTTGGTGGGCAATAGCAAAAGAGAGATAAATCAAGGAAGAAAACTATTTCCTTTTTTCATGGCTCACCAAAGTTTTGGGTCAGGGTAAAAGTTGGGCCCGGAGGCTTTCATGGGGTGCTGCATCACATGAACGGTTCAGATTTTACACTCATATTACACGAGATAAGTTCTGAAAAAGATCTCCCAATTTCTAGTGAGAACGGTGCGCAGGTAAGCATTGCTTGTGTAATCGGTATCTCTACCATATAAAGTGGCATTTTTGCTCGAATCAGTCTATGCACGGGCTCCGTGGGGCCACCATGACGTGTATGGGTTTAACCAGGCCTGCAAGTACCGGGTAGATCCAAGGCTTATGTGGACTACAAAGTATGGATTGAACGCACATCATTAATAGCTTCTTAGGGGCTATGGGAGTTTTGGATTAAGACAACATTTTTCTTTCCCTTCATCTTAGTTTATATGATTTTATGAAAACGTTAGATGTGGGAAATAAACATCACTATGGGCCTAGGAAGCTTTCAACTGTGGGTGTCATTATCATTATTGTTTCAGTGGTGTGGTTCACTTGAGTCTTGGATCTGCCTCATTTTTAGACTCACGCTAAAATAATCTAGGAAACTAGATGAATAGTGTGGATAAAATACATACATCACGGCGGGCCCACAAAAATACTGCTGAACCAATTTCAGTCTAGTCAACGCAGGATACAATCTACTTCCATCCTGACCGTTGAGATTTTATGGGAGACTAAATGAGATTTTTAATAGAGAACTAATATTATTTGGAAATTGGAAAATCTAATTAAAGAAAAGTTTGGATTTTCGCCACGCCAATAGATGGTTGGTGTGTGGAGTAGCCCACCCGGATCCTCTATGTCCGTGTCCTGGATAAGCGGACTATCTAATAAAGTGTACATGGCCCACATGATAACCAAGAAAATTCCATCGTTGCAATCTCAAGTGATGACCCTATCCTAAAAAACGAACCGACCTAAAAGTCAAGTAGCTCACAAAACCGTAAAATGTGTAGATGCGCTGCTTGTTTGCGACCTTCTCTTTCTTTTCATGTAATTGCAACCTTTACTTCCCTCGTCTCCTTCTATTATTTTTTTTTACCTCTCCCTTCGGGAAAAATCTCTCCACCCTTTCTTCTTACGCAGATTAGGTGGTGTTGCCCGCACCACCCCACTGCTGGCATGGTGACTTGTGGAGCGTTGGTTGAAATTTGGTTTTTGAAAAAAAATCAAATATTCAGAATTTTTGTTTTGCTGTCAAAACGGTGTTTAAAATTTTCAAAAGAAAAATGCAGATTTTATTTAATCTTACATTGGAAATGAAAAAAGAAATTTTGTCCTTTATATGTAGAAGTGTGTGTAATACGTCTACTAATCAAGTCTCCCTGAAGATCAACTACGTTAAAAAGTTTTTTAATAGACCCTTCGTAATTGCTCCATGCAGGATCTAACATATTTCACAACAACGCTGGATCATATTCGTCAATCTCAACAAGATTTATCAATATTTAGATTGCGTATCACATCGTATCTTAATGGGGCGTATTACTGGACGCGATCTTCGGCCCACGTCCATACTTGGGTTGATTTCCTAGCTTAGTAGTACTCTGAACTTGGACTCATCATGTCCAAGTTTGCGGCTGAGCACTAGTAGTCGGGGTTCGTAGTCGAGGTATTGGGATCAGAGTCTATCAAATGTGCCTATCCCGGGCCTTAGTCCTCGGCCTCTAGGTCGGAGGTAACTTCTGCTTGGCTGACTCACATGCACGAGTCTTCAAATGAGGATTCTAGCTCGGGATCATAACTCATCAAGGGAGAGTTCCGTTCAGCTAAACCTCTGTAACTTAAGGGTTTACCAAGACCCAAAGTGATGTTTTCCTTCTGAGGCCTGCCTTCCGAGCTCCTAGCCCTCACTAGTCGACTTGACTCGTCCGAGTCGGATTGCCCCATAACAGAAGCCCCCTAATCTCTTGGTCCAACCTCGGACCTGGAGAGTAAATGCCTGGGAAAATAAGAGGACGCCTCTACGCCTCCAATCATGATGATGGTCGGGATAATTAGAGCGCAATCATTGCGATGATTATGCTTCGGGGGATGAATGCAGTATGGCAGCCGCAACCCTTTGACTCATGACCTCTAGGCGAGAGACGTGTGGCAACAGTTACGATTCATAATCAACGGGGCAGAGGAAACGATGCCACATGTTCATAGAAAGGCAAAAGGCTGCCTGTGCCATAAATGACATTTAATGCTGATGGGGCTCGGACCGGGGAACGCGGAATTGAGCATATCGCCTCCTTCCACGTGTCCCTCGAGTTCAGTACCGAGCCACCTTGGCTTTGGAGACAGTTATTGTAAGACTCGTATCCTAGTCCGTACCATTTTGTAGGCCTCCACGGTCCTCCCGGTGGAATTTCGGCAATCCTCGACCTGTATCCAACGTTTGCGCGAGAACTTAAGCTGAGTCTTGCATACCAAAGTCGACTCAACCTGAAATTTGCACCTTAGTGACCGCGACGTCGCCGCGGTTCTAATGTCGCGACTAGCATACCGAACCGATACCCAGGCTGGCAGAACGACTCTAATCCGTCATATCCTTGCAAGCTACCTAATACATATAATGGCAGCAATGCACTTTCCGGCGCAAGTAATTCGAAACATAGACAGAAAGTTTACTGATTTTTTTTTAGGATGGGCTGAAGGTAGAAAGAAACATCATTGGATTGCCTGATAGAAAGCAAACAAACCCAAAGAAGAAGGTGGTCTGGGCATCAGAAATCTGAGGGAGGTGCTGCAGGCCCTCCGCATGAAGCTGGCTTAGAATGTTAAGTTTGGAAAGAACAGAAGTCCTTGGGTAAAACTTATCCAGGCCAAACACAGTAGGGACCTTACGGATGATTTTTCCACTATAAATCAGCGAAACGCTTCCCCAATGTGGAATAAAATCAGGCAAGTTCTTCCGTTAATTCAAGAAAACACACTTTGGACGGTGGGTCAGGGGGAGGCGAATATCTGGGCAGATAATTGGATTGGGTTAGGTCCGCTACAGCATCTAACCTCTGCTCCCATCCTGCATGAGTTGAAACAGTTGCAAGTCAAATCGCTGCTTGGAAAATCTGGTCCTCTTCCTCCCTCCAGGATTTGGGAATTCCTGCCTCAGCATGTCATAGATGAAATCTTTTCCAGGGGCTTCACTATCAAGGACAATCCGGTGGTCTGCATTTGGACTCATGAACAATCAGGGGATTTCTCGCTTAAGTTAGCTTGGAAGCTTATTAGGGGAGAACACGAACAGGTCTCGTGGGGAGACTGGATTTGGTTACGCAAAATTCCACCCATAGTATCAATCTTCATCTGGAGGTTGGTGCAAAAATGTTGTCCCAATAGACAACAGAATTCAAGCAAAAGGAATCGCATTGGCATCAAAATGCTGCTGTTGCCGTCATGGAAACAATTCCCGTCCAGAAACTGAAACCATCAACCACTTATTTCTCTTAAGGCAACAGGCGGTCCACCTCTGGTCCTACTTTGAGGCTCTTTGTGGAATCTCTTCAACCCCCCAGATCTCAGTTCTCGCTAAAATCAGTCATTGGAGAAATGCCTCTGCTCCAGGGGCTACCTCCCATCAAATCCGTTCCACTCTCCCTCTACTGATTCTCTGGGAAATGTGGAGAGCTCATAACGAAGTGACCTTTGGAGATAAGGTGATAGACACTCAAAGATCCATTGGTCGGATCAAGTGGTGGGCCTCCTAAACGATCCAAAACATCCAGGCGCTGGATGTTCCCTCTCCTTCATCGTCTTCAATTCCGAATGAGGCCTCCCTTCCAACTTTTGCTCTCAGGACAATCAAGTCTGCTTCTGTTGTGGTCAAATGGAAACACCCAACCCCTGGATGGGTTAAATTAAATGTGGATGGTTCTGCCAGGGGCAACCCTGGTCTCTCTAGAGGTGGTGAGTTTGTAGAAAGGAGGATGGATCCTTCATTTTCGCCTTCTCGTCTGGATATGGATTTGGTACCAACAACCGTGTAGAATTACGAGCAATTATTGATGGTATTCAGTTTTGTCTGATGAAAGGGCTGACAAGAATTATTGTTGAATTGGACTCGAAGATGGCAATTGCCGTCTTAGCGGGTAATTCCCGCTGTCCGTGGAATTGGAAGCCTTGGGTGGATAGGATCAATAATTTAAGGCACCTTAGTAATTTCTCCTTCCAACATATTCTTAAGGAAGGTAATGGTCCGACTGACAGCTTGGCAAAAGTGGGGAGTGAAATGCAGGTGTAAAGATTTCACGATCACTACGGGTCACTCCCAAGCCAAACTAAGGGTCTGGTGTTCCTCGACAAGGTCGGGCTTGGCTCGATCCGTATCGTCTTCAATGTTTAGTTTTTCTTTTGGCCCCTTCATGTATAGAGTTAGTATATGATAGGCGGTCCGCCCCCTTTTTGTTGCGGGTTTGACCTGAAGCTGTAGATGGTTTTCCCATTGCCCTTAGGCTTAATGAAAGTTTCTTTTCCAAAAAAAAAAACTGATACCCAGGCCAGGAGATGTGGGTCCGTGTTTATTCCGAAGAAACGCCGCACATTGTGAATTTTGAGGGAATCTCTACAACATGTCTCATCAAATCAAGTCAAGTACACCACCTTACCTCAAGTATAACCAACCCACTCCTTCTTTTCCCACAAGTCAACCCTCTCTCTCCCCTCAACATCCCTCTTTTACACAATTTTCAACTAAGCCTATGCTTCCCCATCTCCTTTCCTTACACCCATAACTCCATCCATCCTTTTAACTATTATTTTTCTCCCTCTCTCATTTCTCAAAAAATCTTCCAAGCAACCTAAATTCCATACGTCCAAGCTCCTCTCTCCCAACTCCAAGTGTGGCTTACTTTTCCACTCTCTTATTTTCCATCTCAACCTTTTAATATCCATCAACTTTCATCAAAGTTGAAGGCAAGGAGCATAGGAGTCCAAGGGATCAAGGAGAAGGCCTAGAGGTGAGTGATCTACTGTTAAATTTCTTTTTGGGACCATATTTGATGGGACCCATTTGAAGCACACAATGTATAAAATGGAGGGCCCATAATGGCAGGGTCCCTCCTCTTCATCACGATCTCTCTCGTCTCATCTCTCTCTCTCTCTCTCTCTCTCTCTCTCTCTTTCTCTCTCTCTCTCTCTCTTTCATTTTTGTGTTGATTTGGCCATGTGACCCACCCTAATGGACCCCACCATGAAGTATACATCTTATCAATGCTATCCATCAAGTGGGCCCACCTGACATCCCATAACCCACAGGCCGGATGTAGGGAAAACACAAATATCTGGTTGATCCGAATAGGTGGGTCACGTCCATATGGGACCCACCATGATGCCTATGTTGTATCCACTGTCTAGCTTCTAGGGACGCTGGATGTAGCTAATAGTGAGGTGTGAGCAAATGTGGGTGTGGCCAACAGTGTAGTGTGGACTAAAGTGGGTTGTGGATAACAATGAAGTGTACACTGCTCATGTAGGCCCCACTATGATGAATGAATATAATCCACGCCGTTTAACCTATTCCTCAGCTCATTTTAGGCGTTAAGCCGAAAAATGAAACCAATCTGACTATCTGGCGGGCCATTGTATAGAAAACAGTGGTTGTATCGTTGAAATACACTTTAACATTTCTATACACTGAAACATGCCAAATATTGGGCTTGTTTGGCTTGTCTTGAGCCATAGGAGCCAGTGGACGGGGTGGATTCCCCTAATATGGGAACCACTTACGAAAATCCGCAAGAAAACCCCAAAAAAAAAAAATACACAGGGGCAGCAAGCACTGCCGCTGACGCTAGAGGACGCGTAACAGTGTCTTGCTGTGCCACTAATGGACGGACGGACGGACAGGCAGGGACCCACGGTCCCAGCCGTGGGGCCCACTATGATGTGTGTTTATCATCAACACTGTTCATTTTGTTAGGTCCCCTCTAACCAGTGGGCCACCCCAAAAATCAACTGTATGTGGGACTCAGGTGGCCTGCACGGTAGGAAGCAGTGAGAGTGAACGTCTGCCATTGAAGCCCTTTTAGGTGTCACAGGAGTTTTGGATTAGTAGGAAATTTATTTTTCCTCTTCATCCAGAGTCTATGTGACCTTCTCAACTGTATGGATGGCAGATAAACATTATGGTGTGCCCTACGTGCGACCCACCTTCTCCATTTGCAGCAACTATATAGTTGTTGCGTACGTCCAGCGTGGGACGTGGACTCCACTTGTTGTATCCACACCGTCGGATTTGAAGGAGGGCTTAGGCAATCACCCCGGTGACGTGCTGGGTGAAGCACGGCTCCACCATGATGCACATGTTTTATCTAAACCGTTCACGCATATACTGGGACGGGCAGGAGCTTCGAGCAACTACTGATGCATGTGTTGCATCCAAACTGTCCATTTATCTAGTGAGTTTGTCTCAAGGCTTGAGACTAAAAATATGACAGATCTAGTTATCAGGTGGACCACCCTACAGAAAGTAGTGGATTGAACACCCACCATTGAAACCCCTTTTGGGGATTGCAGAAGTTTTGGAACTAATATGATATTTGTTTCTCCTCTAAATCCAGGTCTTTATGACCTTATGGACAGATTGGATGGAAAACAAGTACTACGGTGGGGCCCACTGGGATTCAACAGTGGAAATCAATATCACCACTGCCATTTGTGGTATGGTCTAGATGATCTCTGGATATGATTTATATATATATATATATATATATATATATAATGCTCTAAAATAATCTCTAATAATGGTTGAAGTATGTAGTTGGTACGGCCCATTAGTATGGCCCATTTATTAGGGGCCCATTTGATGAGGCCGATTTGATATATTTGGGGCCCACTTAAGGCACAATATGATGTATTTTGAGCCCACTTTGATTTATATGAGGCCCATGTGATTAGGCCCATCTTGATGTATTTGTGGCCCATTGTTGAGGCCCACTTTGACATACATGAAGCCCATGTGATGCAGCCCATCTAATGTATTTGGAGCCCTTAGGTCTAGGCCCAACAGGATGTACATAAGGCCCATTGTAATATGTGATCCCTCCATGGTTTATGTAATAATGTTCATAGCAGGCCGTGCTTTGGGAACAATGATGGTTTAATGTCCACATTGTAAGGATGATGTTGGTTGAATGTTCGCATTGTCACTTTCCCTAGGGCCCATTGATAGATCCATACTTGTAGTGTGTAGGCCATCTAGGCCCATCTTCGTTATGAACAGAGCCCATCACCACATAACATGTTTAGTATAGATCCATGATTCATGATCATACGCATCATATGTATGCCTGATATGAGGAGTGACTGATCATAGCATATGCCTTCGGGCATATTGTTTATGGGCTCCCTGATAGGCAGAGTTGCCTTACATGAGCGCGCGGTACGCGCAGGATTATTACATGTCTGGTACACTGATTCATGCACTTGTATGTATGTGATTATGATTATTGTATGCCCTAGCGACATCAGGGCCATGGACTCCACAGACACATCGTGGATGGCTAGATTGGATACCGAAAATACTGTTTCTAGCATCAGGGCGCCATAGATATCCTTGGGTGAAAATCCTAAACCCGATGGTACCAGAAGATGACTCCAACGTTGAGACCGAGTGGATACATGAGCGCACAAGGACCGAATACTAGGAGGCTGCATCTCCCAATATGTCGTAGTCAGTTGGAAAGGGGTGTGGCCTTACTTTCCTAAGGGTAGGGGGCATTACTAGGCTGAGTTTGACTAGCTCGTGAATGGGTCTGCTATCGACGTGCCAGATAGATATTGGTAAACTATTGGTCAGATGGATAGTGAGGTTTCTTACGCTCACTTGGACTGTGCGTTTGGGAAAGGTGCAATGTCATTTGGAGTGTACTAAACACCGGTGATTATCCAGAATGAGAACTATACTGATATTTGATGAACTGTATGAGGATTTGGATAAGGTTTGGTATGCTTGAGTTGCATCTCGCATCGCATGGCCTTGTTATGGCCGATAGCATTCATATCTTGCACCGCATAGCCTTGGTACGGCTGATCGCATTCATGTACCCATCAACATGATTCCGCATTACTTTAGCATTGCATTCTGAGCACGTTCATACTACGTACAGACTTACACCACCCTCTAAGCTTTCTATAAGCTTATGCACAATTGATGCGTGTAGGTGACTCTAGGACGCAGTTGTAGCTAAGCAGGGGCAGGAACGTATTGCAGAGCTTCAGGAGTTTTTGGTTATTATCACCATTGTATTTCCCTTTATGCACCTTGTACTCAAAGTTTTTGATCATAGTGGATTTTGTGATGGTGTTCTTGTGGTTATTGTTCGTGGGTTATGCTTATGGTTATGCTCATTACGAATCAAATCAGGTTTGAAATCCTCCTTATAAGATCCCATGATCGGAACCTGGTGTATGGGTGCCGGGAGCCGAGAATGGGGTACTATGGAGGCTGTCAATGCCATATTCCGCGATCGAGAATTTTGTGAGCCCGGTTTTTGGGTTTGGGGCGTGACAGCTATCTGCAATGACGACGCTGAGCAATTGGGGGTTATATAAACCCTTTATCGCTCTCATTCACATTCTCATTCTCTTTTGTTCTTGCTCCCTTGCTTTTCATTCCCTTTGCTCCTTCTAGAATCGCCTCTTACGAAAAAAAGGTTTTTCTTGTCGGATAAAGGGTTTCTGTTAGTCGGAAAAGGGATTTTGCCCGGAAGGAGCCGCCGAAGTACAGAGTTCTTGCCAGAGTGAATATCCTTCTGCGCAGTGAGTCTTCCATTGTTTTTACTTAATTCTTTCATATGTCAAGCAATTCTGATGAAGTTGAGGAGATCCAAGGAGCGGGGGCCGACTCCGAGCTAGAGACCACTGACTCAAGGCCCGGGGACTCTTAAGGCCCCTTTGAGGCTATACCGCTAAACCCTTTGGCCAGGAGGACTGCGGGTCTAAGGGCCGAGAGTCGAGGCAAGAGACCAAAGAGGATGCTTAGAGACCCCGTGGGACAATCTAAGGCTGGCCCATCAGGGTTCCCGAGGGCTCGATTTTGGTCAAGTCTCAGATGGTCCAGATTCACGCCAATTACCAGATCCCAGACTTGGTGTATATCCGAGCTCCTCTTACGAATCAAGTGAGTGTTACCTCTGAGGGGGACATTGCCATATTCACCAGCACCCTTCAATGCGGGCTTCAACTTCCCATCCATCCATTTATGCGTGAAGTTACCGTATAGCTGAGAGTGGCCTTGGGCCAGCTAACCCCGAATGCCTGGTGGATCCTAGTCTCCACTTTCATCATCTAGCACCAGGTGAAAAATTAGAGGCTGACGTCAAATGAGTTCTTGTATTTGTACATGGCCAAGTATGCAGGTCCGAGCCGTCCTGGTATTACTTCTCGGCCAGACCCCCATGTATCTCGAGTCTGATAACCCGACTTCCCACTTCTAGTAAAGATTGGAAAGGGAAGAGGTTCTGGGCCTCGAGGGAATGGGAGGCACCTACCTCTGAGCTCAGAAGATTGTGGGTCCGGGACCCCACAAAGTTCGCCAACCCAAGTTGGGCACTTTTCATTTGGTGTTGCATTCTATATGTCTAACTCACCTTTTTGTATTCTAACTTATACTCTGCCCCTGCTTGTAATCCAATCGAAGGGGTTCCCTGATCTTACTCCTCTCTAACAAGGTCAAGTAGCTAAAGCTAGAGTGCTCGCCGAAGACCAGCACATTTGATTCGAACTTGTCAGCAGGGATAACCTAGTGTCGTCTGGTTTCTACAGACTTTTGTTTACTCCCATTGCTCTAGGTAAGCAGGGTAAGGGTTGTGACTATCTATTCTTCTGTAGATTTTGCTTATACTGATTTCTTTTTCTTTTTGGATAGGAATAGAGACAGGCGACTCGAAAAGGAGGAGGCAGGACAAAGGTGATGGCGAAGAAGAGAAAGACTTCTTGTACCGAGCCTGCCCCGGCCAAAGTCGTGCCTGTCCCAGCCCCAATCCCTGCCATCGAAGCGCTGGTCCCCGAGGCCCTTATAAAAAATGAGCCCATCATCATCTCGACTCCAACTCTTGAGGGGCAGCCCTCCGGGGCTCCACCCCCAATCCCTTCTTGCCCCCCTGAGATAGCGGGAAAAGTCGTCAAGGAGACTCCTGACGCCAATTACCCCCATCATGGGGAGGCTTCCGAGACTCATGCTCGCTCTACTGCCCACCTCACTGCTATTGAGGTTGACTTCCTGGCTGGCAAAACCGGTGCCTTGGTCGGGTATACCGTCACGCCTAAGGCTGTGGTTCAAACCTCTGAGGCCAACAGGGTCAGGCGAACAGCCGACCCCACCCCTCCAAAAAAATTTCCCCCTAGCTACCACATGGCATTGCTGACTGAGTGGGCAGTCAAGCATGTATCGGAGTTGATCATCATCAGCACTCTTTCCTGCAACTATATCTCATTCGTGAACGATTACACCGCAGTCTGCTACCAGTCGCTGCCTATGCTCATTACGGTTAAGGAATAGCTGAAGGAGATGGATCAGCTCGAAGTGTAGAAGGCCGAGCTTAAGAAGCTTTTAGAAGCTTCAGCTGCCGAGCTGGAGGAATTGAAGAGGGTTGCGAACAATGATTGGGCAAGGGAGCTGATGTTCCATGGCTAGGTCAACCAACTCCAAGCTTGCTTGGATGTAACCAAGCCTGAGATTGTGCATCTGCAAGGTATCGTTGAGTGCATGGAAGCTTCTGTAGAATGTGTGGAGGCAGACAACATACAACTCTTGGTAACCTTAGGATGACGAAGCGCGAAGCTGCCGAGGGATTAATCCAGCAGAGGGTTGCTCTCGAGGCCTAGGCTATTGCGGAGCTAGAGAAGCAGCGAGGGGAGCTCGAGGCTCTAGTGGCCTCATAGGCTATTGCAGTCGTGGTAGAGTACAAGTAGTCGTCAGAGAGGGCTGGAGAGTTGGATAAGTTGTACCTTTATGGTTACAACACTGGTTTCGATGCCTACCTTGCCGAGGTCCGAGAGCTCCACCCCGACATCAAGCTTGATGCTGTTGGCGCGGACGAGGCCGAGAATGCTGAACCAGCTCTAACCAAGGAGCCTAAGAATGCCCCAGTTGTTGCCGAGAAGGCCCCAGTTGCTCAGCCTCCTAGCTCGGCTGCTAGCCCCTCTGTTCGGAGGGACTAAGATACCCTTTTTTTAACATAAGATGTTTATGGATGATAATTTTTAACCATGTAATCCTCGGTCGAGGGTGTAATTTTATGTGTTGATTACTGAATGATGATTTGTAGATGCTAAGATCTTAGATGAACCGACCCTTTGAGAGGTTAACCCTTCTTCTCCTTGAATGGCAGGCGACCCTTGGTCGTTTTGTGGACTTTTGTTATAGGATGAGCCAACCTCTTCTTTAAGGGACTGGTTCACCTAAGGGCTTCATCTCTGCACATGAGAGATGACCCGTAACTATTCTGTAGAGTTTCGCAGGTTAACGAGTCGACCCCTTCTTTAAGGTATCGATTTACAGAATTCACCTCTGCTTATGAGAGATGACTCTTTGTAGTAGATAAGCTAAACTGGTAGACCATGTAGAAGGAATGATGCTTTTATTAAGAGCCTTAAAAGGCTAGTAAATCTGAGCTGTACATTTATTGAGGGCCTTAAATGGCCAGTAGTTTTTCTTCATGGATAGTAGATCTTTAAGTGCTCGACGTTTCAGGGGTGAGGGAGTGGGTGCCCTTCGAGATCTTTTAGGTAATAAGAGCCTGACCTTGATGATCTGACCACGCGATAGGGCCCTTCCCAGTTTGGTCCAAGCATCCCTGCTCCAAACTCCATAATGCTTTGGAAGACATGGCAGAGGACCAAGTCACCTAGTCGAAACTGCCTCGTCTTGACTCTTGAATTGTAGAATTGTGCTACTTGCTGATGTCAAGCTGTGACTCATAGTCTGGAGACTTTTCTGTTTTCTTTGAGCAGGTCAAGGCTTGCCGTAATCTGCTCAGCATTCTGATCCTCCTGGTAGTTTCTGACCTGAGATGTGGGGAGGCCGATCTTGACTGGGACGATTACCTCCAAGCTGTAAGATAGTGAAAATGGAGTTTCCCCAATAAATGACTGGGCTATAGTCCTGTAGGCCCATAGGACAAATGAGAGCTCCTTCGCACAGTTCCCTTTGGCTCTTTCTAACTTCGTCTTGAGGTGGTGCTTGATAACCTTATTCACGGCTTTCACCTGTCCATTAAACTGTGGGTGATGAGGTGAAGAGTACGCATTTGAGATGCCGAACCTCCTACACATGCCTCTAAATCTGTCGTTGTCAAACTGTTTTTCGTTGTCAGAGATAATGGTATGAAGGATTCCAAATCGACAGATAATATTTTTCCAAACGAAGCCAGTCACCTTCTGCTCTATAATCTTCGCCATTGGTTCTGCCTCGGCCCACTTGGTGAAGTAGTCGACCGCTATGATAGCGAATTTGACCCATCCCTTCCCTTAGGGCAAAGGTCCAATGATGTCAATCCCCCAATGAGTGAAGGCTATGGCCCACTCATAGGGGTCATGTCTTCCGCAGGCTGCCTCGGCATAGTAGTGAACCTCTGACATTTGTCACACCTATGGACATAGTTCTGACAGTCCTCTCAAATGGTCGGAAGTACCCCTAACGGAGTATCTTCAGAGCCAAGGCCCGGCCACCAAAGTGATTTTCACAAATTCTCTCGTGGATCTCTTGGATTATATAATCTGCTTTATTGGGCCAGAGACATCTGAGATAGGGCTATAAGTGCCCTTTCTTGTATAAAGTTCTGTCCAGGACTATGTATCATGCAGCCCTGATTTTCAGGCATCGGGCCTCTAGCTTATCTTAGAGGACTTCACCAGATGTGAGGTACTTGTAGATCAGGTCCATCTAACTCAGAATGGTCTTTACTAGATTGACCATTTCGTGATCAGCTCGGTCGATACTTAGGCTATCCAGAAATTCTACAGGGACGATCCTAGGAATCTTCCCCTCCTTATCCGAGGCTAGCTTTGCGAGGGCATCGGCCCAAGAGTTCTCCGTCCTCAGAATTTGATTGATGATGCTGCTTCCGAACTTCTCTATTAGCTTCCTGGCCTCGGCCAAATAAGCTACCATCCTTACTTCCTTGGCCTCGTACTCGATGGAGATGTGGTTCACAACGAGCTGAGAATCGTATTGTACCTCGAGAAGGTGAACTCCCAGACTAGCTGCCAGTCTGAGTCCAGCTAGTAGGGCCTCATACTCTACCTCATTGTTGGAGGCCTTAAAGCTAAGTCTGATAGCATACTGGATGGTGGTTGAGTTGGGTGCAACCAGGACAATCCCTGCCCCAACACACTTAGAATTGGACAACCCGTCCACATAAAGAGTCCATCTGTTGTCTCTATCTGACTCTGTGTCCTAGAGAAGTGGGAGAGCTGGCGGGGTCACTGCCTAACCCTTGATTGCAGTTCTCGGCTGATACTGGATGTCAAACTCCTCGAGTTCTATTACCCACTTAGTAAGCTGACCCGACACCTCGGGCTTCTGAAGGACTTGTTTAAGGAGGGGGGGGAGTCAATCAAGACAATGATAGAATGTGCCTGAAAGTACGGATGCAGCCTCCGAGCTAAGACAACCAGGCTGAGTGCTAATTTCTCCATACTCAGATATCTGGTCTCGGCAGGTACCATCGCCTTGCTCACATAGTAAACGAAATATTGTTTGCCCCCCACCTCTCTAATAAGCATAGAGCTAACGGTCGAGGCCAAAACCGCCAGATATAGGAACAGGGGCTCACCCTCTTCAAGCTTGGATAATAAGGGTAGCGAACCCAGATACCGTTATTTCTCCATACTCTTAATGCTTGTTCACACTCCGGGGTCCACTCGGCCTTCTTATGACCCTTCAACTGTTGGAAGAAGATGAGGCATTTGTTAGTGGCTAGGATATGAATCGTCCGAGCGCTGCTACTCGCCTGGTGAAGCTTGCACTTCTTTCGTCGTCTAAGGCAAGTTCATGTCGAGCGGTGCCTAGATCTTGTCTGGATTCACTTTGATGCCTCTTCGGCTGACCTGAAACCCGAAGAATTTGCCAAAGCCGTCTCCAAAGGCACACTTAGCAGGGTTCAACTTCATGCGGTACTCCCGGAGAATCGAGAAGGTCTCTCCGAGGTCCGCAATGTGGTCGGTCACTTTGACGCTCTTCACAAGCATGTCATCAACATAGACCTCCATGGTCCGACCAATCTTCTTGGTGAACATCTGGTTCACCAATCTCTAATATGTCGCCCTAACATTCTTCGAGCCAAAAAGGCATGACCCGGTAACAATAGAGACCTTTGTCTGTGTCGAAAGTCGTCTTTTGCCTGTCTGGGTAGTGCATCGCGATCTGATTATATCTAAAGTAGGCATCTAGGAAAGAGAGCCACTCATGTCCAACCGTGTTGTCCACTAGCTGGTCGATCCGAGGTAAGGGGAAGCTGTACTTGGGGTAGGCCTTGTTCAGGCATGAGTAGTCTACACAGACCCGCCACTTCCCATTTACTTTCTTGACGAGGACCACATTTATGATCCAATCTGAGTAGTACACCTCTTCGATGAATTTGACACTTAGGAGCTTCGACACTTCATCTGCAATGGCCGAATACCTCTCGAGATCAAATGCTCTCCTCTTCTACTTTACCAGCCTATGATTTGGGTTTACATTCAACCTTTGGACTATAACATCGGGAGAGATGCCTGGCATGTCTTCGTGCGACCATGTGAAGACGTCCTTATGTTGCTGCAAGAAGGCGAGCATCTGAGACCATTGCTTAGAATTCAACAACGATCAGAGCTGAACAGTTCTGATGGGGTCAGCTTCCTCGAGTGGGACGGTCACCAAGTCCTCCATGGAGGAGTCTTCTGCAGCAGCTCTGGGATCGAGGACATTCACGGTGAGGGCCTACTTCATCGAACCCTTTCTGACTGCAATGGAATAACACCTCCGGGCTTCGTGCTGGTCTCCTCGGAGATACCCAACTCATTCCTCTACAAGGAACTTCATCATGAGATGATAAGTGGACACGACTGCCTTCATTGCGTTAAGGGATGATCGGCCCAGTATGACATTGTGCACTGACGACACGTTTACAATGAGGAAGTCTACCAGAAGTGTAACCTAATGATGCCCCTCCCCTGCTGTCACAGGGAGGGAGATGGCTCCTTCAAAGATCACTTTATCTTTGGCAAAGAGGTATAGGCAGTCTTCACAGGTTGGAGACGTGTCTTATCGATCCCTATTCTTTCGAACGCTTTATAGGTTGGAGGCATGTCAGCCGAGATGCCAGTGTCGACTAATATGTGATAGACCTTGTGGTTAGTTATAGTCATCGCCACCACTAGTACATCATCATGAGAATGTTGAATTTCACATGCGTCATCTTCTGTGAAGATCAAGCTGTAGGGGATTACTCGGAGTTCTTTCCTCAGCCTTTCAGTCAAGTGGACATAATGTTTGGGGTCCAAGCTTTGAGAATAGGCTTTGCGAGCCCTATTTGAGTCGCCCCCTCTAGACAAACCGCCACAGATCATGCGGATCTCTATAGGCTCTTCTGTAGTCTTGCTCGGCTGCTCTTCTCTCTGAGTTGTCTTCTCTTCCTTTGTGTATCGTCGCAGATGACCCTTGCGGATGAGGGTCTCGATTTCATCTTTGAGATCCACGCAGTCATTGGTATTGTGACCGTGGTCACAATGGAAGCAGTAGTACTTGCGCTTATCTCATTAAACTGCCTTGGCCTCCATGCATACTGGCCATTGCAGGAGCTTCTGGTCCTTGATGTCCAATAGGATCTACTCTGGGGACATGTTGAGGGGAGCGTAGGAGTGGAATTTTCCCTCAGGCCTCCTGCTCGACCGGCGATCACGAGAGGCCCTATCGTCTGACCTCTTACTTGATAACCGAGGCTCTTCATTCCTCGACCTCTTCCCCTTGGATGATTGCTCTGTGGCCTGGACATTTTTACAGGAGTTGAATAATTCCTTGGCATTAGTATATTTCTGAGCTCAGTTGATGAACTCAGCCAAGGTAGTCGGCGGATTCTTCCCAATTGAGAATACGAACTTCCCTTCCTTAAGTCTGCTAAACATGGCTGAGAGTGTCATCTTTTCGTCATAGTCATCCACCAATAGCGCCTTTTCGTTGAAGTGGGTGATGAAGTCCTTCAATGACTCCTTACTCCCCTGCTTGAGGGTGAACAGATAGGTCGTCGGCTTCCGACTCTTCTTACCAGAGATGAACTGGGTAAGGAATAATCTACTAAGCTCTGCGAAGGAGCCGATCGATTTTAGCTTAAGCTGTCGATACCAACTCCGAGCAGACCTAGAGAGAGTTATTGAGAAAGCCCTGCATATCATTGCATCTGTGGCCGACTGGATCCGCATCTACGAACGGTACGTAGGATTCCACGTGTTCTGATGAGTCTCTAGACCCAAAGTATTGGATGGCTGGAGGCATCCTGAATCTCGGCGGCATCACCTTATTCATGACTTCTGAGGTGAAGGGAGTCTCAGTCTCTTCCGTCATCGCTTATACCACAGTTGGGATGGACGCAAGCTACTTATTCTGCTACAATGCCTTAATCTGGTCGCGAAGTTCCTTAAACTGAGCTTCCTAAAGATTTTGGTTTTTGGCTACTGCTTCTTGGGGAGCCTCTGCTGCCTCAGGTGCTTTTCCTTGTCTTCTCCTCTCCAGTCGATGGTGGAGGTTAGATGAGGCTAGAACCGAAGTCGCCGACACATAGGATGGTTCTGCTTCCTGAGCAGGTTCCAGGACTAGGCAGACTGATTCTGGAATGCAGCGTTCTATTTAGGATTGGGAGCTCATGCGGACTGATCTTGGGACACCCTGACCCGAGAACTAACTTGTTGTGGTGGTTCCTCGGGTGTCGGGGTTGCTTCCACTACGTTGAGAGGTGGCTGCCAACTTTGCTACACCTTCATCGACTGATTTCGTCCCTCAGCATCTGAACTTCATTCTGCAACGCCTTGTATTTTCCTCCTCAGCTCCAAGTGTGGTGGGACAGCCCTATCGAAGTCGATTCAGTATGTAACAACAAAGAAGATTGATGTCATCCACTTGGCTCACGTTCCACTGTTATTACCTTCTTCTTTCCTCTCACCATTTCTAGTAAAGTTTTTAAGCTTTTTGTTTGTGTCCCACAGACGGTGCCAAAAAATGTTGAGGTTAAAATCTGGACCACCCTCCACTTAATACTGAGAACTTAGAACGGACCCTGGCCCTACACAAAAAGGTGAGCAAAGGAGACCCTGGCTTAAACAGGGGACCCTCCGATGCTCAAGTCAGGCTAGGGAATCTAGGTCTAAGTTGTGTAGTGTAGAGATAGGGTGCGAGATGTTGCGTACTTGCTGCAATAAGGTCCCTTAGCATTTATACCGGTGGGTCGGGTGAATTGTGTCCATCAATCTCAGCAAGATTTACTCAATCAAGCGGATATTGCAATCGTGGAGATATCCTCCACAATCTTTGGATCGCGTATTGCATCGTGTCTTAATGGGGCGTATTACTGGGCATGATCTTTGACCCACATCCATACTTGGGCTGATTTCCCAGTTCGGTACTCTGAACTCATGGTCGGACGTTCCTCATCCGGGCTCGGACTCATCCTGTCCAAGTCTACGGCTGAGCACTAGTAGTCGGGGTTCATAGTCGAGGTTTTGGGATTAGAGTCTGTCGAATGTGCCCATCCTGGGCCTTAGTCCTTGGATTATAGGTCAGAGGTAAGTTCTTTTTGGCTGACTCACAAGCGCGGGTCTTCAGATGAGGATTCCAGCTCTGGGTCATGACTCATCTAGGGAGAGCTCGATCCAACCAAACCTCTGTAACTTAAGGGTTTACCTAGTCCGGAGTGGTGTTTTCCTTCTGAGGCCTGCCTTCCGAGCCCTCGCTAACCAACTTGACTCGTCCAGGTCGGATTTCCCCATAACAAACATTGTGGGGCACTCCTTGATGAATGTGTCTTTATATGTGGCATTAAAATTTTCTTAAGGTCTGATGTAATATTCATTTTCCATCCAACTAGTTAACCGGGTCACATAGGCCTGAACAAAGAGAAAACAAAAATATGAGTTTAAAATCAAAACTTTCGTAGCTCACAAAAAGTTTTTAATACTGAATACTCTAATGCCACTCTTAACTTGTCATGCCCCAAAAATTAATACCCGAGTACAGAGACTTTGATCCTGAATTCATAGGTATGAATCTATTAAAGATGACAATTTGTTTAATGTTCACCAATGATCAACAATTAGATTAGCTTTAAATTAATGGTATCTAAAGTTGAACAAAGATAACTAAATATACAAATAGATGACTAATATTCAAAATATACGATTTCAAGAGTGGTGTCCGGCCACCCAACTGGGAACTATACAAGTCACAATAATTATTCAATGACACCAAATTATGAACTCTACGAAGCTAAGGACTACAATATATACATGACAAAAATTGAATAAAATGTAAAGTCTTATGTTTTCACACAATATTCTTAAAACATTACGGCAATGGTGCAAGTCGATTTAAGCTTGCTCGTTTGAGACCTCATGGTACATGCATCCACAATATCGCCTGTTTTGTGTTTTAAAACATCATCCCAAATATGAGTAAATAGCTAAACGCCCAGCGGAAGGCCTAAACCGCATGGCTAGTGAGAGCCAAACGCCATTCTTCTTCCTCCGTCTTCACGATCTTCCTCGTAAGCTTCGGGGCTGCATTGTCCTTGACAAAGTGGGCCTTGGGTATGTCCGAGTGGCCCACAAGGCCTCCCAGCTTAGGCCTTCTTAGGTGTTTATTATGCCTGCTCTTTTGATTGTTCTATTGTATAACATATGATAGGCGGGCCGCTCCTTTTTGTATTGCCGCCCAGCCCAAAATAGTTCAGGTTGTATTTCTTTAGGTTATATATGGATGGTGTCGGTTCACAGGTAAAAAAAAAAAAAAAACTAATTCAATGGTTTTATTTTTTAAGTTATTCATAGTATTAACGCAATCAAGCATAAGCTATGATAGCATTATAAAACAAAGAATTCATAAGTTAATTATTTAAATGCATGGATGACATGATGATATGCACAATGGTTGGCCTGCAATATAACCCATCAATGTTTAGCATGATAAATGCCCGAGAACACAACTGTCGTAAAATTTTCATGTCACGCCCCAAACCCGGAAATCGGATTCACAGGAATCCCGATCGTCGAATCCGGTGCTGACAGCCTCCGTAGTACCCCATTCTCGGCTCCTAGCGTCCATACGCCAGATTCCGATCCTGAGATCCTACAAGGAAGATTTTTTTTTTTGCATACATTTAACTCGTAATAAGCATAACAACAAGTATACCCAAATCACAAAGGCAACATTATCATCACATATCTACTAATATAATCATTTGATTACAATACTGAAGTGAAATATATAAATCGAAAATCAAGCTCCAGAAGACCGCTGCATGCTCCAAGCTCAACACTGCTACAACCTAATATCACCTGTACGCATCTATTGTGCATAAGCTTATAGAAAGCTTAGAGGGTGGTGTAAGTGTGCGCACAAGGTAAGTGCCAAGTATTCAATACAATGTCATCACCATACAATACCGAAAATACTAGTAATCCATAAATCGTACAATATCGGAATAAGCTGAATTACTAACAAGATCATGAATTACCAGAGTAAGCAGAAATACTGATGAGAGCAGGAATTATCAGACTAAACAGAAATACTGGCAAAATCATAATTTATACGATAACAGAGTGAGGGGAAATACGGACAAGCCCATGAGTCAATCAATATCAGAATACGCAATATAGAACAGCTATGCAGATGAGGAGTTATAAAGAGCCAAATATTAAATGTCGAGGATGCGATGCAGTATGTAATTCCTGATGAGTCCACGAATATCGTCAATCATATCTAGACCATATAAATGCAGAAACACAGTAACCCAGAATACCATATGCCGTGGATGTAATCCAATATGCGGTGCGAATGGAATGACCATGCTAGAGTATGAAGTCGGGATGATAGTACGTAGTATTGCAGGCTATGGGGTCCATCACAAGGGACTTCTATCCAAACTAGTCCCATACCTAAATTTGGATAGTCAGACTCAATGTGGTAAACTCTTGATCTCATGTTAGTTGCACGCCCAACTAAAATCCTAGTCATGCGAAGGTACACGTAACAAATAGTTGCACACCACTAGCCCGAGTGGATAGTGAATAAATGAATGAATGAGTATGCAACTCCTGCTCAATAAGTCCACATATCAGTACGGTTCATCTCTGAGATCATCACCGGGGTCTAGTACACTTTACATGCAATCGCCGCCCACTGGACGCGCAATCATGCAAGTGGAAGAGACCTCACTATCCGCCTGGCCAGTAGTCAGCTAATATCTACCCGACACGTCGATAGCGGACCCATTCACAAGCTGGTCAAACTCAGCCTAGTAATGTCTCTACCCTCGGGCGGGTAAGGCCACACCCCCTCCCAACCGACCACGACACAGTAGGAGACGCGGCCTCCTGGTATTTGGCACTCAGGCGCTCATGTATCCACTCGGTCTCGACGTTGGGGCGTCTCCTGGTCACAGAGGTTTAGGAATTTTCACCCAGGGACATCTATGGTGCCCGTATGCTAAAACCAAACATTTCGGTGTCCCCTCTGGCCATCCACGATATGCCTGTGGAGGCTACAGCCCTGATGTCGCTATGCATGAGTCATACAATCCAGTCATGCATCAATCCACGATATAGTAATCATAACACACAATGCAAGATGCATGAGTCATACAATCCAATCATGCATCAATCCACGATATAGTAATCATAACACACAATGCAAGATACATGAGTCATACAATCCAGTCATACATCAATCTTGCACATACCATGCGCTCATGTGAGATAACCTCCGCCTATCAGAGAGTCTCATAATAACACGCTCAATTACATATGCAATGATCAACCATGTCTCATAACAAACATGCAGATGATGCGTATGGGCATATATCATGATACTAAGCTGTCACATACTTATAATCGGTATCAATAATCGGTATCGACAATCGACCTCAACAATGTGGACATTTAACCAATATTGCCCTCAAGGAATGGCCCACATGAATCCTAACATATAGTGAACCCATGACCTCACGCAAGGGCGAATTATACAACACCATGGGCCTCTCTCAAGAGCTTACCACACATCATGATGGGCCTCTCACATGGGCCTAATATATATCATGCTGGGCTCCATCGCCTAACCCTCAAATGCATCACAATGGGCCTCATCACATAGGCCTCATATACATCACATTGGGCTTTATACACAGGCTGAATACACATCGCAATGGGCCTCAAATATGGGCCGTATATACATCACACAGGCCGAATACACACCACAATGGGCCTCAACTATGGGTTGTATATACATCATATAGGTCTCGACAATCGACCTCGAAAATTTAGAAATCGGCCTCGACAAATAGGAATCGGCAATCGGCCACGACAAGCAGAATTGACAATTGGCCACAATCGGTAATCGGTCATGATAATCGACCTCAATCGGTAATCGATTAATTGGCCACTACAAGCAGAATCAGCATTCGGCCACGATCGGTAATCAGTCACGCTAATCGACCTCAATTGGTAATTGGTCAATTGGCTACGACAAGCAGAATCGGCATTCGGCCACGATCGATAAGCAGTCACGATAATTGACCTCGATCGATAATCGGTTAATTGGGCACGACAAGCAGAATCGGCATTCGGCCTATACAATTGGAATCGATCGATAATCAGAATCGGCAAATCGGTCACGTCAATTAGAATCGACAATCGGCCTATACAATCAACCGAACAAGGCCTAAGGAAAGGTCATAATGTGGACATTTAACCATCATAATCATCGCCCATCAATGTGGACATTTAACCAACATTACTTCCAAGCAGTGGCCCACATAGAACTAAACATAAAGTGGGCCCATGGCTTCACACAAAGGCCTAATATACATCACATGGGCCGCACCTGTGGGCCTCATATACATCGAGTGGATCATGTCCATGGGCCGCACCAATGAGCCTAATACATATCACAACGGCCTTGTCTATAGGCCACGAATACATCATAATGGGCCTTGTATACATCACATCGGACCTCACTCATGGGCCCCACATACATCACAATGGGCCTCTCCATCTAGGCCTCACATACATTACAATGGGCCTCTCCATCTGGGCCTCACATACATCACGCTGAGCCATACAACAGGTGGGCCTGCACCTCCCAAATGGGCCCACCAGATGAACAACATGAATGTACAACTCGTACACCAAGGTGGACCCTATCATATCATTTATTTTCCATCCAATATGTACACTAGGTCACAAAGACCTAGATTAAGAGGAGAAGAAATTTCATATTTATCGGTAGGCATTCAATTCTTGCCGTTTGTTGGTGTAGACCACCTGATCAACAGCTAGATCACGGTGTGGCCCACCATGATGTATTTTGAGATCCAGCCTAATCATAGATTAACATAGTGATAGATGAAGTGAAAACAAAAACATCAACTGGATCAAAAACTACTGTGGCCCCTTAGAAGTTTTGAACGGTGGATATCACTACACCTACTATTTTGAATGGTGGGGTCTGCTTGAGCCATAGATCTGACTCATTCTTTCTCTCAAGCCATAAAATGATCTCTTAAAATGGTGGGACGAATGGATACAACACATGCATCATGGTGGATTCCATATGGGAAGGATGGATGCCATAGATGAGGTACATACCTCATGGTGGGGCCCACACTAATGGAAGGAATGGACCACAATACATACATCAGTGGGTCCCATGTGGGGCCTACCATAATGTTTATTTTCCATCTAACCCATTGATAAGGTCACTCAGACCTGGGGGCCCACTAAAATGTTTATTGGCATCCAATCTATTCATAAGGTCACGTGGACATTGGGCCCACTGAAATGTTTATTTGCACCCAACCTATTGATGAGGTCACACGGACCAGGGGCCCACCATAATGTATATTTATCATCCAATCTATTGATAAGGCCACTCAAACTTGGGCCCACCGTACTGTTTATATGCCATCCAAACTGTTGATAAGGTCACGTATACATGGGGCCCACCGTGATATTTATCTACCATCCAAACTGTTCATACGGTCCCAAGGATTTCAACGGTTAGACAGTGTGGATGAAGGGTGTGCTCCACATGATAAATATATGTCTTATTTTTAATCTCACACCTTAAAATGATTTTTTTTTTTAAATGGTTGGATGGCTTGGATGCAACCTATGCATTAAGGAGGGCCCCACCAACTGAGGCACACGTCACCAAGGTGGGCTCCACAGAGCAGCACTGCTGCGTCTACAACGGCTATACGACTGGTGGGCAGTACACCAGCCATTCCAACTCCCTACACGGGTGGGTCCCACGTGGGGCCCACCACAACGTTTATTGCCATCCAATCTGTTGATAGGGTCGCACAGACCCGGATGAAGAGTAAAACAAATTTCATATTTGATCCAAAACCTCTGCAATCCAAAAGGATTTCAATGGTAGGCGTCCAATCCACTGTTTCCTACCATGAGGGCCACCTGAGTCCCGCATGTCGCAGATTTTTGGGGTGGCCCATAGCCACAAGAGGGCCCTTAAAATACATGGTGTTGATGTAAACACTCATCACGGTGGGGCCCACGGCAGGGACCCACGTCCCTGCCCGTCCTTCACGTCCCAGCGGTAGGACGTTGTTGTGTCAGCAGCAGCACATGCTACTTTGATTTTTTTTTTTTTTTTGTTTTCTAATGGTTTTTCCTACGTGGGGCCTGTTTTAGCAAGATCCACCCCGTTTACTGGTCCCTATGGCCCAAGACAAGCCAATCAAGCCCATTATTGGGCATGTTTCGGTTGTGTAGGAGGATCAAAGTGCATTTTAATGGTGAAAACTACCGTTTTCTATGCCATGGCCCTCCAGAAAATCAGATCAGCTTCATTTTTCGGCTCAACGCCTAAAATGAGCTGGGGAAAGAAATGGACGGCGTGGATTAGCTCCATACGTCAAGGTGGGGCCTATATGAGTGGCCCACTCAAAAGCCCAAAATTTTAACGTGAGTATAGTCACCGTCCGTTCACACTTCACCAAAATACGTCCAGCGTCCCTAGACGCTGGACGGTTGGAATGTTATTCAAGGTGAGTCCACATGGACGTGGCCCACCCAATAAATTGATCTTTGTATTTTCCCAACACCTTTAAGTAGGGCCCACATGGCCTGGATGGCCGTGGGGTCCATTTGATGGACGGCTTGGATATCACATACATCAAGGTGGGGTACATCCGGGCGGGCCACACGGCCACATCATCACACTAACATATTGAAAGAGAGAGAGAGAGAAGCACGCACCCATGATCTTGCCCTCCTTCTTTCACCAAAGTATCCTAGAGCTTCAATAGATGAATTTCAACGGTTGAGATTGGATCATGGACGGTGGAGATGGGAGTAAGGAAGGTGAGACACACTTACTCTCCATGGAAGCCATGGACGTGAGTTGCTTCGGAGGAAAATGAGAGAGAGAGAGAGAGAAAGAATGAAAGAGAGAGATGAGAGAGAGGGATTGAAAGAGAGAGAGTGATGGGAGTGATGTACTTTATTGTAAGAGGAAGTTGACTTTTAGGGAGGGTAGTTGTACTTGGGGATGAGTGTTGTACTTGACATTTGATTGATGGATTGATGTGATAGGTCGTAGAGATTCTCTTGAAATTCGCACGCGTAGCGTTTTCGTCAAAATCAACGTGGGCCCACATCTCTTGGCCTGGGTATTGCCTCGGCGCGCGAGATGCGGCATCGGAACCGCGGTGACGACGCGATTGTACTAGTACAAGTCTCGGGTCGAGCCGACTCTAATATACGAGACACAACTCGTGATTGCGCGCAAACGCCAATAACAGATTGCGGGTCGCCGGAATTTGACCAGAAGGACTGAGGAAACCTACTGAATGGTACGAGCTAGGATGCGGATCTTACATTTCACATTAATGTTATTGTTAACAAAGACATCAATATATACACAATAGTTGTCCTGCAACATAACCCAACATTTTAATGATATGTGTTGATGTAAAAATCCGGTCCACCCTTTTTAGACCTTCAAGTACCTACATAGGAGGAAGACAAGGGAGACCCTAGCTAGAGTAGGGGACCCTCCGATGCCAAAGTTAAGTTAGGAATCTGGGTCTAGTAGTATTGAGGAGTTTGGGTGAGAGAATTTTTGTGTACCTTTTCGTATATATGGGCCCCTTATTTATAACCTTTTAAGGGAGGCAACGTATATAACAAGGCATCTTAGATAGTGATTGCATATTATGGAAGATATCTTCCTCTGGATGTGTCGTGATTAATTTCCCGATATCCTTAGCGAATATTTCAGAGGATAATCCTATCCTATCTTAATATACTGTAAGCGTATTTGAATTTTGAGGAGATGGTCTATCCGAGGCCGAGGCGGATGTCGATATCCGAGGTCCAACTCAAAAGTTGGTAATAAAGGCCAAAGTTGAGCTCCAAAGTTAGTAACTGAGACTGACCTCCGAGGCTGAGGTTATTTTTTGGCTCTCAAGCAATTCATAGTCTTCGAGTTTGTACATTTGGTCAGTCCATTTTTACCCATAACAATAGCCCCTACTTTCGAGCGTTCTTCAAGAGCTCGGGAAGTAAATTAGTGTGGACTGACACGGTGTGATTCCTTCCACCGAAAAGGTCAGATGAAGTAAAGCTAGTGGGCTGAGCAGTTGTAAGATTGATAAGTCTATTGTTCAATGGTAGATTGCATATGGTAGAATTAATAAGAGGGACTTTTCTTCTCTTCAAAAGAGGGAAGCCCCAAACGTTCACATGGTAGTAGGCCGAGCACTTAGTAGAAGGATTTTCTTCCCTTATACTAAGGCAAGTACTTACTGTAGATCTCACAGTCTAAGTAGTGTTACTAATTAGTGGTGCAACCTCTTCTTTAAGGGTTGGACGACTGGTTAAGGACTATTTTTCTCTTACAATAAAGGAAGTCCTCACTAGTTCGTGTAGCTCAGATTGTAAAAATTTGAAAGAAGTTCTCTTTCCTTGACCTGGAGAAATTCTTTTATTGTAGAAAATCATCGAACTGTAAAAAGCACGGCAATAATGTTGTGATCACCTTTTTACCTTTTGGAAAGGGAGGTCACCCTCTTCGAGTACGTTGGTCAGTCGATGCACTCCTGGTTGGAGGACTTTTTAAATCCTTAGGAATAGTAGATCTTTTAAGTGATCAACATTCCATGGGTGAGGTAAGAGCCCCCATGTCTTATAGTCGATACGCCCTTCAGTATTTGATATCGAGGTCGGAGTTAGCCAATGAGCCTTATTACTGAGCTTGGTTAATTAGTTTAGCTCAGCTTCTTTTAATATCTATTCCAACTCAGTGTTCAAAGGAGTGTACCGGTGGAAGCGACTTTCTAGATGTCGGTTGGTATGCTGGTAGGGTTGGGCACCCTTCTCGGCTAATGATTCAGGAAGAAAGCTTTTTTCTTTCTTTTCACCATTGTAGTTTTCTGGTAAAGCGGGAACGACTTTGATGTCATTTTCACAGATGGTGAAAAACCATTGATGTAAAAATCTAGTTAATCCTTTTTAGAACTTCTAATACTTGCACAGGAGGAAGACGAATGAGACCCTTGCTAGAATAGGGAACCCTCTGATGCCAAAGTTAGGCTAGGAATTTGGGTCTAGTAGTATTGAGGGGTTTTGGGTGAGAGATTTTTTATGTATATTTTCATGTAGATGGGCCCCTTATATAACATTTTAAGGGAGGTGGTGTATATGGAAAGGCCTCTTGGATGATGAATGTGTATTACAGAATATATCTTCCTTCAGATGTGTCATGATTGATTTCCCAAAATCCTTCGCGAATATTTCGGAGGATAATCATATCATATCTTAATATACTTTAAGTGTATTTGAATTCAGAGGTGGAAGTCTATCTGAGGACGAGGTCGATGTTGATATCAAAGGTCAAACTCCAAAGTTGATAACTAGGCCGAGGTTAACCTCTAAAGTTGGTAACCGGGGCCGACCTCCGTGGTCATGGTCTTTTAGTGACCTTCGAGGCCAATGTTATTTTTTGACTCTTAAGAAATCTATAATCTTTGAGTCTATACAACTGGTCAGTCCATTTTTAGCCATAACAATATGCATGATTCGCCAAGTAGTTATTATTTCTAATTGAATAAGTAAGTTGGTGAAGCTAGGGTACCTTCATTTTATCAATAGTCGTTAAACAGATATATGTATCTCATGGTGCCATACAGTAGCCCTTCACTAGTGTCCCTAGATTTAATTTTGGGTTCATCACCTAACAATTCATATAACTCAATCGGAATAATATTAGGGCTTGTCGCCCAATAACAACCACATAAACTAAATTGAAGGTTGTCACCTAAACTTCAAATGTAGAGAAGGCACGCCATTCAAACCATTAATAATATGGTAAGATCGTGACATTCATCAGTGATTAGTGGTCACTACGAGTAGGCTTGTTACTCAATGTTTTACCAATATGGAGGGCTCATTACCAAGTGTTTTGCCACTATGGCAGGCATGTCACCCTAGCGTAGGTTGATAGTTCAGATACAATGTCTGATGCTACCATGTCTAGCTCATGAATCTTTTTGGGATTGTAATGAACTAACGGTTAATAGACTTAATTCAATGGTAATAGTAGTATTATAAATTTATTTGAATGTTATACAACCACCAAACATAAGAATGACTCATTAATGCATTATGAACTGATCTGATCATAACGGGGGACCTAAGATAAAACTGACATTGGGTGTAAGTATCTTATTTAGCTCCAACTACTATCAGTTGTCCATGTTCAACCTCGGTCGACCGTATCAGTCTGGAGTGGCTAACCCAAAGTGGGCTATTCACTTAATATTTTTTACAGTTCGATCCACATGACTACAAATCATATTATTAAATATATAAAAATAATTACGAAACAACTTAATACCATAATAGGGGTGCATCAACCGAATATATTTACAAATCAGTATAATTTAATGTATATCAATACAATCCAACATATATCAACATCACTTATCAATTTACATATAGAAGTTCTAATAATAAGAGTTTCATCTTGTTGAAGCATTTCATCAAACATATAAATGAAGGTACCCTACCATCAACAAGTAACAGTATGATTATAGTAATAAAGCAATTCAAATATAAATAATATATGACTCTTATAGTTAACTAAAAATCATTATCTACTACTATAAATGGTTGATAAAATGAAACTTATAAAAATAATCCACACCTTATAAATGAATTTTTTATTTTTCGAGCATATAAGGTTAGTACCCGCTAAAGGGTTATCCTAGTGTCATGAAGTGGCCCAAGTTTCATGGAACTAACTATAATGTCCGTGTGTTTATCCATTCTATATATCCGCTTTGCCATCCTATTTTAGTGCATGAGTCCAAAAATGATATAGATCCAAAGCTCAAGTGGATTGTACCATATAAAACCATTGGATTGAACACTCACTTTTGAAAACTTACTGAGCCCGCCGGAATTTTTTCGGGGCTCATCGTGATGTTTTATTTCCCAACCAACTTGATCATAATGTCACAAAGACCTGTACGAAGGGAAAACCGAAATATAATCTTGATTAAAAATTTCTGTGGCCTTAAAATGTTTTCAATGGCATTCAATCTCCACTATTTTTTTTTTTGTAATATATTAACTTGAAATTAGTATATATTAGAGTGTATTTTTATCAAATCCAATTGTATATATTATGGATCGGTATTAATGAGGACACAGTATAGCTATCATTTTTATCGATTCGTATAAGTATACAATCTTTCTTTCAAAATACACTCGTTAATCTTATGTATGGTGGTTTAATCTTATATATGTTGAATACACACTTATCATTAGTAGGTTTAGAAAGATCACTATACACTTATATGATATACAATTATAAAATGATATAATTGTATTATAATATATTATAATATTATATATAATATAATATAATATAATATATTATAATATATTATAATGTATAATATGTGATATATAATTATACATATAATATATCATAATATGTTATATAATCCATACAATTATAATATATTATATTATAATATAATATATAATATTATGATTATAATTATAAATATCCATATTATCATATAACTAATTATAATATGATAATATAATAATTACTCATTATAATAATTATAATAATTACTAATATGATAATTATAATTAGTTATAATAATAATTATATTATTATATGATAATATAATTAATCATATAACTTTTTTTAAAAATAAACTGATTTTCATCTTGTGCTTTCAATCCAACTACACCCCACATATTTCTTCAATCCTCCATCATAATCCCTAACCTCCTCAATCTCACACCACATTACATATAAATTCGATATTACATATATACTCCTACATTCCCAAGATTCAATTTGATATATGTTTGATGCCACCCTCCCCAATTCCACATTCCCACTATCCTTGCAAGCATTATGTTGCATAACTTATATAACCATAAATATCACCATTCATGCCTTTACCATTTTCCCATTCCTTAACATGTAAATACACTAAAAATATATTATCATTAGTGTGGTTCCTCGTTAATATTTCTTATGTATACGAATTGATATCGATTATATGATAAAAATACATCACCCTTGTGTTGGATGAACAGTTAGAAACACCACCTCGTTTGGTCTCATCCCTTCTTTCAACATCTCACCATACATGGATATCCTTATTCAAACATGTCATCCGCCGTTATGATAGTACCGCATCCATTGCTCATAAAACCACGTCCCACTTCCGCTCTCTCCCAAGATCAATGCCATATCAACCTTCGGGGCCATATTACTTGTTTTTTATCAAGCCACATTTTCCATTAATTTCGATCAATGCACTTTGAATGAATATAAGAATCTTCCCCACATGGGCCATCATTTAAGATTTGAAAATACGCATGAAAACATGTTTCTCATACAATGTATGATAAAGGGCACATGCTCATATCATGACGGATAATGTGAATTTTGGTGAAACTCGCATGCATATTCTACATAATAAATATAGGTTGTCCATCCAACGCCTGGCCTCGGTGTACCTTGTCATTAAGGCAAAGGTGTACAAGTGTTCTACAACCCGAGAATTTCATAATACCTAACACATCTAGACTCGTCCCGATGGCCATTAACTTCACGTAGAAATTGACAACCGCGGTGCCCACATATATGCTCGACAATCAACTGGATTTCAACACGTGGGCATGGATCGGACATCGAAGTCAATGCCTTTGTGGAAGCAGAGGCAAGTTGAAAAATTATGGCCATCGAAATTGTCAAAAGATCGGTTTGTGCATGAGAGAGAAGGTTTTGAGGGCGAGGAGCGAAAGGCCGTGGTGGGAGAAGGCTACAATGGTTGTATTTCAATGCAATGGGTTAGTTTTGTTCATGGAATTGATAAAGTGTTGGCATTTTCTCTTTAGATAGAAGTAGAGTGGTGGTTTGATGAAACATTCCCACCATGATGGTTACAGATGAAGGGTGTGAAGGTTGTTGTCCACAATAACCATTATTATCGAGGATGAGAGTGAAAGGTTTTGGTGGCTTTGAGGTTTTTGGTTTTAAGGCATTGGTGTAAGAGGAGAGAGAGAGATTGAATGAAATGTGGTTGTTGGTTTGATCTTTGCGTGGTGGACATTTGATGAACGTTGGAGATTTTAGTGGACATTTGTGAGATTCAAATATCAACTAATCATATAACTAATTATAATATCATATAACTAATCATATTATCATATAACTAATCATATTTTCATAATATTCGATTATATGTTGATCACCATAATTTATTATATTATATAATATACCTCAATATATAACTTATAATTAATATATAACTTATATTATGATATGATTGTATTATAATATTATGAATATAATCATAACTTATAAGTTATATGATATATAATGTATTATATTATAAAATACATTTATATCATTAAAATGATAGAATGTTATTATATTTGTATTATACCATAGTATAATATCATATTATGTATACCATTATATCAATTATATAATATCATATACCATTATAATTATATTAAAATATAATATAATTATTCTTCATATCATACTTACGTTAAAAATATACATATAATATCATAATATATTATATTATACATATTATACTATATTATAATACAATTGTATATCATATAATATAATATATAAACAATTATAATATTATAATACCATATAATATATTAGATATATCATAATATATTATAATATTATATCATAATATATCCATTTATAATATATTATGAGACTATTATGATATATATTATATATTATATTTCATATATTATTATCATATTTATATAATATATATCATATAGTTATCAGGAATATATAACTAAACTATTGTATATTTGAATATTATGGTATATATTATAATATATCATAATATCATAATATCATATTAATATTTTATTTCATTTATCATATTATTTTAAAATATTCTTAATATGATTTAAAATCGATGATAATATGATTTGGGATATGATTCATAATATCCCATAATTTATAGAATGGTATAGTATTTTATTTATTATAATATATATGATATTATGTATAACTTATATCATTTTATTATAATATAAAATATTAGTATAACCATAATATATCATAATATTAGATTGTATTATGAAAATTGTATGATTTTATAACATATAACTTACAAATTATGTATACAATCATCATAATATAATGATTGTATAATACAATCATTATATTATGGTATTCACATAAGTTATATCATATATGTTGATAACTTATATTAGTATATTATGGATAGAATGTATACCATGATAACTATATACCATAATATCCAAGATCATGTACCACATAAATTTTATAATTTTTGAATACACTAAAAATACACTTTCACTAGTGTAGTTCCTCGTTAATATTTCTTATGTATATAAATTGATATGTATGATGGTCCATCTAAGTCTTGGATGAACGACTGACTTTTTAGATCCTTGGTGAAAATTTAGTGGCACACATGATGTATACATCTAATGATATTCTTAGCAAATGGTGCTTCACTGGATCTTCTTCTTCTTGCTTTTTTGAAGTTGTTAATGTTTTAAATCATTTAAAAATAGTCTATCTGTCGATACATCAATAGATCACGTTGATGTTATGTTTGGCGGATGAGATTTTCCTGCCATTCTCGATCATTCGAGAAAATTTAGAAAATTCATTTTCATCAATCTAAACCGTTAATGTTATGGACCTCACTGAGAATGGTCCATCGACAAATTCTCAATGGGTATTGATGTTTGAAGATCGATCGAAGAATAGAATACATAATGCAATAGTTTCTTAAAAGGTTAAATAGTTTATATCGGGTGTAATAGGAATCTTGGGGGAGAGAGCGAAATGTGAATTTCTAGTCATTCCCATTCAGAGGGCATAATTAAAGATTAGGCGTGTGGAAAGAGATTCGAGACTTGTTCAAATTGGTAAGCTACTATTTATTGTAATTTTTTACTTTCATAATGCATTATTCGCCGCTTCGTGCCATGAATTTTTCATGCAAAGGTTCTTCCATATAAAATTTGGATTGTTCTTGTTTGGAGTTGGTTATGTGATTGAGTGTACTTTGTTTAATTCATCTATAGTTGTTTAGATGGTTTCTAACATTTGGTATTAAAGATAACATTAGAAAGCAAATCAATCTAAAGCCCACATATGTTGTATTTATGACATCCTAAAGTTTTATGTAAAAAATTATGGCTAGAAAAAAAACATTGAACTATGTAAAAATCAAATGAACCACATGAATGGGAACAATGTAAAATTTCTCTAAAATATCTGATTAGATGAAGTTTTCACTTGAATATTTTATCAAGATAATTCTTGGCATTTTCTCTTTATCTGGTGAGTCACACCGGATGAACAAGACATTTGATGAAACATTCCCACCATGATTATGTCCATTTTATGAACTAATGTTCCTGTATAATATTATGAGAGAGAAAACTAAAGTAAGTACATTGGCAAAATTAGAGAATATCTATCTTGAATTTTCTTGAGATTCTCAAAGCATAAGTACTTGAAGAGACATGATGTTTAGTAGAAGATACAAACAACATGGTGGGCCATGAGTTCACATGGTGAGAAATATCGATGGTTAGTAAAAATACTAATATGATATTTATTATATTGAAATGGTTTATTAGAATAGTAGAAATTTAGTAATTAATAGTAATAATTACTACGGTATTCTATCTCATACGGATAATTTGAAGAAGTATTTCAAATATGATAATATAAGAAAAGTGCATGCTTACACTCTCAATTATAATACCATTAACTTCTCATAATACCTCATCTTCTAATCCTATTTTCATAATCTCGATTCTATGTTGATCAAAAGAACTCTGTTATATTATATAATATACTTCAATATATAACTTATAATCAATATATAAATTATATTATGATCCATTACCAAATTAATCAAATCACATTTAAAATCCCCAATAATCATTATAAGGCCTCCAAGTTAAAGCCTCTCATCTTCTTATCTCATCTCTGTATCATATTATAAAATATAATTATATAATTAAAATGATAAAATGTTATCATATTCTTATTATACCATAATATAATATCATATTATGTATACTATTATATCAATTATATAATATCATATACCGTTATGAGTGATCATATAAGAATCTTATTTTGTCAATTGGAATTGGATTCATTTTGAGATTAGTTTTTTTATTCGTTTTGATTTGATATTTTCTTATTTTGATCATATGTTGAGAAATTACGGGGAATACATTGAATTTTGAATATTTGAAGGATTTATTAGAATATGTTTTTTGTATATCATTTTCTTTCAATTTAATATTTTTATTCAAGGTTTTTTAAATGATATTCTTTCTTGATTTGATTTGAAAAATAGGATAAGTAATGTAGAGAGGGTCGTGGACAATTTCATGGCCAAATGGACTATAAGAGGCCTGATCAGAGGTGGAAGTGATCTAAACCATTAGAACCTTAAAACGGACATATCTCGTTAAACTGAAATGAGTTATCGGACTACCATATATGATTTTGAGGTAGGACGAGCAATGTCGATGCCATTGACAGATGCTCAATCCCATCGAGAAAATATAAAAAATCCTTGTTGGTTGTCAGAATGTTTTGGTGTTGCTATTCCTTAACATTGAAGGAGTTTGATGTTATTGACAGATCCTCGATGAGTATTGATACCATTGAAGGCCCCGTTGAAGATGTGCGTAGAATTTTATAAGTGCACAATTAGTTCTCTATTTCGGTTGTGATAGTTTATATATCAGGTGTAATTGAGTTTGGGAAAGAGAGGTATATTAGAACTTTTTAAATTATTCCTAAAGGTTCAATGGCATAAATATGATTTTTGGAAAGAGATTCGAAACTTGTTTGAATAGATAAACTATTATTTCTTGTAATTTTTACTTTTATAGTGCATTACTCGTAAACATGAATTTATTAATTCTTAATTAAAGTTTTCGCAAACATTCTAACCTTTTTGAGGACCTTTTCAATGACATGTGGGATAGCTAATCATCAATCGGATCATTCATTTAATCGTACCATTGGAACAAGTCCGTGATACAAGAATCATCTTAACCCTTTAAATGAGGCCAACTTGCTAGGATAATCCGTTGTTTGTGAGTCAAAGAAGGAATCATTGAACCGAAGTGCTAATTTGGAATCACAGGCAATACAAAGTGAGATCTATCGCATGGATGTTTCAAGACAATGATTCAAGTTTCTAGTCATTTTAAATTTTTATGCTAACTTTATTTGCCACTACTTCAACGCCTTAGTTATTTGCCATAACTATTGGATGTGCTTACCCCTAGTTAGATGAATCAATGAATGGTTCAAATTGATGATGAATCATTTCCTGTGTTATTAAAAACTTTGTGGTATTGTTAATTTCGCATAAAAATGCATGTGTGCATCTTGTACCTGGATTCTTGTGAGTAGTTTTCCCACCATCTAATAATGGTAGGAAGGAATAGAAACACTCATTTTCAAATGCTTATTCTAATATACACATTTGAAATGCTTGCTAGATTCCCACGGCCTTTGATTGGTGTGCTTATATGTGCATCGAAGTCATGTTGTAACTTTTTGTATTCTATTCGTTTTCTGAATGTAATCTGGTCGAGTGTTTGTTAGTACTTACATTTTATTCAACTGTTAGCTTTTTGGAGGGAATAATTAGTGATCTGTCCAAATTAACAGACTTCTCCTTTGGGTTTCACATTTTGGTGATCCAGATGGTTAATTTGGTTGCTCCTACCATGGATGGTTGATGTTGCAAGAAACCTTCCCGTTGAAGAATCCTAGCTTGCAATAGTTGGCCTGCAAATGGATGATCAAGGCACTATATAGGGCAAGAGGTTCCTATGCAATGGGAGAAGTCCACCAATCAGATGGGTGGGATGGATTGTAGGCGTCTTTTGTCCATCAATAATGGGCCCCACCAAATTAATGATCTGGATCAGCCTGCCCATTCGGATGAAATTCTATTAATTTGGGTGAAGCATATCATAATTTCTCTAGATTTTATAATACTAGCTTCGATTATTTGCAGAATTTTTGTGGCCATTTGTTTTGGACCTTGGGTCACTGATTGGTTGATCTATACTTGGATTTCTTTCTCAATTTTGATTGGGTGTATGCAATTCATTTACATTTTTTCCATAGACTTAAGAACTTTCTCTGTTTTTGAATGTAGAGTGTATTGGGAATTATACTTGGTGGTGGTGCCGGGACCCGTTTATATCCTCTTACAAAAAAGAGAGCAAAACCTGTTGTTCCTTTAGGAGCAAATTACAGGTTGATTGATATTCCTGTGAGTAACTGCTTGAACAGTAATGTATCAAAGATCTATGTTCTTACGCAATTTAATTCTGTGTCGCTTAATCGCCACCTTTCACGAGCATATGGAGGCAGCATGGGCGGATATAAGGACCAAGGGTTTGTTGAAGTTCTTGCTGCTCAACAGAGCCCTGAGAACCCAAACTGGTTCCAGGTAATGTATACTAACTCTACCCATCTGTTGCATATAAGCACTATCTAGGAAAATGAATTAAGGGGTTCTGCTCATCAGCAAACATATAGCTTGCTTGGTTTGCCGATGAGTAGGAATATGTGCTTGGGGCACATGGTTCGACCTGGTGGTGCCTGCCATGGATTAGCGGTGGTGCCCCCATTGTCATCCAGGTTTGATGATCCCAACCGTTTTATATGGTGGCCTTATTGAAGAGTTGGGATCTTCTAGTATGGGAGGTTAAGGCACATCCCTGTCCACTATAGGGTCCATCATATCAATGGTTAGAATCAATGAACCATTGTTCACATTTCATGCATGGGCATTTTATTTGTAACCAACTCTAGATTATTAATACTAGAGAGAGAGAGAGAGAGAGAGAGAGAGAGAGAGAGAGAGAGAGAGAGAGATTCCTCAACCTCGTGCAGGTGAGGCGGAGACTCTGTAAGGCCCACTGTGATGTCCATGTAACATCCATCCTGTCTATTAGTTTCACGGGCTAGTTTTTTTAACATGACCGCAATAATGAGGCAGAAACAAAATCAAGCAGCCACACCCCAGGAAAGAATGAGAATGGAAATGCCTGTTGTTGAAACCTTGGTAGGCCTACTATGATGCTTTTATGCTATCAACCTGTTCATAAGGTTATTTCTACTAGAATTAATGAAAAATACAGACATCAGCTTGATCCAAAACTTCCATGGACTCTGAGAAGTTTTCAATAGTGGGTGTTCAATCCTATGTTTCTTCTAGTGTGACCCACTTGAGTTTTGGATTTTCCTTGTTATGAGTTGGTTAAACTGATAAATGGGGTGGATGTCACTAAAATATGTTGGAAGAGTACGATCGACGGGTAATAGCTACATTGCATGATTCCCAAATTACTTAGGATTTTCTTTAAAATGTCTTCCCATGCGCTTTCAATATTCAAAGTTTTCCGACCTAGGAAAACTAATTGCAGGGAAAAAAATGTCTAAAAACTGTGTTAAATATAATATAAATTAGTGATTTCATTTTTATTGCATGATCCATTGGTAAATTGAGAGGTCGGTAATGAAACATTTATGACTTGTTGCTGAGAAGCAGAATGTCCAATGTGGATCTTTACTGTTTATCTGGTTATGGATTTGGCTGAATGGATTTGTGTGAATTTTACAGGGAACAGCTGATACTGTAAGGCAGTATTTATGGCTTTTTGAGGAACATAATGTTATGGAATTCCTGGTTCTTGCTGGAGATCATCTATATCGAATGGATTATGAGAGATTTGTTCAAGCACACAGAGAAACTGATGCAGATATCACTGTGGCTTCACTGCCGATGGATGAAAAGCGTGCCACTTCATTTGGACTCATGAAGATCAATGAAGAAGGTTGTATAGTTGAATTTGCAGAGAAACCAAAAGGAGATGAGTTGCAAGCAATGAAGGTAACATTTCAGGAACTGCATTGGCTGAGGATGTTACTGTGCTTACACTGATGCTTATTGAGAATATGACTGTTTCTATTTTTGAGGATATTCAATAGATGAATTATTTATTTGTGTTTTTCCTTATGTTATTTCAGGTCGATACTTCTATTTTAGGCCTTGACAATGAGAGGGCTAGAGATATGCCTTTCATTGCAAGCATGGGTATTTATGTGATCAGCAAAGACGTGATGCTGCAGCTACTAAGAGACAAGTTCCCTGAAGCGAATGATTTTGGAAGTGAAGTTATTCCTGGTGCAACCTCTATTGGAATGAGGGTATGTTGAAATGTAGTTGAATTATTCATGTGACTATACATCCTATACATATCTGATGATAGTTTATAAGTTCGTGTTTCCAATTCCACTACCCTTGCATGTTGGCCATTTGCAAGTTTTGCTAGAAACCTTTGTGGCCTAGTGTTGTATCAGCAATTGCACTTTTACAATTGTGTAGAATACTTCTTTAAAAAATCCCCTACCAACTTCTTCATATGAACGCTTGTAAACGCCTTCAAATATGCAATGGTCATCTTATGTTGCACACTTCTGTCATGTTTAGAATATTTGAGAACATTTAATTCACCACATTCACTATCCTTTTGAATATACCACAAAATAATTCCAAGAATGCAATAGTCAAAATCTAGGCTCCTAAATACAAGTTCTGAAATTTGGGATTTTGAAAATCCCTGTTTCCAAACAGAACTGAAAATCTAGGAATTCAAATCATACAGATACAAAACTGGTTTAGTTACCATAATGCTTTCAAAGTAATCGATTCTATCATCTGTTTTTTCGTAGATATTTTGATGTTAGCTTGGTCCGTTTGGGTAGGGGATCCCGCATAATTGGGATTGAGTCTAATCCCTATTTTGGCAGTTCCCATGCCCCTCCACATAGGATTTTCTGTGCTAAAGTGGTGTGTTTCCTCTGAATAAGTGCAATTAGCGGCATTTCAGGTTTTTTTTTTTTTTTTTTTTTTTTTTTCCTCCCCTAAAACTTCAATAATTGCAGTTACTGCAAATCTGACATGGAGGGTGTGGGTCTTATAAAAATCAATATTAGGTTCAATCCCGATTTTGTAGGATCCCCTCCCCAAACGGACGCTCTTTTTTTCTTTTTCTTTTTTTCTTGGCAGTTGCATTATCAAAATTGCTGATTTCCAGTTTACTAATTGTTACTTAATCATGATATAAAATTCAAAGATTCCTTATATTTGTTTTTTGTAGCCTCTGTATCTTGTCTAACTTACGGACATTTTGTTTGACCATAGGTGCAAGCCTACTTGTATGATGGCTACTGGGAAGATATTGGTACCATTGAGGCTTTCTATAATGCGAATTTGGGGATCACCAAAAAGCCTTTACCAGATTTCAGGTCCCTTTCTTGGATTGCAGAAATCAAGTTATTATCTGGATGGCAATGAATCCTTTATTGGGAATGTTAATATGAACCTACGCTCTTTGTGCAGCTTTTATGATCGTACTTCTCCTATCTATACACAAGCACGATATTTACCGCCTTCCAAGATGCTTGATGCTGATGTTACGGAGAGTGTTATTGGGGAGGGCTGCGTGATTAAAGTAAGTTACCTGCAAAAGATTCATTATTTGTTCAACATTCAAAGTCATGTGAATTACTCTAAGAACAACCATCTGGATCTTACTCACCTCATTGGCACGTATGTACGAGGTCCAGTCTGTTCAGTTTGGCCTGAAAATCATGTTGACCTGATTACTGGACTTGCCTGGATGTTGGACCATGATATATAGACATGGGGCCTTGCCAGATGAGCATCACTGATTTCGCACACATAACAGTTTGGCATGTTTGGGGAGAGCAGCATTTGGATTGTTACTATCACATGTAGTCATCATACTTCTCTTCATCTAGATGTTTTACCCAACTACGGCACCTGTTTCTTCACATATGTTTTCATTGTTCTTTCTCTGCAGAATTGCAAAATTCATCATTCTGTAGTCGGGCTTCGTTCTTGCATTTCAGAGGGTGCAATCATTGAAGACACATTGCTGATGGGAGCAGATTACTATGAGGTAATTCTCTTATCAAATATAAACAGTTGTTTTTCGCACAGTGCAATTGAATCATGAGTCCCAAGAAGCAGTATCACTATTTTATCTTTAAAATCCGAATCCATATTTCTCTGTCCCAAACTTAAAATACACTTCCATTAGACGGACGAGGACATGGAATTTCTTGCTGCAAGAGGTAGCATTCCGATGGGCATTGGAAAGAACACCCACATCAAAAGAGCAATCATTGACAAGAACGCTCGCATCGGAGAAAATGTGAAGGTTGTACTATGAACTCTCTACTTAATCTGTCTTTTATTGTCATTTATTTTGGAATGAAGTAAACCATCCAATGCGGGTCCAATTGTTCCCAACTATGATCAACAAAAATGTGTGGATAGGAATCCACTGTAGATTGCTGGTGGCACAAAAATGCATGATTAGATCATCACAATCATGCTATTTAGGGCATGAAAAAATGGATGGGAGGAGAGAACCTATCTCACCATTCATTTTGCAGGCCCTTATTTGTGTTGAGACGTGGTCATCCAATCAAGGTAATATTCGTGCTTGTGCAAGTGGTGGACCACTCATCCAATAGTCTTCCATGATCATAGTTAGGTCATCCTGGGCACTGCATCTATGTTCACTCCATTACAATGTACAGAGAACAGACAGTAAACATACCTCAGATGTATTTTTTGTACGAGTCCTATAGTGAATTACTGCTCCTCTAGATCATCAACCAAGATAATGTGCAAGAAGCGGCTAGGGAAACAGATGGGTACTTCATCAAGAGTGGTATTGTTACCATAATCAAAGACGCTTTGATACCTAGTGGTACTGTCATTTAAAAGCGGTCCGCCTTTTGAGTAAGTGGTAAGAAAGAGTCTCGCTTCCCTCGATTTCTGTTTTTTCAGTTTGAGTATTATTTATATTGCCCTTGCAGTATATGAGGTATTTGGATAAGGTAGGAGGATTTGAGTAACTTTGCTGCAAAGATATTTTTTTTCCCCTCTTGAAAAGAAAGATCTGTTCTTTGATAAATGGTGATCTTGTTTCTAATGACATGTTATTACATGTTTCTTCTCTTTATTTGATTAGCCAATTTATTATTATCACAATTATTGTTATTTGTAATATTAGCCATCCCACCTATGATCTAGTGAACCCCGTCATGGTGAGGAGAATGTCGCCAAAATTCTCCTGGGTTGGAAGATTCTAACACTTGAATGAGTGGTCTTAAATCAAACACCCTGGAGAAAATTCAGCAAATGATCTAGGAGAAGGACAAATATTTGACGGGTAGGATGTTACAATTCGTAAGATCTTGGGGGAAAAAGACCCCATTTATAGTCGGTTTTATGTTGTAGACAGTATAGGTTGATGAAGGATGGGTTCCACTTCAATGATATGGGTGCATCTGGATATTATTCAATAACTGCCTCTTGGTTCACCATCAGCTTAGCTTACTACACCGTTTATGAAGATTTTCGAGTTACTTGGGATTTTATTAAATCTTCATCGGACTATTTGGGTACCACTTAAGAATAATTTCATCTCAATTTACAAAATCGCATTTATGTATTAGTGATAATCTTCTTTTTGGCAAGGATTAAAAATAATCATGGTAACCAACAATCGTGATCTTTAATATATAATTAGGATTAAATGAAACTATGGGTATGGCATGTACATTAGAGGAGAGGGAGAGATAGAAGAGGCATAAAATGGTTCAAATGGTGAGCGATCCATGCCTACCTTTCTAGTGTCGTGGCCCATTAAAGATTTAGATTTTTTTTTTTTTTTTGCATTCTTGAGTAGATGTTCTAACATGATCTGTAGAGCCTTTGTTACACAAGTTACCTAAAAGGATGTTGTTTTTGTGAAGTACATAGAGAGGATGAATGTGGTGAGCCTTTGTTACACAGGTTACCTAAAAGGATATTGTTTTTTGTGGAGCACATAGAGAGGATGAATGTGCATGGTGTTAGACATGGGCTCATGGGCCCACTCAAGTTTTCCTGTGTATACCCTCTTTCTAGTTTATCTAGAATGGTTAAGTTGAATTTGAAATTTTGAATTTAGAAAATTTCGTTTTGACCATCGGATTCAATAATTGGGATCTTTAGGATGGATTAGGGATAGGTTTTAAGGGTTAGATCAAACACCTCAAGAAAATATGAAGAGTGATTGGATTATCATATCGCAATCTGATCCATTAGATCAAATCTAAGAAATCTGTAAATAAAAAATCATGTGACAATTACACTAAATCTCTAAAACTAAAAATTTTATATATATATATATAATATATAGGGTATATATATATATATATATATATATATGATCATATCTACAACTGACACATTACTTTAAAGAATTTAGTTTGCAAAGATCCCAAGATTGTTTTAACCCTCGGATAAGTTGGACAAGTGTCCAGTCGGGAGTCAATTTATCTCTTGTGTCTTTCATGGAATCAGGACAAGTTATGGGGTTAGATTATTAAAGTCAGTTAGTTTCAATTGTATTAGAGCTGTATATATTATATATATATATATATATATATATATGATATATATTATATATATCTCTATATATATATAGGCATGCTCTCTACATATACTTAATGACTTATCTACCAACGGTATTGAGTTTTTGACAAGAATTTTTGCAAAATAATGTTTGCAAAAATTCATGTTTTTATAATAACTCAATAAGTTGGACAAGTGATATTCCATATAAGGAGTCCACTTTATTTTTTGTGGTCATATGGAATGGGACAAGCATGGCGCATGAGTTATTGAATGCTAGTTAGGTGGTCACTTAGTATTAAAAAAACCTGTGAGAAGATAATGGTGTTCAAGCTATTCTCATGCCTCTATATATATATATATATATATATATATATAATTATATATATATTATATATATATATATATAATTATAGCTGAGCTAGATGGACAATCCATATTGTGCCCATATTGCATGGGAGATGTTGGACATGGGCCCATGGGGCCCACTTATGGGCAACTACTAGTGGGTGGGTCCCACACGAGTTTTTTTCGTATGCCCTCATTACATTTTCTCTTTGATGCTTAAATTTGAGAGTTAAATTCTAATGTTTGAATTTAGAAATTAATTTAAAATTAAATTTAATTGTAGATAAATTGAGATGAGGTGAGATTAGATGAGATTGGATAACTCTCAACCTCATCCAAACTCCTCGAACCTTCCCTTTAAAGAGGGGTGGGGATCCTTCATGGACAACAGTAATTCTGAATTCCTAGAGAGAACATAAGGAGAGAGAGAGAGAGAGAGAGAGAGTTTAATATCAAATTCTGTTAATCTGACTCATCCATTACACAATACAAGCCATTGATCATAATCTAGGGCCATCTTAACCATAAAATCAAATGGGTGATCAGACATCTCCACTCATATAATGGTTAGGTGGACTACCAAACATATATCATCTATCTTTGACTTTTGCAAAGGTTCCGAGATCATGTAAATCATTGGATCCTACGGGCACACCCATCTTATACAACTCATGGATGAAAGACCTTGTGGTCCTGAACCTTTTCGAGCTTTTTTTTTTTAAAAAAAAAAAAAATTTTGCCATACAGAAATCTCTCTCTCTCTCTCTCTCTCTCTCTTGCTTTTCTTCTTTTATTATTAGAATTTCTTTCTTCCAATGCCTTTACAATAGCACCAGCATCCACACTCGGAGAAGCAGAGGCACTCTTGGAATGGAAAGCCAACATCTTCTCACCACAAGCTCTCCATTCATGGTCACTTCCATCTATTAATGCTAATGCCAACACAATCTCTCCATGCAAATGGTATGGGATCTCCTGCAATGGCGTTGGAAGCGTAATAGAAATAAGCTTACCGAGTGCAGGCTTGCAAGGTAAGCTTGATAACTTGAGCTTCTCGTCATTTCCAAACCTCTTCTGTCTCAATCTTAGTGACAACACACTCACTGGAACCATCCTAGCTAATATTGGCACTCTTTCCAGACTCATCTCCTTCGATATCTCCATGAATAATCTCTCTAGAATTTTACCTCTTTCAATGGCTAACCTTTCTCACCTTTCAGAGCTCGACATCTGGTCTAATGAAATAACTGGGCCTATTCCTCCATCTTTAGGTAACTTGACCAGGCTGACAGTCCTCTACCTCTCTAACAATCAAATTTCTGGTTCAATTCCTGCACAATTAGGAAATCTCAAGAATTTGGTTGAGTTGTCATTGCAGAATAATAGTCTAACAGGTCCAATCCCTCCTACTTTAGGTAATTTGAGAAACCTTACGTTTTTGTACCTCTACAGTAATCAAATTTCTGGTTCAATTCCTACACAATTAGGAAATCTCAAGAATTTGGTTGAGTTGGACTTGTTGAGTAACAATCTGAGTGGTCCAATCCATCTTGCTTTAGGTAATTTGAGAAACCTTACACTTTTGTACCTCTACAACAATCAAATTTCTGGTTCAATTCCACCAGAAGTTGGGAATTTAATGAATTTGAACCATCTTGGGCTGTCAAACAACCTTCTAACAGGTTCTATTCCTTCCACTTTAGGGAACTTGACAAAACTTATGAACCTCCAACTCCAAAGAAATCAAATTTCTGGTTCAATTCCTCTATAAATTGGGAATTTAGTAAATCTCAATGGGCTTGAGCTTGATAGTAACCTTCTAACAGGTTCTATCCCTTCCGCTTTAGGAAACTTTACCAAGCTTGAACACTTCACTGCATTTGACAACCATTTAAATGGTGAGATCCCAAAAAGCTTTAGAAATTGCACTATGTTAACTAGAGTTCGACTAGAGGGAAACCAACTTATTACAAATGTATCAGAAGTCTTTGGTGTATACCCACATCTCTATTTCATGGATGTTAGCAACAACAGGTTGTTTGGTGAACTCTCACTGAACTGGGGAGAATGCAAAAACTTGTTGAGGCTACAGTTATCTGGGAATAGGATCACTGGTAAAATTCCTCCCGAGATTGGGCTGTTGAAGAAGCTACGGGTACTTCTTTTTTTTAATTAAAAGACTCATGCCACTCATATATCCATTGATACCAAATAAAGGATGATGTACATGCAAGTATTTTGGGAGGGGCCCCACTAAACCTTGGCTTGCTCCTATTGTGACTCCCTCCATACGAGATAGGACAGAAGGGAGGAAAACCCACATGGGCTTCCAAACCAAAAAGAATCACTAGCTAACTATCCACAAGAAAAAAACACTTCCTCTGTACATCTGGGTAGCCCAACCAAAGCCCTAACAAACCGTTTAATCTGATATAATATTACCCAATCCAATTTTGTCCAGAAATATCCTACCTCTCACTTCCCTTTGCAGATCTTTCACCTGGGAAACAAGGGAGAAGGACTGATGAAGACTACCTTGGCAGGCCATACCATCAACTGGGCCGTTTCCTTCATGAAGAATGAGATTGAAGGAAACAGAGGCCATTCTAGTCATTTTCCAGATCCTCAATACCCATGGTTTCCAGCACCATGGGATCTTCAACTTTCTCTGAAGAAGATTGACGATGATTTGGGAATCTGATTCCACTTCAATGCTAAGAATCCCCTTTTCCTGACACAAAGTCAGACCATCGTGAATTGGCCAGAGGTCTACAGCATTATTTGATCCCACCCCGTACCCCATCAAAAAGGCAAAAATAAGATTTCCACTGTCGTTTCTACAAACCCCCCCTCCACCTAACAATCCAGGGTTCCCTCTCGCCGAGCCATCGACGTTCAGCTTGACGCAGCCCAGGGCTGGCTTCTTCCAGACAATGATTTGATACTGGGGGGAGTCACGCCAGGTGGGGCCCTAGCCAATCCTGGACTGAAGGCAAGGAGGGACTCTGGACGGCTGATTCAGGAAGTGGTCGTTGATGCGAGCCATGATTTTGGTTGTTTGCATGGGGATGCCGTCAAACCTTGCAGCGTTTCAGGCTTTCCATACCTCCCACACAATCAGCATAGGGAGACTGGGGTACAAAAGGGGAGAGTCTATACCAGGGGCTACTGCTTTCTTCCATTGGAGTAATCTCTGTTCAAAAGATTGGTGACAGATGCAGGGAATGCCGAACATTACACTGAAATGCTGCCATATTACGGAGCCCTGCTTCCCCTCAAGAAACAGATGAGGGAGGGACTCGCAGCTGGGACTAAGCAGGAGACCGTCCCCACAGCAATTGCATCTGGACGCCAACATAACACTCCTATTTTGCACTCTAACATCTATCGGGACAGCGTTTTGAATCAATTTCCATGCAAAAATGGATATTCTGGGCTGTAACTCTATCTTCCAAATACATTTGAACCAATCTATGACGGCTGAAATTCCACGCTGAGCTAATAGAGAATTTACCTGATGGTTCCAGAGGCCAGAAATAATAGGGATTTTCTGCTGATGTGGCAAAACCTCTTGTAAAGATAACCTCCGAGACAGCTGTAGGAAGCATATTTAGCACTTCCGAGGGGAGGTAAGGGCCCACAGGGCCAAGGAAGTCATTAACCTTCAAGGATCTCAGGTTTTCTGGGATAGAGCAAACAGCATGCTGTCACAGGGGTCCCATTCCAGTCCAGTTGCTATCCCACAAATTGATATCTCCATCCCCCACCTCCCATTGGGTAGCTTCAGACAACATAGGCGAACCAGCCTGATTTTTTTCCACAATGGCGAAGCGTTTGCAGAGGGGATGATGCCATCTTCTCCAGCAAGATCCACTTGATGTTTAGCCCTCATGAGCGACACCCAAGGGCAGTTTAATTCTCCAAATTTCACCACCTAGGCCAACTTCATACGCAAGGCAACTATCACTTCTTTCAGGCTGCGAATGCCCAGCCCCCCTTCCTTGATTGGGGTCGTGATCTTGCTCCAGGAGATCTAATGAAGTTTTTCCTTTTCTGCAGACATACCCCAGAAGAATCGCACAAACATCTGATCTAATTCTGAAATGACGAGGCCAGGGACATGCACCACTGCCAAAATGTGGATGGGCATGCTTCTAAGAACGTGTCTGATGAGAGTCATCCTACCCACTTGAGAAATAAATCTAGCATTCCACCCACTGATTCGGCGTTTGACTCTTTCGATAATGGGTTAGAAATCGGACTTCTTCACTCTCCCTCTAATAAGGGGCACCTCGAGATACTGAACGGGTGCGCGCGCCTTTAGGAAGCCCAAGAGACGCTCAACAGCTCTGATTAGCCCAACAGCCATATTTTCTCCATGTAAGAAACAACTCTTTTATAAATTGATCTTTTGGCCCGACGTTCATTGGAATTCTGAAAGAAACTTCTTGACTGAGAGGAGGGATTTTTGGCTGCCGTTCACTAATAATAACGTGTCGTCCGTGAAAAGAAGGTGAGAGATCATAGGGGATCCCCGGCTGAGATTGTAGGGTTGACAAGCCCCACTAGAAACAAGGTGTTTGAAATTTCTGGAGAAAGCTTCAGCCGCCAAAATAAATAGAGCAGGAGATATTAGGTTGCCTTGGCGAATCCCATGTGAAGATTTAAAGAACCCTGTCGCTCCTCCATTAATGAGGACTGAGGACCAAGTGTTGCCCCAACAGGACTCCATGATCTTAATCCCTTTGGGGTTGAAGCCAAAATTTCTCAAAACTTAGGAAGTCCCAGCTGACGCGATCATATTCTTTTTTAAGATCTAATTTAAGGATCATGTTCCCTCCTTGAAACTTTCTGTTGAGATCCCTCATCGCCTCATGAGCCAACAAAATATTTTCTGAGATCGACCTGCCTTTCACAAAAGCACCTTGTTCAGAGGAGACTAGCTTTAGAAGTAAAGAACTTAGCCTGTTTGCAAGAATCTTGGAGAAGATCCTGTAGATTACATTGCATAGGTTGATCGGACGAAAGTCTTTGAAAGACACGGCTGAGTGGAACTTTGGAATCAAATAGATGAGGGAAGAAGAGAAAGGCCTCAGGAGGGCGCCCCCTTCAAAGAAACTGACGGCAGCAGCATGAACATCTCTCCCCACTATCTGCCAGCATTTTGTAAAGAAACCAGCGGAGAAACCATCTGACCCTGGGGCACCTTCTTTAGGAATGGCCCAAGCTGCAACCCACACCTCATCCGGAGTCGGGATGGAGGTAAGGGCGTTGTTATCGTCCCAGGACAACAAGTTGGGAATGCCCAAGAGCAACTCATCAGCGGGACTACAAGGTTCAGCCCGAAACAATCCCTCGAAGTACCCAGCCGCTGCTCTTTTAATGTCTTCCTAGTTTGAGAGTACATTTCCTTCTTCATCTTTAATTTGCGAGATGTAGACGTGCAGAGTTTTCTCAGTGGCTAAGTTGTGGAAAAATTTTGTGTTTCGGTCACCTGCTTCGAGCCAGGATATTCTGGCTTTCTTTTCCAGAAAGACTCTTCCATAAGCTCTAGATTGGCTAGATGTTTCCTGACCAATGCACTTTCCTGCAACCAACTTCCTTCCAGCTATTCCTGGATCTTCCGTTCTATCTCCACTAGATCAGATTTAGCCTTCCGAAGGTTCTGAAAGACATTGCCGAAGACTTCCCTGTTCCACACCTTCAGCAATTGCTTCATTTTTTTTAGCTTGAGAAAGATGTTTTGCATAGGGTGATCAGAACATTTTCCATTCCATGCCTTGCTGATGGTTAGTTGGAAGGAGTTGTGAAGAGCCCACATATTGAGAAATCGAAACAGCTTTGGTTTTGAGGAAGGCAGATTTAGGCAGGACAACAGAAGTGGCGCATGGTCCGAGTTAACTCTAGGCAAGATTTCCACCTTAAATGTCTGAAAATTTGCAGCTCATACAGGATTGATGAGAACTCTGTCCAATCTAGCCCAGACCCTAGCTTGACCTTTCCTATTGTTACTCCAAGTGAATTGGTTTCCCACGAAACCCGCATCCAAGAGGCAAGAGTTTTGCACCGCTACCGAAAATTCCTCCCTACTGGAAAGATCATGGTCTCTGGCACCTCTTCTTTCCTCAGCTGATAAGATGGCCTTGAAGTCCCCGCCGACGGCCCAAGGGCCCTGAATGTTGCTGCCAAGGGCTTCAATGTCTCTCCAAAGAGTACGTCTAAGAATCTTATTACATCGCGCGTATACAATAGAGAGAATAATCAGAACATTAGGATGCTACAGACACAAACCGAAGGATACCATCTAGTTAGAGGAATGCAACAAGGAAACATTAAGGAAATGACAATAGAATACCTAGATTTTCCCTTCAAATTCCACACTTTAAAGGGATGCATGAAAACCCAACTTGAGCCCCACAGCAACTCTCCTGTCTTCACTTAACATGGGCTCAAGAATCGCCACTATACTAGGATTATATGTGGCAATCAATCTCTTCAAGGTTCTGACTGTGGATGGGTTTCCCACCCCTCGGGCGTTTTAAATGAGGGCGTTATCCATCAGTCACACATCCTGAGTTCATGGCCCTCCTCTTTAACTTTCTCAACCTGCAGTACCCTTCTCCTTCATCAAATGGATGTGGGCATTTTTTTGTTGAATCTTCCTTCTTCTCCCTCTAGCTCCTTTCCTATCTATGATGTCGCAGTTCTGAATGGCTGGAGATTCGAACACAAACTCCTTTCCCCCCTAGGAGTTAGCCACAATCTGTGTAGTATTCACTTGCGGATTTTGGTCTGGAGAGTCAGTACTCCAATATTTCAGTTTGCCCCTGACCTTAAGTGCTCTCTATTCCATCAACCTCCTGAGTTACGTGGGTAAAATAAGGAGATAGGTCCACTGCTAATCGCTCTTGGAAATCTTCCTCCATGGACTGGAGGGAAAAGGTGGACTGTCTTGCCCCGGGAACCTCCTTTTGTGGGCTGAATAGCCGAATGTGCTTGGTGATACCTTCCAACAGAGGATAGTTTGGATTGAGGGGATCCTCCCACCGATTTTGGTCGAGGCTTTAGCAGAATGCCCAGAGCAATAGGGGAAGAGGATTTGACACCTCTGTCGAACTGATTAGGAGGTTGGGCCAAAGTGGCCAGATCAGGAGGATTCTGGGTCCTATCTTGGATATGACCTTCAAATCGTTATAGTGGGATATTCTGAACAGTCATTGTGCTGGAAAATGCAACAGGTCCTACTTGAAGTGTAAGACCCGTAACCTAAATCGTACCATTCGGTCGGCTTCCGCAATTCTACCGGTCGAATTTCGGCAACCCTCGACCCATTTCCGACGTTGCGCACGATCCTAAGCCGAGTCCCGCATGTCGAAGTCGGCTCGACTCGAAACCTGTATCTTGGCGACCGCACCGTCACTGCGATTCTAACGCCGCGACTCACGCACCGACCCAATATCCAGGCTAGAAGATGCCAGCCTGCGTTCAATTCGAATAAAACACCGCACGTTACGAACTTCGAGGGAATCTCTACGAGATGTCCCATCAATCAAATCAATCAATCAATGTCAAGTCAAACCTACCCAAGTACAACAACCCATGCCTCCCTCTTACACAAGCAAGCCCAAGTCAACTCTCTCTCTCTCTTTTTCAACTCTACCCATGCCCATGACATCATCACTCCATCCCTCCCTCTCCTTTTATTTTATTTCTTTTTTCTCTCTCTCTCATTCTCCCATTTTCTCCCTCTCACACGTCCAAACTCTCCTCTCCCTTCCAAGAGCAACTAGTGTGGCCCACTTTCCCCACCCCTCTCATCTCTCATCCCCACCATCAAACTCCCATCTACCTCCATCAAATTCATAGGCAAAGAGCTAAGGAGTGCAAAGAAGCAAGCAGGAGGCCAACAAGGTGGGTGATTATTGTTGGTTTTCATTTTGATGGCCCACTTGTGATGGGACTCAAATCTAATGTATGTGTGTAGTTCTATGAGGGGCCCATAGTGGCGGGGCCCCTCCGCTAAGCCGATCTCTCTCTCTTCTTCTCTCTATCTCCTTTTCCTTTTTCCTTGTTGATGGCTCACCTAATATGTGTGTGTGTGGCCCACCATGGAGTATGCATGCTATCTAGGCCATCCACCGAGTGGTCCACATGGTCGTCCATTTGGACGTACCCGATCAAAGGAAAACACTAATGACAGGTGGGCCACGTCCACGTGGGAGCCACCACATTGATGCATGTGTATCCATACCGTCCAGCATCCCTGGAAGCTGGACGTAAAGGCCGCTGGCATGGACTGCATGGGCGTGTACTTGTAAGCTAAAAATGAAATTTTTACTTTTGGGGTGGGCTGCTAATGCAGGCCCCACCTTGATGTATGTATGTGTTCCACACCGTCCGATCTATTCTCCATCCCATTTTAGGCGTTGAGCCAAAAAAATGAGACTGATCTGATTTTCTGGCGGCCTGTGGGATCGAAAACACTAGTGTTTCCGTTAAAACTCGGAAAAAAGACTGGTGGGGTCCACCAGAAGCTTGGACCCACCTGAAACTTGGTGTGGACCCCTCATTTTGTGGGACTTAGGTAATGGACGGTTTGGATCTTACCGACGCAGGCCCCACGAGACAAAAAATAATAATAATAAATTTGAAAGCAATGGCATTGCTACGACGGGATGACGCGCGGCAGCACGCCATGTCGTCGAGCGGGCGGCCATCTGGGCTGACCCATGGGTCGTGGTGTGGGCCCCACCATGGTGTGTTTCGACCATCAGCACCGTGCATTTGGTGGTCCCCCTTTAAATTATGGGGTATGCCAAAAATCAGCCATATACGGATCTCAGGTGGGCCATACCATCTTAAACCATGTGAAGACATGCCTAAAACATATCAGACCACTTGGTGGGGCCTACCTGGAGTTCGGATAAGGCTGAAACTTGGTCTGGACGGTCAGTCTAGAGGGACACACATAATATGCGGGCTGGATTTGTGAACCACATTTCAGTGGGCCCCAACCACCAGGTCCAAGTGACCTTATCAACGGTTTGGACGGTATATGAACATTACAGTGGCCCTGCCCAAGTCCACGCCACCTCGTGAATAGTTTAGATTGCAAATAAATATTTCCATGGCCCTAGACAAATTAGATGTCAAATAAATATTGTAGTGGGCCCCTGGCCCACTTGATCTGGTAAACAGGTTGGGTGTCAAATAAACATTATGGTGGGCTTCACATGTGGCCCATTGGGAAGCTTATGGGCCTATGTACTTAGGCCCATCTTGATGTATTTTTTTTAAGGCCCACTTGGATATTTATAAGCCTATTATTGAGGTCCACTTTGGTATATATATGGGCCCATGTATGTAGACCATCTTGATGTGTTTATGGGCCCGTTGTTGGGGCCTACCTTAATGTATACATAAGGCCCATACATTTAGACCCATTTGATGCATTTGAGGCCCACTTAGATGTGTTAAGGCCCATATGACTAGGCCCACCTTGTTATATTTGAGACCTATGTGACTAATGTGATATATGCAAGCCCATGGATGATGGCCCATTGCAATGTACCTAAGGCCCATTGGTGAGGTTCATTAAGGTGGCCCACTTGATGAATATAAGGCCTATGAGATACGGCCCATTTGATATATTTAGGGCCCCATGGAATGTACTAAGGCACATTGCAATGTGTGATTCCACCAAGATTTATTTAATAGTATTTGAGGTGTAGCCGAGCCTTGGGGACAATGTTGGTTTGGCGTCCACATTGTACGAGTAATGTTGGTTCGATGTCCACATTATAACTCTCCCCAGAGGCCTGATAGGCCATATCTGTTTCATGTAAGCCATCTAGGACCATCTTCATTGAGAGGATAGTTTGCTTTATAACATGTTTAGCACAGCACCATGATTCATGATCATACGCATCATATGTATGCTTGAGATGAGGAGTGTCGATCATAGCATGTGCCCTCGAGCGGTGATTATGGGCTCCCCGATATGTGGAGTTGCCCTACATGAGTGCACGTTATGCACGGGATTGATGCATGTCGGTAGTATGATTCATGCACTTGCATCGTATGATTGAGATACGCCTTAGCGACATCGGGGCCATAGCCTCCACGGATATATCGTGGGTGGGTGGTTGGATCTGCAGAAAAATCTTGTTCCAAGCAATTGGGGCGCCACGGATGTCCACAGGTTAGAGTCCACGAACCCGATGGTACCGGAGAGGATGACTCCAACGTCGAGACCGAGTGGATATATGAGCGCACGAGGGCCGAATACCATGAGGCCGCGTCTCCCAACCGTGTCGTGGTCGGTTGGAAAGGAGTGGTGGCCTTACTCGCCCGAGAGCAAGGGGCATTACTAAGGGCCGAGTTTGACCGGCTCGAAATGGGTTCGCTATCGACGTGCCGCATAGGTATTGGTTGACTATTGGCCGGGCGGATAGTGAGGTTTCTTACGCTCACTTGAATTTGTCTTTGCTTGGAGAGAGACAGTGCCATTTGGAGTGTATTGAACCCGGTGATTATCCAGGACTGAGAAGTGTATTGACATGAAGAGTTGGATGAGGATTGACATGCTTGACTTACATATTGCATCGCATGGCCTTGGTATGGCCGATAGCATTCACATCTTGTACTGCTTAGCCTTGGTACGGCTAGTTGCATTTCGTACTCATCAGCATGATTTCGCATTACTCCGGCATTGCATTTTGAGCACGTTCACACACACTTACACCGCCCTCTAAGCTTTCTATAAGCTTATGCACGATTGATGCGTGCAGGTGACGCCAGGACGCAGTTGTAGTCTCGCCGCAGTTGGAGCGTGCCGCCGAGCTTTTGGAGTTTTTGTTATTTACACTACCTTGTATTTCCCTTTCTACGCACTGTATTCAAAGTTTTTGTTCATAGTGAATTTTGTGATGGTGTTCTTATGGTTATTGTTCGTGGGTTATGCTTGGTTATGCTCATTACGAATCAAATTGATATTAGAAATCCTCCTTGTAGCATCCTAGGATCGGACCCTGGTATATGGGTGCCGGGAGCCGAGAATGGGGTACTACGGAGGCTGTCGGCGCCGGATTCGGCGATCGGGAATCTTGTGAGCCCGGTCTCCTAATTCGGGGCGTGACAGAAGTTGGTATCAGAGCATAACTTGGGAATAACCGAGAACGGCATCACATGTTTGCTATGAGTTGAAGGCGGTTAGGTTCCAAGTGTGAAACCTTCCGTTTGACTTCCCTAACGTGCGATTTATTGGCGCCTTGTCTTTTCCATAGGACATGCTGCCTAGGAGAGCGACCTGAGCGCGCCCCGATCCACCACCTGAGGCTCCGGCCTTACCACCAGCGCCTCCGTTCCGGCCCCAGAGATTCTGCCCCCTGCACGAGGATGACTTTCCTTCGCGATGCGGTGCGGATCGGCCGTGACTGTGAGTGCCTCGCGATTACGGACGAGATGTTACTGAGGCGTGACAGTTTGCACTTCGGGGAGCGGGCGGGCACGCCCGATTGTTTGCGGCTCGGGCGGAGCGGAGCGCGCGAGTGCCCTTCTCCGCGAGTTCGAGACGGATGGATCCTCTATGATTTCGGGCGAGCGGATCCGAGCGGCGGTGAGAGATGGCGCTCCGATGTGGAGAAGATTTTCGATATTATGTCATGTACGGCCGAAGCGGCGAGTCCGATTGGCCACATTCCTTTTCCGGGGTGAGGCGAGCAACGGGTGTACCCTCTGTTACCCGTGTCGCAGGACTCGATCATGTCTGGACATGGGAGGATTTTATCAGCCGATTCGAGGAGCAGTACTTCCCTGACTACATTCGTCGTCAGAGGGCACGAGAGTTCGAGACTCTAGTATAGGGAGATATGTCCGTGGCACAGTATGCAGCTCGCTTCGTGGCGCTGTCACGGTATGCGCCATATATGGTTAATGATGAGGGGCGGAAAGCCCGCCGTTTCGAGAGCGGCTTACGTTATGGTCTTTGAGGCCGTGTTATTGGGCACGAGCTCCCGAGCCTTTCGGGCGGTAGTACGGAGGGCCCGGATCTACGGCGAGTGGGGCGACTCTCGAGCGGTCGAGATCAGAGGAGAGGCCGGAAGAGGCCAGCCCAATCCAGTAGCTCTCAGCAGCATCGATGACCACAGAGGTATAGGGATCATCCACCGCAGAGTACCGGCGGTACCGGTGACACACCCGGCACCCGGCGGCGTCAGCGGCACCTTCTGCGCCACCCCAGCAGCTTGTTTCCAGGGACGTGTTTTGGATGTGGCGGTTCTAGACACCGCATATCTGAGTGCCCCCGTCCTCATGTGCCGGGCGGTCCAGAGGGGCGCGGCGGTCTCCACGGCGGCCGTGACCACGGCGGCGGCCTTCGGCACGGCGGCGGTGGCCCCATCGGCGGCGACCTCGGCCACCTCGGCCACGAGGCCCGGCGGCGGAGAGACGGCGGCATAGGTAGCCGCAGAGGCAGCAGCAACACCAGGGACCTCGAGTGGACGGAGCACCTCCCGGCCCGGCTCGAGGCTGGGTTTTATCTTTGCTCGGCGGGACCCACAGAGACCTCGGGAGGAGTCGTTGAGGGTATACTTTACGTCTCTTCATGCATCGCCCGAGTATTGTTTAATTCGGCGCTTCGCACTCATTCATGTGCGAGAATTTTTACCGATCGGCGGATTACCGGCGAGTCGCTGGTGAGGGATTGACCGTATCGACGCCCTTGGGGAAGATCGCGATTGAGCCGTTTACGTCCATCTTACCCGTTCAGTCGGTGATATATTCTTACTGTGACTTATTTGTGTTGCCGATAATTGATTTCGACGTTATCTTGGGCATGGATTGGCTTGCCGAGTACCACGCCATCATGGGCATTCGCGAGGATAGTCACATTTTGCATACCCAGCTTGCCGCAGTTTCAGTTTGTTGCTGAGTCCCGAGGAGAGTCGCTATCATGCTTGATGTCCTGCGCCGATGTGGAGCCCGTTGTCGATTGTATCGATCATATTTCAATTGTCTGCGACTTCCAGAGACGTGTTTCGGGAGATTAGGAATTGCCGCCTCGACGCCATATTGAGTTCGGGATTGATCTTGTGCACAGTACCGCGCCTATCTCGAAGGCCCGTCCGTATGGCACCGATGGAGCTTGCATGAGTTACAAATGGCAGTTGGACGAGTTGCGAGAGCTTGGATTTATTCGTCGAAGCAGTTCGCCTTGGGGGCGCCGGTACTCTTCGTCAGGAAGAAGGATGGCTCGTTGAGGCTCTGCGTCGACTACCGCGAGCTCAACCGGGTCACGATTAAGAACAAGTACCCACTCCCGAGGATAGATGATTTATTTGATCGGTGCGGGGTGCCTGATTCTTTTCGAAGATTGACACTGCGTTAGTTATCATCGATTCGTGTCGAGAGGAGGACATCCCGAAGACAGCTTTCAGGATGCGTTATGGTCATTTTGAGTTTCAGGTCATGTCCTTCGGACTGACCAATGTACCCGCGGTCTTCATGCAGTTGATGAACGAGGTCTTCCGTCCATATCTTGATCAGTTTGTTGTGGTCTTCATCGACGACATTCCGATATATTCGAGGACTCACGAGGATCATATGCGACATCACGGGAGATCGCTTTGCGAGACCCTCCGTGCCCATCGGTGTATGTGAAGCTGGAAAAGTGCGAGTTCTGGCAGGATGAGGTGAAGTTCCTCGGTCACGTGGTGACGAGGGAGGGTGTCGCAGTGGACCCCTCGAAGGTTGAGGCAGTGCGTCAGTGGAACCAGCCCACGACGCATTCGAGATCCGCGGATTTCCTTGGTTTGGCGGGCTATTATCGGCGTTTTATTGAGGGCTTCTCCCGTATCGCGGCCCCGATGACCAGGTTGACTCGGAAGGGCACAGATTTTGTTTGGACTGACGCATGTGAGCGAGCATTTATGGAGTTGAAGGACCGTCTGACGTCTACTCCTATCCTCACTCTTCCCTCTGGGAGTGATGGATTCGTTGTATTTACTGATGCTTCGCGTATTGGATTGGGTGCTGTCCTGATACAACACGGCAGGGCTGTAGCCTTCGCGTCTCGTCAGCTCAAGGTCCATGAGTTGAACTACCCTACGCATGATTTGGAGCTGGCAGCAGTTGTCTTCGCACTGAAGGTGTGGAGACACTATCTCTATGGGGTCAGGTTCGGGCTCTTCTCTGACCACAAGAGCTTGAAGTATCTATTCTCTCAGTCAGAGCTGAACATGAGACAGAGACGCTGGATGGAGCTTTTGAAGGACTATGATTTTGACCTCCAGTACCACCCAGGCAAGGCAAACGTGGTGGCGGATGCCCTCAGCCGTCAGCCTCGAGGCCTGGTAGCACATATGATGATTCAGGAGTGGAGGATGCTCGAGGATATCGCAGAGTACGACTTCGATTTTGGTCTGCAGTCTTCTATCATTCAGCTATCGAGCCTGTCGATTCAACCTCTCTTGTCACAAAGGTGATCGAGGCTCAGCAGACAGATGAGTCGTTACAGGATTACCTAGCAGAGGCAGCATCTGAGAGTCAGACAGATTGGCAGATGGGTGCTGATGGTGGACTTCGCTTCAGAGGCCGATTATGTGTCCCGGATATTCCAGAGTTGCGCAGAGATCTTATGACCGAGGCACATCGATCGCGGTTTTCTATCCACCATGGCTCGACGAAGATGTATCGTGATATGAGGAGACAGTATTTCTAGGCGGGGATGAAGCGCCAGATTGCCAGTTTTGTGGCCGAGTGTGACACATGCCAGCGTGTCAAGTCCGATCATCAGAGACCTCCTGGTCTATTGCAGCCATTGAGCGTCCCGATGTGGAAGTGGGAGCATGTGTCAACAGATTTCATTATGGGTTTGTCGAGGACTCAGTGCGGTCATGACGCCATTTGAGTTGTTGTGGATCGTCTGACGAAGTCGGCACATTTTCTCGCGATGCGTGCGACCTTGTCACATGGGCCGAAGCTTGCGAGGTTATTTATCGAGGAGATTGTGAGCGCATGGCGTTCGGTCTCGATCGTTTCGGACCGAGATTCGAAGTTTACGTCTCGGTTTTGGGAGCTTCAGAGAGAGCGATGGGGCCCGGTTGCGGCTCGATCGCGTATCATCGCGAGACCGATGGCGAGGCCAGGAGAGGGTCAACCAGATCCTTGAGGATATGCTTCGGGGCCCCGTGCGATTGACTTCGGTGGTAGCCCGGGATGAGCATCTACGATTGGGCGAGTTCGCATACAACAACAACTATCAGGCGACCATTGGCATGGCTCCTTTTGAGGCATTGTATGGCAGACCGTGCAGATCTCCGAGTCGTTGGACTGAGGTTGGAGAGCGGCGTCTCCTAGGTCCCGAGCTTGTGCAGGAGACTTCTGAGGCTATTGATATCATCAGGCAGAGGATGCGCACAGCTCAAAGTCGGCGGAAGAGTTTTGCTGATCACCGGCGTCGTCCCTTGGAGTTTGACGTAGGGGACCATGTGTATCTCAAGGTCTCGCTCATGAAGGGCGTAGTTCGATTTGGAGCGAAGGGCAAGCTTGCCCCGAGATTTATAGGACCTTTCGAGATCACTGAGCGCATTGGCGCTGTGGCCTATCGGCTTGCCTTACCACCTCAGTTGTCTGGCGTCCACAACGTTTTCCACGTTTCTATGTTGAGGAAGTGTGGGTCAGACATAATTCCTGTTATTGATTGGCAGCCGTTGGAGGTTCGTGAGGATGCTTCTTACATTGAGCAGCCAGTTCGTATCCTTGATCGAAAGGAGCAGGTCCTCCAGACCAAGGTCATTCCCTTGGTGAAGGTTCAGTGGGGTCACCATTCTGCTGATGAGGCATCTTGGGAGCGCGAGGCTGAGATTCGGGAACGCTATCCCCATCTCTTTGATGATTGATCTTGTGTTGTATCTTGTATATTGTCTTCGATTTTATATGACGATGTCTTGTTTCCTCTTCTATTATGAGTTATGACTAGCTGCGATGATTGTGTAAATTTCGAGGATGAAATTTTTATTTGGAGGGGAGAGTTGTAAGACCCGTAACCTAAATCGTACCATTCGGTCGGCCATCCGCATCTCTAGGTCAAATTTCGTGCAACCCTCGACCCATTTCCGACGTTGCGCACGATCTAAGCCGAGTGCCGCATCTTGAAGTCGGCTCGACTCGAAACTCGTATCTTGGCGACCGCGCGCGAGTCACCGCGATTCTAACGCGCGACTCACGCACCGACCAGATATCCGAGGCTAGAAGATGTCGACTGCGTTGGTCGAATAAAACACCGCACGTTACGAACTTGAGGGAATCTCTACGAGATGTCCCATCAATCAAATCAATCAATCAATGTCAAGTCACACCTACCCAAGTACAACAACCCATGCCTCCCTCTTACACAAGCAAGCCCAAGTCAACTCTCTCTCTCTTTTTTTCAACTCTACCCATGCCCATGACATCATCCCTCCATCCCTCCTCTCCTTTTATTTTATTTCTTTTTCTCTCTCTCTCATTCTCCCATTTTCTCCCTCTCACACGTCCAAACTCTCCTCTCCCTTCCAAGAGCAACTAGTGTGGCCCACTTTCCCCACCCCTCTCATCTCTCATCCCCACCATCAAACTCCCATCTACCTCCATCAAATTCATAGGCAAAGAGCTAAGGAGTGCAAAGAAGCAAGGAGGAGGCCAACAAGGTGGGTGATTATTGTTGGTTTTCATTTTGATGGCCCACTTGTGATGGGACTCAAATCTAATGTATGTGTGTAGTTCTATGAGGGGCCCATAGTGGCGGGGCCCCTCCGCTAAGCCGATCTCTCTCTCTTCTTCTCTCTATCTCCTTTTCCTTTTTCCTTGTTGATGGCCCACCTAATATGTGTGTGTGTGGCCCACCATGGAGTATGCATGCTATCTAGGCCGTCCACCGAGTGGTCCACATGGTCGTCCATTTGGACGTGCCGATCAAAGGAAAACACTAATGACGGGTGGGCCACGTCCACGTGGGAGCCACCACATTGATGCATGTGTATCTATCACTAGTCCGGCGTCACACAGACGGCCAGGCAATAAAAGGCTGTGGCATGGGCGCATGGGCGTGTACTTGTAAGCTAAAAATGAAATTTTTACTTTTGGGGTGGGCTGCTAATGCAGGCCCCACCTTGATGTATGTATGTGATCCACACCATTCGATTTATTCTCCATCCCATTTTAGGCGTTGAGCCAAAAAAATGAGACTGATCTGATTTTCTGGCGGCCTGTAGGATCGAAAACACTAGTGTTTCCGTTAAAACTCGGAAAAAAGACTGGTGGGGTCCACCAGAAGCTTGGACCCACCTGAAACTTGGTGTGGACCCCTCATTTTGTGGGACTTAGGTAATGGACGATTTGGATCTTACCGACGCAGGCCCCACGAGACAAAAAAAAAAAATTTACAAAGGCGGCACAGCTTGCGACGAGCCATGACGCGCGCTGCGCTTGCGCGGGCGGGCGGCCATCTGGGCTGACCCACGGGTCGTGGCTGTGGGCCCCACCATGGTGTGTTTCGACCATCAGCACCGTGCATTTGGTGGTCCCCCTTTAAATTATGGGGTATGCCAAAAATCAGCCATATATAGATCTCAGGTGGGCCATACCATCTTAAACCATGTGAAGACATGCCTAAAACATATCAGACCACTTGGTGGGGCCTACCTGGAGTTCGGATAAGGCTGAAACTTGATGCAGACGGTCGGTCCAGAGGGAAACACATAATATGCGGGCTGGATTTGTGAACCACATTTCAGTGGGCCCCAACCACCAGGTCCAAGTGACCTTATCAACGGTTTGGACGGTACATGAACATTACAGTGGGCCCTGCCCAAGTCCACGCCACCTCATGAATAGTTTAGATTGCAAATAAATATTTCCGTGGCCCTGGACAAATTAGATGTCAAATAAATATTGTAGTGGGCCCCTGGCCCACTTGATCTGGTAAACAGGTTGGGTGCCAAATAAACATTATGGTGGGCTTCATATGTGGCCCATTGGGAAGCTTATGGGCCTATGTACTTAGGCCCATCTTGATGTATTTTTTTTAAGGCCCACTTGGATATTTATAAGCCTATTATTGAGGTCCACTTTGGTATATATATGGGCCCATGTATGTAGACCATCTTGATGTGTTTATGGGCCCGTTGTTGGGGCCTACCTTAATGTATACATAAGGCCCATACATTTAGACCCATTTGATGCATTTGAGGCCCACTTAGATGTGTTAAGGCCCATATGACTAGGCCCACCTTGTTATATTTGAGACCTATGTGACTAATGTGATATATGCAAGCCCATGGATGATGGCCCATTCCGATGTACCTAAGGCCCATTGGTGAGGTTCATTGAGGTGGCCCACTTGATGAATATAAGGCCTATGAGATACGGCCCATTTGATATATTTAGGGCCCCATGGAATGTACCAAGGCACATTGCAATGTGTGATTCCACCAGGATTTATTTAATAGTATTTGAGGTGGTAGAGCCTTGGGGACAATGTTGGTTTGACGTCCACATTGTACGAGTAATGTTGGTTCGATGTCCACATTATAACTCTCCCCAAGGCCACTGATAGGCCCATATCTGTTTCATGTAAGCCATCTAAGACCATCTTCATTGAGAGGATAGTTTACTTTATAACATGTTTAGCACAGCACTATGATTCATGATCATACGCATCATATGTATGCTTGAGATGAGGAGTGTCTGATCATAGCATGTGCCCTCGGGCAGACTGATTATGGGCTCCCCGATATGTGGAGTTGCCCTACATGAGTGCACGTTATGCACAGGATTGATGCATGTCTGGTAGTATGATTCATGCACTTGCATCTGTATGATTGAGATACGCCTTAGCGACATCGGGGCCATAGCCTCCACGGATATATCGTGGGTGGGGTGGTTGGATCTAGAAAAATCTTGTTCAAGCAATTGGGCGCCACGAGATGTCCACTGGGTTAGAGTCCCTGAACCCGATGGTACAGAGGATGACTCAACGTCGAGACCGAGTGGATATATGAGCGCACGAGGGCCGAATACCATGAGGCCGCATCTCCCACTGTGTCGTGGTCGGTTGGAAAGGAGTGGTGGCCTTACTTGCCCGAGAGCAGGGGGCATTATTAGGCTGAGTTTGACTAGCTCGAAAATGGGTTCGCTATCAACGTGCCGCATAGGTATTGGTTGACTATTGGCCATGCGGATAGTGAGGTTTCTTACGCTCACTTGGACTATGCTGCTTGGAGAGAGACAGTGCCATTTGGAGTGTACTGAACCCCGGTGATTATCCAGACTGAGAACTGTATTGACATGAAGAGTTGGATGAGGATTGACATGCTTGACTTACATATTGCATCGCATGGCCTTGGTATTTCCGATAGCATTCACATCTTGTACTGCTTAGCCTTGGTACGGCTAATTGCATTTCGTACTCATCAGCATGATTTCGCATTACTCCGGCATTGCATTTTGAGCACGTTCACACACACTTACACCGCCCTCTAAGCTTTCTATAAGCTTATGCACGATTGATGCGTGCAGTGTGACGCTTCGAGACGCGATTGTAGTCTCACGCGATTGGAGCGTGCCATGGGAGCTTTGGAGTTTTGTTATTTGCACTACCTTGTATTTCCCTTTCTACGCACTGTATTCAAAGTTTTTGTTCATAGTGGATTTTGTGATGGTGTTCTTATGGTTATTGTTCGTGGGTTATGCTTAGTTATGCTCATTACGAATCAAATTGATATTAAAAATCCTCCTTATAGCATCCCAGGATCGGAACCTGGTATATGGGTGCCGGGAGCCAAGAATTGGGTACTACGGAGGCTGTCGGTGCCGGATTCGGCGATCGAGAATCTTGTGAGCCCGGTCTCCTAATTCGGGGCGTGACATGAAGGGCCCCATCTTCACTGGCTTGATGTTGCTCAGGGGGCTGCTTGCACTCTTCTACGGATGCATTATCTCTCTCAAGTAATGTGGGCTGAATAGCCTGGAGAGTGGAGAGAGGCCTGAGGATGGGGGACTGCTGACGTAAGGAGTTTTGGGGTGGTAGGGAGCTGAAAGGCGGGTTGATAGGGGTAGGCCCGGGTAGACAGGAAGCAGTAGTGAGGACCGGGTTTGGGATCGGGTGGGTACTGGTAGGGACAGGCCTGGGCAAATAGGGGTTGGGAATTAAGGTAGGGGGTAAAGGTTGATTTTGAGGGGGTGGTTGAGACACTGGGGAGGAGAGGGTGGGCTTGGAGGTTGAGTAGGTTGTGGGTTAATCAGGGAGGGGACTGGTAGAAGTGGTGGGTTTAAAGGACTAGGAATTTAGGGTGAGATCCTGTTAACGGACAGAGCTACGGGGGCAGTCCTACTCTCAAGGGGGGCGGAGATGGCAGGTTCTAAGATTGGGACATTTCGTCCAACAGAGGGTAGGCAAGGTGCTATCTGCCTTGGGCCTTTGTAAAAAGCTCTAGTTACCCATTGTTTAGTGGTCTCCGGCTTCGAAGGAGCTGAGATCGGTCTCCGACCTATGGATAGATTTTCCAAAAAACCTATAACCGGGAATGCAGTACCATTTACTGTAAGAATTCTTGGCCCTTGAAAAACTAACAACTGCTTGAGCTTTACTCGAACTCTTGCAAAACCTTTGAAGAAACCTGAGGATGCGGCCCTGTCGATTTCCACCAACTCAGCGTATGTGTTGGCAAGCTTCTCTATCGCACTCAGGTACCATGCAGACGAATCCAAACTCCTTTGCATAGGGGAGTGACGTTCAGGTCCCACTTCTCTACCCCCGATATCTTCATTTTCCGGTGAAGGTCAGTATCCATGGAGAAAACGTCCCTTTCTTGTCTCGATTTAAAGCGTAGCAGGAACATTTTTAGGCCTAATCTCGATATCTCTGATAGAGCAACATAGGATTTTGATCGACGATGTTCATCAATTAGCTGCGTGATGGAGACTCCCGAGTCGATTGCGATGACGACAACAGCATTTTCAAGTCCCTTGCTGAGATGGGTCACTTCGCTGGAATCAGCTTCCACATAGCGAATGGAAGGTAACTCAGTCAAGGAAGGAGCAGGAATATACGTGTCAGGCCTCGAAGTCTTCAATAGAGTCTTATTAGGAGGAGGGGGCGGATGTTTTTTCACCATTTCCAGGAAGGTCTCACCCTGAAGAGGAATCAGACGCTGACGATCTAACTTCAACTGAAGGGGACAAAACTTGAGAGGTGCGCCGCCCTGATGGCCGCGAGCTCTCTCAACTATGACGATTCTGCCATCGATTCTCTTGCCGTTGAGGCAGTTAATCGCGTTCCACGCATCTTGATCATAGAGAAAACGAAAGAACGCAAAACCCCTAGATCTATTAGCGGTTTTATTGAAGGGGATGAAAGCGTCCAGAGTTTTTCCATACCTACCGAATATGCGATGCAAATCTTCTTCGGTCATATCATAGCTGAGATTTACTGCGAAGAGGGAGAAAGATGTTGAGGGGGAGCGTCTCCAGCAGATCTGTTGCCATGGGGGATCGTCTCTAGCCGCTCGTCTCTCTCTTGCCATTTTCGAGCTTGTTAGGTTGGATTGTGGGCCCGTTTAATGGCCGAAACTAATATCATTCTTAAGTCATATAATGAGATGTCTATAAACAACATGTTGATTGTTATTGTCCATAGTCTCTCAAATTGAATGGACCCAAATTAAGTATAAGGCCCATTTACTCAAAGTGCATTATTTATTGGTGTCATCCATTAATTCTCTCTTTTGTCCTAAATTTAAGGACCATCCCACTCTATCCACGAATTGATGGACATCGTAAATGGGATAAACATTTATGTAGAAATAGACCAAGAAATCCCAAGTTATTGAATTCAAGTCATCTTCTTATAGGAACATATGGCTCTCAAGAAGACTAGCAGTGTTCGTGATTTACTCCCCTCTATGAGTGCACCTCTTCCCAACACCCCATTAGTAAATCCATTATTCCTTAAGAATTTGGGATGGCTCCTTGAGAACATGATCAGAATGTAGTGGATGAAATTAAATAAAGTTGAAGAAGAAGGCAAGCTCCTCCACCACCTCCTCCCCAGTTAACACATGCAACGCTTGACCGAGTACTCGACTTTCACTATCCCTAACCACGATGCATGCCAACTTTGCTAAACCTATTTCTTAGCCATGGGATGCAGCCTTTAGGTTAGAAAGTCATATTGTGACAATCATGAAGCAGTAGCAGGACCAGTTTGCAGCCTAGTAGAATATGTTAACCAATTTTAGCCAGGCATCCAAAGTCATAGGAATTCATCACCATTTAGACCTGAGCAATTACGAGAGGTGGATCTGCTCGAGAAATTCACTAAGTTGCATTCATCAATCTTTAAGGGAACTTGAGATCCATCTATCGTTGAGGATTGGTTAAAGAAAATCGATAAAATGTTGGAGGTTATGAACTGTCTAGACAATTAGAAAGCCAGGCTTGCGATGTTTGTCTTTCAAGACGAAGTTGATGTATGGTAGGGTGCAGCCAAAAGAATGGTCATATCCAATCACATGTGGGCCTAGAATGAATTCTAAGATCTCACGACAAATATTTTCTAAAGGTTACCGCAACCAAAAGATGGTATAGTTTATGTATCTATAGTAAGGTGTGATGATCGTAGCTCAATACGAGGTGAAGTTCGTAGAGTTATCGAGGTACGTTCCAAGATTAGTAGAAGATGAAGACTACAAGATAATCAAGTTCAAAGAAGGGCTCCAACAGAACATCTGGATAAATTTTTGCTATGTGGATATTCACAAGTATTATAAGATAGTGGACAAAGCCCTTCAAGCTTAGAGGGACAACGAATATTTCCTGAAATCTTGGGTATAGTTGAAAAAAGTGAGAAGCCAGAACAGAACAATAGCTAGTCAACAAGAATCTTTGGGGAAGAGACAACGGACAAATATTTTATCTGTAATATCATAAAACCAGGAGCAACATTTTCCTAAAAACAACTCATATTGTGGAAAGTATGGACGTAAGTCTCAAATATGCAGAACTAGACTCCAGGACATTGGTTAGATACCTCTTTAGAAAATACCCCCTAGATTGCCACTTATGGCACCAATTTAGCAATCGGGGCAGACATCTCAATATTATGTCCTTTACCTCTTAAGCTACAGTAGTATCAGTAGAATAGACCTCTTCATTGTGGAGGTCAACCGATCAAGCAGCAACCACCCTGAGCACGAGTTTATTATGTTCATTCTATTACGCCAATAGAAAACCTGAAAGATAACCACAACATTGTGGAAGGTTAACATGCGTGGTATTTTGATTTTTGTTATATTATCCTTTGTTGCATTATAGTGGTAACTCGATTAAGATTAAAATAAAATATAAAAATCCTTTGTAAGAAGATTTCTGTAGAATCACCCGTAGAGAAGTCAGTTGTTTTGAACATGACATGTAAATCTGTCCCAATTATGATAGGTGTTATTCCAAAGTTAGCCAACTTATAGTGATGATATGGCGGGATACAATATCATCATAGGAATGGATTGACTTACCTCAAATCACACTAAGTTTGATTGTTATTCGAAAACAGACACTTTCTCAATGCCAGGAAGAGAGCCCTTTAAAATCCAAAGGAATAAGAAGAATGAGAAGATCAAACGTATTCTAGTGTTGGTGAATGGAGAAGCACATGAATTATTGGTGGATCTAATTCCGGTAGTGAGGTAATATCTTGAAGTTTTTCAAGATATACTGTGTTTTTCACCTCATTGAGAAGTGAATTTTAGGATCAACCTTTTGCTAGGGACTGGTCTAATATCTATGGCACGACATCGAATGGCACCCATTGAGTTGAAAGAGCTAAAGGAGCGGCTAGAAGAACTGAAGGCTCATGGATTTGTACAACTAAGTACTTCACCATGGGGTGCACCAGTGATATTTGTGAAAAAGAAGGATGACACCCTGCGTCTATATATTGATTATCGTCAATTAAATTAGGCAATGATCAAGAACAAGTATCCATTGCTATGCATCAATGACTTTAATTGTTTGATCAATTTAAAGGAGGTTGGTACTTTTTAGTATCGTTTTACGATCGGGATGTCATTGGTTATGAATCAAGGAAGAGGATATTCACAAGATGGATTTTAGAATTCGTTATGAGAACTATCAATTTTTGGTTATGTCCTTTGGACTGACCAATACCTAGCATTGTTGTAACACCCCGACTTTTCAGGACCCGAGTATATGACCCGTTTCCCAAAAACTCGAGTTTTAACCTTAAAGGATGGTCAAATTCGAGTACACATTTTTTCATTCATTCAGAATAAGCAGATGAGCCTAGAGTGGACAAATTAGCATAAAGAAAAATTTTATTTACATTTGGAATATACAAGAAGCTGCCCATAATGACTTATACAAACTAATGCCCCCATTCTTACGATTACAAAATGAAATAATATCACATGTGAAATAAAGTAAATTACAAAAATCTTGGTATGTGAAATCCTGTACCAACCCTGTGAACAGCATCGGCTTGCTTGACACCTGCATCAACTGTTATGGTTTGATAGCGTCAATGGCTATCTCAGTGAGAAGCACCCTCTAAGATTGCACACTCATCATTCATAATCCAATACAGCTCGTAAGTCATATGGATATATTAAATAGGGCATTTCATAATCATGATCATACACTCAAAAAATCAAGCCAGTCAATAGAATCTCATCATAAGCAAAACATAATAGCCATCACAATATAAGGAAATATGTTCAGGTAATCAAATAATCAACCATACGACTTTCTATTATACCCAAAAATTACATTGTAGTGAACTCCGCAAGATGGTTAGAAAATCAATAAACGAACTTCAGCTCCACCTGAAAATTATTGTACAAGTAAAATCCATAAGGTGAATAGAAAATCAACCTTTAAACCTCTACTTCACTCAGGAATCATATCGTATGTGAACTCTGCAAGATAGCTAGAAAATCGATAAGCGAACTTCAGCTTCACTCAGAAATCATGGTACCACTAAACTCCACAAGATGAAGAGATAATCAACATTCAAACTCTAGACCAATCGGAAATCATATCGTACGTGAAAACCACAAGATGGCTAGAAAATCGATAAGCGAACTTCAACTCCACCCAAAAATTATGGTACGACTGAATACCGTAAGATAGCTAGGAAACAAACATACAACTCTAGACCACCTAGAAATCATATCGTACGTGAACACCGTAAGATGGCTAGAAAATCGATAAGCGAACTTCAGCTCCGCCCGAAAATCATGGTACGACTGAACACCGCAAGATGGCTAAGAAACAAGCATACCACTCTAGACCACTCAAAAATCATATCGTACGTGAACACCGCAAGATGGCTATAAAATCGATAAACGAACTTCAACTCCACTCAGAAATCATGGTACGACTGAACATCGCAAGATGGCTAGGAAACAATAGGGTATGCGAACATAACCAACAAGCCACAAAAGGGCACTAATAGACCATCAAAGCCACGGAGGGCAAATAAACGAACCAAGCCACGTAGGACAAATATGCAGTCCAAGCCATGTAAGGCATATGTGCGATCCAAGTCGCGTAAGTCAAATATGGACCGCAAGGTGGTGAGTTTATGACAGGTTTCATTCATTACATCACTCAATTGCAGACGACAAACGTATAGTTATTTAACAACGTACAATTGAAGATAACATGTTATCACCAAATCATTTATGTATGTTATAATTAAAGAGATATGTTCGTTATCTACGGCGGGAATCAGGTGCACAACACATTATCATATTCACATATTCACATAACAAATTAAGTAACAAAATCAAGTAACTTAGAAGATACAGAATGGAAAGGATTAAGACATCATATATTGGTTAATAAATTTAAGTGGGAAGCTCAAAGGGTGAGTTCTCACCTTACGTGTCGAGTCGCCTATTAGTGTCGCTAGGAAACACAGGTGTCATTAGAACCAAATCCTACCATACATTGTAAAATCGTATGGTCAGATGCAAGTTTTATGCATTATTTAGGGTTAAGGTCTAAGGTTTAGATTACCTAGGTTTTAGGGTCTTATCTTAAAGTTTACTTCGATGCTTAGATTCTAGGATTTGAATACTAAATTATTACTAATATTGTTAGTATTATTATTATTGTACAATGGATTGAATAATATTCATAATAGGAGTATTAGTCTATAAATATTAATAATGATGATTCATAAATTCATATTTAAATATACCGACATTATCTCATATTCTTATAATGACTAGAAATCTCTTAAATAATACAAGTATTAATAGTAGAATATTCACTAATGATAAGGACCAACACTGATAAAATATTGATTTACATTTGACCATACGCTAATAATATTGATAATCTCGTGGTGATCATTAACATTAAGGATATAATTTATACTAGTTGATGTGATCTCAATAATCTGTGTGATGAAATTAAATAGCATGCCCAACTATCCATGATAATATTTACGAATGCAAAACACTTATATCTAACACTTGAAATTCGCCTATAGTAACTAATATAAGTATAGGTAATTTACTAATGATTAATCGTGATCAAGGTTTATAATCCTGCTAATGATAATATTGATACTAAAATCGAAATAACTTCAATCTGGAAGGAGGAAGACTTACCATGGTCCACTCGGTTCGAGTCGAGTTGACTAGACTCCACTTAACCGCCCACCTTTTCTCTCTCTTCCTTTCCTTCTTTCCATTTCTTTTCTTCCTTTTCTTTCCTTTAACTCCCACGGCTGGAAATGACCAGCAAGGAGCTGGACTGGACCAGGCCTTATGACTCAGCCGAGTCAAGCCCAGTCGACTCAGCAGTGAGTGCCACGAAGAGGACAACGTTCCTCTCCTTGTTCTTCTTCCCTTTCTTCTCCTCTACTCTTTCTTTTTCTTTTCTTTTCTTCCCTATTTCCCTAAAAGAAAAAGAAAACCCAGCTATTATGCTGGCTCGAACTGGGGCGAGTTGCATCGGTGAGTCCCGACTCGGCCGTGACCCATCTCTCCATCTCTTTTCTTTTCTCCCTTCCTCTCTCTCTCTCTCTATTTCCTCTTCTATTTCTTTTCTTCTCCTCTTCTACTATTGCTGGAGCTCCAGCGATGACAACTAAACATCCAAGGATGATCTAGCTCGTCCTCACTTGGGCCGGATTCGGCTGACTCAGCTGTGAGTCCAGGCGTATCACTAGTGCACCCTCTCTCACTCTTCCTCCATTTCCTTTCTTTCCTTTCTTTCGCCTCTCTCCTTCTTTCTTCTGCATGTGTTGGGGCATCCAACAATGGACGCATCAAACCCCTCGGCCTAGACTCGGCTCATTTCGGGTGTGGTGGTGCAGTGTAACAACCGCACACCACCATCCTCCGTCTTCTTCTTCTTTCTTTCTATCTTTCCTCCCCTTCTTTCTTCCCATCTCTACCAACAACCTAGCAAAGGGTTGGACAGACCCAACTCAGACCGAACACCATGTGGTTGGCCGAGGAAGACGACATGGGCGATAATGGCATCTTCGATAGTGACGCTTCTTCCTCAAATCCATTCCTTTCAGACGGTCCATAGGGACCCTAAAAGGCTTGCAGATAAGATTCATTGAAGTTTTGGAGAGATTTGCAGTGGTGGGTTTAAGCTTGGAACAAAACAGCTCCTTTCTCTCTCTCATTCTCTTTCTTTTCTAAAAACCTAGCCTTGAATGGTTAAGATTACCCTCCAAGGGACGGCTGAGATGGGAGGATGCAAGGGCACGTGGATTGCCCTGCTGGCGTGAGAGTAGTTTCCATTTTTGAAATGTTTGTGTTTTTAGGACTTGTTCGCACCCAGAATCGTGCGCATGTACACATGCCGAATCACGTGAAACTTATGAATTTTGGTTGCATGTGTGTCCTCTATCAGATGGATGGTTCTGATCATCCCAACAGGGTCAGATGGTGGGCCACCAATCCAAACGAAAGGACGCCTATCCGTCCGCGGTGTAAACTGGAGAGAGAGAGAGAGAGAGAGAGAGAGAGAGAGATCTTTTTGAGAGTTTTTGGTCAAGGGAGCTTTGACCACTCTGCTATACGGTGCACGTCCTGCACGTTGGCTGAGGTGCACACGCACCTCTGTGTGGGGTCCATCATGATGTTTTTAAGAGATCCGCTCCGTCCATTTACTTTGGACGGCGCACTTAGTGTCTTTGACCAAAGACCAGGCTGATCTAAGGCTTAGGTGGGCCATACAAATCGATCAATGATTTTAAATGTCTATTATGACAATCTAATGGTCAGATTGAATCCAATTCGATCATCAATGGTTAAAAGGTACTTAAGAATATATTTAGGTGGCTAGGACCACCTGTTCTATGATTTTAAAATATTAAATGTTTTTATTAAGGTTAATTCAACATTTATTATTATTATCGTTACTACTATTTTTTTTTATTATTTATTTCCTTTATATATTTTGTCATATATAATTTATATTATCACAAATTGTTAATATATATAAATTATATGAATAACAGTAAGCAGAGATTTTATATATATATATATATATATATATATATATATATATATATATATATATATATATATATATATTATTTGTATGGTCATATATGTGTTAGGTTTTAAATTTTATATAAGTCATTAAATTGTTTGAAATATGTTACTCGTTATAAAATTTTCCAGTATATTTTATTTTTATGTATTACAGATTCTATAGTTTTTAATTTATATTAATGATGTTATAAGTATATGCATATAATATGGATTATAGTTACATATCATTTTAATATGAAACTTTAAATATTTATAAAATATATAAATAACATTTCATGGTATATATATTTAGGTTGTATTATTTTTTATATTTATATTAAATTAAATGGTAACACTCGAGTACTGAAAAGTACGGGGTGTTACAGTTGTTCATAGATCTATTGAATTGAGTGTTCTAACCTTTTCTGGATAATTTCATCATTGTGTTCATCGATGATATCTTGATGTATTCCAAGACCAGTGTAAACCATGAGCTATATTTAAAGACAATGCTACAGACCTTGAAAGATAATCAATTGTATGCCAAGTTCTCGAAATGCAAATTTTGAAAAGAAAGTGTCAAGTTTCTCAATTATGTGATTTCAAAGGATGGTATTGCAATAGATACAACGAAGATTGAAGCTGAGTTGTGGTAAAATAGGAGCAACCCACTAATGTTTCAGAAGTTAATTAAAAGTTTCCTCGGACTTCCTAGATATCATAAAAGGTTCATCAAGTAATTCTTAAAGATTTCCACCCCATTGATGAATTTGACTCAGAAAGGAGTGCCTTTCAAATGGACTGAGAAGTGTGAAAAAGCTTTTGCTAAGTTGAAGCAACTTCTGACTTCAACTCCCATACTTACCCTTCTACAAGATGGAATGACATTTATACTGTATACAGATGCATCGACTAAATGTCTAGGTTGTGTGCTCATATAATGGGATAAGATGATTTATTATGCATCAAAGCAACTTAAACCCCCATGAACATAATTTCCTGACTCATGACCTAGAATTAGCAATCATTGTACTTGCATTGAAGATATGATGTCATTACTTATATGGCAAGCGGTTTGAACTCTTTACAAACTACGAGAGTCTCAGGTACTTATTTTCACATAAGGATCCCACTATAAGATAGAGAAGATGGGTAGAATTTCCAAAGAGCTATGATTTCGAATTATCTTATCACCCCAGCAAGGAAAATTTGGTGGCGGATACTCTTAAGTAGAAAGCAGTAGAAAGTAATACAAATAACAAATGATAACTAGTCTAATGATTCGAGAATGGGAGATGTTTAGAGAATTCAACGTCTAGTTACAATTCTAAAAGCTACAGATTCGCATATGTAACATAATAGTCAAGCCAAAATCCAAGGCTGGAACGGTAGGCTCCTCTCCCAAGTGAGGAGGCTGACTCTGATTTCTTCGGTCCTCAGCAGCATTCTGGTCCACACCATGTCTGCCACTGTTATCCCATCCAAATCTCTGTAATCTATAGAGAATTCCTTCGCTAATTTCTTCTAAGGCTAGCATAATGGAAGAAAAAAGCTGCGTTAAAAGAAATGGAACGCCATGTCCACTCTTAAGGAGGAAGGAGGGCTAGGGATCAAGAAATTGAAGGATGTGTTGCATGCCCTTCCCCTCAACATGGCATGGGGGGTGAGATTTGGGATTGAGGACAGTCTTTGGGCAAAATTCCTTACCTCCAAATACCAACAATCAGGTTCTACTGCTACCGGCATCAGATCAGGCTTCGGTTCCTCCCCTTTCTAAAATAATCTGGTGAAGCTCTTCCCCATCATGGATAGAAATGTCCAATGAGATGTGGGTCGTGGAAACTGTAACATGTGGGAGAGCAACTGGACTAGCCTGGGCCCCTTACAAAACATCCCTTCTATTAATATCCCAGCTGATCTCAGAGGGTTGATCATTGTGGCTGATTTCCTAGCTAGGGACTGACAGCCTGAAGTAGGAGGCCCCATTTTTTCTCCCGGCCTGGATTTGGGCTCATATCCAGCATGGAGGCTTCTGCACTTCGAACGCTGAGGATAAACGTATCTGGCCACACAATCCCTTGGGGATTTTCTTCGTGAAATCTGCTAAGGGCAAGGTTAGAAATTGTGGGCAAAAGAAAAGTTGGTCTAAATGGGTGTGGCACCCATTAATTCCCCCTAAGATCTCTGTGTTTTTGTGGAGAGTAATGATGGGTGCAATGCCAATTGATGAGAATATTCAAAGAAAAGGGATTTATCTAGCCTCGAAGTGTGAATGTTGCAGTATGGGTCAAGGTTCCTTCCCCCTCCCTGAGACGTTGTCGCATCTCTTCTTAGAAGGAATCCTTGCTGATAATGTTTGGAATCATCTTGTTGGCCTGATAGGCATCACGTTGGTTGTCCACTCCTCTATCCAGGAATGTCTTCTCTAATGGTGGTTGCAGTCATTCCCTCATAGGATTACCACTATCTCCCTCTGTCTCGCCCTCGCCTTCCTGCTTTGGGTAATCTGGAGAGCTAGAAATGGGGCCAGATTTGATCAGTGCATTTCTATCTAGGAAGTTCTACGCAGATCTCAATGGTGGATGGAATCCCTTTCCCTGCTACCCCGGTCCCCGCCACATATTCCTTCAGACCCTGCTGCTTCTTCATTCATGTCTCGAACCTACCCTCTTCGTCCGGCCCCCTCTGTGAGGTCGTCAAATGGGCCAAACACCCCAGACAACTGGCGCAAACTAAATGTCGACGGCTCTACATTCGGTAACCCCAAGCCAACCAGGGGTGGCAGTATCTACAGAGACAGCAATGGCATGTTTCTATTTGCCTTTGCCAACGGTTATGATAATACATCCAACAATAGGGTGGAGCTGCGGACCCTACACGATGGAGTGGATATGTGTCTCAAGCTCAGATTTTTTTAAGTCCTTATTGAATCGGACTCCGAATGGGTAGTTGACTGCATTAATGGGAATTCTTCCTATGCCTGGAAATGGAAATATTGGCTTGCCAGGATTAAAAGACTATGTCTTAGGGGATCCTTTAGTATCACACTCATCCCCAGAGAAGCCAATGGGTCGGCTGATAGCTTGGCGAAGCAGGGCAGTTTGTCCCAAGAGAGCCGGTCCTACCATGAGGCATCCAACCTCCCCAGTCAAGTTAGAGGTAGATATCTTTTAGACAAAATAGGGCTTGGTTCTGTTAGGAAGATCAAAGATATCAGTTGTATAGGATATGATAGGCGGGCCAGTCCTTTTGTCCCTGGTCCCACCCGAACATCCTCAATGTAAATTTTGTCACATCAATGAAATCTTATTCCTTAAAAAAAAAAAAAAAAAAAAAAAAAAAAAAAAAAAAAAACAGACAACTTTGAAGGAGCTGATTATAGAGCTCAAGGTGATGATGAGTGGTTGCTAAAAATGATAATCGAATATCAGGATAATGAGCATCATGAAGGAGTATATGGAGTAATAAAGGAATCAACTATTGCAGTCGTCTTTGTGTACCTAATGTTCCAGAATTGAAAGAAAAACCTTTAATGGAGGGTGAGAGAGAGCCTCCTTTGACATAAGCTGTGAGAGAGAAATAGAAAAATCATAGTTAAAAAGCTAAAAGAAGCTACTTATTAAGATAAGTAGCTCTTGGCACATAAGTTACTTTTGCAATGATATTTATCAAACTAACTTCAGTGAAAAAAGTAAATTAATTAATATAAATTAAAAAATAACTTATTTATTGGTTTCCTAACGGGCCTTTAATAAGGGTTACGAAGATGTCATGTGATCCTTTTTTCGCTTTACATTAATTCAAGTCATATAGCATAAGCAAAAACAGATGGAAAAACAAAAGTAGTGGGACGGATTCCTTATAGGAAGGGGAGAGACTATCAACCGAGAGCTCCATTCTCCTTCTACATGATGCAATCCCTGAAAAAACAGAAAGGCCTTCTCTGAGTATGGATAATACATGAGTTTTGCCACTCCCATAGAAGCCCGCTCAAATCAGCCCAAACGTGCCAAACCCAACACACGATGGTATCAAGTTCTGGGGTGGCATGTGTGTGACACCTCTTTCAGCTCATTAAAGGTCGTTATTAAAAAATTTAAGCAGATCCAAATATCTCGTTGACCACACCACTGGAAAAAGTGGTGAATGACCTTTAAAAGCTTCTTGTCCACCACAAAAGTCTTGGGTCAATGCTAATTTTTGTATTTTCCCTTCGTCCAGCTCTGGTTGACCTTATCAATGGATTGGATGGGAAATAAACATTATGAATCTGCTTACTGTGGGCCTTGGAAATTTTTTAATGGTGAGCATTGAATCATCACTGTTTCTTGTGGTGTGGTCCACCTGAGATTTGGATATTCTTAGGCACGGAGTCTTAAAATGGGCTGCAAAAACTATTGGACGAATGGTTAATATACAACAGCTAATCCGCGCCCATCTCCACTGCCTAGGTCCATCCAACATGACTATCTCGCATGAGATTGATACATTTCTTTGCATTAGAAGTGCCAATGTGGCACCATGTTGGGAGATCTAACTGGTTCATCCGTTATGATATAATATAAACATACCATGGTCCAAGAATTATGTTGATCCATTAATTTGATGGGGCACATAGGTCAGAGAAAATTGGACGGTTAGAAAAGTACGAGTGAGTTTCCAAGGCCAACACATACGCGTGTCCAATTCATAATTCATACGATTGGAATAATTATAGGGTAACTCTCATCCTCCAAATTATTTCTCTTGTTGTGGTCCATTTGAATAATGGATAACTTGATTTCATAATTTTGAATCCCAGGCTAAAATTTGGGTACTCGTCATATTAGATTTTATATAATTATCATGGTGGGCCTATAAAAACCGAGTGTGAAATCCACTTAGACTATTTATTGGATGCATAATCAGGCCTTAAGCCTAAGGTAAATAAATCTTTTGATTTAAGTAAACTACATAAAAGGAAATAGTTAGGAGAGAGATACCACTGTTGATTTTTATGGGACTCTCCGTGATAATTATATGAAATCCATTCAACTATTAGATGTTGTACCAAAATTTACACTTGGGGCCCAACCATGATTCAAGTGGGACAGATCGAAGGAAATAATTGGGAGGGTGAGGGTTGGCTTGGACACTTTCCAATCATATGGTTTACCTAAATTAGCATGATTACAAACATGCTTAAAGCCAGTCATCCATGGTCCAAAAAGTTTTTCTGTGGGCCCGTTCTGCATGGCCCATTTGGGACTTTGGATGCTTCTAATTACATGGACTAGCCAACATTTTCAAACCCTTCATTTTTAAAAAAAAAATTCCGCTGGACCCATTTATATTTGTACATGTTTGGCACGTGAGAATCTACCCAATCCACAATTCCCATCTCACATCTAATTATCCAAGCTCAAGTCTACTTGGAGTAGGTACGCCCTTGCCGGCCTACATGCGAAGATTCACAGGACCCGGACTTCCAATAAAGTAGTAGGAAATTCGTTTAACGAAAAACTATGTGGGACCCACAATGATAAGTGTTTGACACCCACTTCCTCCATCTGCAACAGTTTGTCTAAGAATCTGGAAGCGGATTGGCTGAGGCACTAAACGCCAGCTATATGGTATAGCTGATGTAGGTACGTGTCGTGCGAAGACGAGCGCTGACGGGCGCGTTTTGGCTACTGACAGGTTGCGCGGAAGTGACGTCACCAACTTCGGTGACCCTCACCGTGATGTACGTTTTGTATCCACTCCGGACATCACCTTGAGAGATCATTTTAAGCGAAGATCCAGAGAATGAGTCGCATTTGAAAGTCCAGTGGACCCACGGCAGAAAACAGTGGGGAGAGTGACGCCACCTTTAAAAACTTCTAAAGGCCACGAATGTTTTAGATAAGCTAATATTTGTGTTTTCTCTTCTTTAATGTCTTTGTTAACTTTTTCAGCAGGTGATTTCAAAAAACCATCATGGTGGGCCTTAGGTAGGTTTCAAGGCAACAATCTTCCCACTGTTGTCTTTGGTAGGGTCAACTAAAGCTTTATATCTGCCTCGATCTCTAAGTCATGCCTTAAAATAATATCTTCAAATAAATGAACATTGTGGATACAACACATACATCATAGTCAGGTCACGGAACTTAGTGACGTCACTTTGGTAGCAAGTCTCACTGCTCAATCTGTCAGTATCTAATCCACTTCCAGCACTGACGCTCCTCGAGCTCCGAGTTGTAGGAGCCGTTGATAGGAGATCAGGGTTACATGGCCCCACAATGATGTATTTATTATATTCATACTATTTACTCATTTTTTTTAAGATCATTGTAGAGTATTATTCAAAAAAAGAATAATATTCAACCATCAATTGAACCACACAAATAGTAGTAGAGATAATGATTTTCACCTTTAAAATTTTCGTAGGGCCTAGCATAACGTTTAGTATCCATCCAATCTGTTCATAAGGTCATAAAGACTTGGAGTAGGAGGAAAAACAAATTCCCCCCCCCCCCCCCGATTTTTCCGTGTGATCCACTTGATTGCTGGATCTACTTAGTTCTTGTCTCAAGCCGTATGACGAACTCGCAAAATGGATGGATGGTTTGGACATAATACATACCTCATAATGGGACCCACATAACTTGCTAAGGGCAATACACCAGCTATATAGCTGATGTGTGGTACACCAGCCAATTCGCTTTCACAAAATTTGAGCCCAAAATGAAGCCGTTCCAAGGCTCCAGTCGGCCACACTATAGGAAATAGAGAGGGTAGGATTTCATATGCCATCCAACCCCTTCATAAGGTCAGTCCCACAAGGTTCAACGTGTGTGTGTGTGTGTGTGTGTGTGTGTGTGTGTGTGTGTGTGTGTGTGTGTGTGTGTGTATATATATATATAGTAGTCTACGTGTGTGTGGGTCCCGACATGATGTGTGTCGAACATCAACACCATGCATTTTATGTCTCCTTCAGGTTATGGGATATCCCAAAAGTCAGCTATATACAGAAATCAGGTAAGTCATACCATCTAAAACCATTTGAAGACATGTGTAAAATGTATAAAAGCACTTGGTGGGGACCACCTAAGTTTTGAATGCGGTGAAACTTGGTTTGACTCCTCATCCAAGTAGGAAACACATAATGGATGGGTTGGATTTGTGAACAACATCTCAATGGGCTCAATAAATTATTATGAATGTTTTAATGGGAGGGTAACCCCTATTAACTGTTGTATGTGGTGTGGCTCACCTAAGTCATGGTTTGACTTAATTTTTAAGCCCATGGTAGATGTGTTGGGGGTCTTGCACAAAACCTTAGGATCTAGCCCTCTAAAATAAATCAGAATTATGGATAATGAAGCAATGAAATAAATCAAAGCATCAATCACACACCACATAAGAGAATTTTACGTGGAAAACCCTTAAAGAGGAAAAAACCACGGGACCTCGTCCAGATCAACAATCCACTATAAAGTAAAACGTTTACAGCCTTCTTCACTCACGCAGGAGTGGATGATCAATGAAAGAATAAAGAAAACCAGAGAGATCTCACCGATTACGAGGACGTAGGAGCGCTGAGATATAGACTGCACCGTAGATCACCTCCACGAGCATAACCTCCCTTCTACAAGCTTCCTCTCTCTCTCTCTTTCTACCTCTCTCTCACCTTTGATAGCCCTCTTGTGTTTTTCTCATCAACACAACATACCCTAGAAAAACCCTAGGGACCCTTTTTTATAGTTTTAGGAAACTTCTTTCCGCATCCTAGTTGCGAAAGGACTTGCACATCCCAGTTGCGAAAGGACTTTGCGCATCCCAGTTACGAAAGGACAACGGGTCAAAAAAAAAAAAAACCCCATCAAGATGTTCAACACATATCACGGTAGAGCCCACACAGCTCAACCTCATGGGAGGCCGACCTCATGGTACAATTTCTCGTATATCATCCAGTACAATCACCAGTGGGCCCAAGAAGGTTTGGATGGTAGGTGTCCCTGGTGTGGGAGCACTTGAATTTCAAATCACCCTGATTTTTAGCTCAGGTAACTTGAGTTGGCACAAATGATGATAGGAGCATATGTCTACCACATCCAGCAACTTTCCCTATGGCGAGGGACCACTTGAGTCCTAGATCACCCTAATTTTTAGGTCGGATCCTAACTTGAGTTGGCACACATGATGAAAGGAGTGGATGCCACACACACGACAGTGGTGCCCACATAGGCACGGAGATCTGGTGTATGGGCCATCCATCCAAAAGTGAAACAAAGGGGGTGGCGAGGATGAGATGGGCACAACATGATAGGGCCATGTAAAGCATATTTGAAAGTTATTTAGTCAAGTATGTACTTTGACCCATCTGGTCTGTGAAATTGGGTTGCATACTAAGTTACTCAGTACGTATGGAGTAGACTCAATTGGGCCCATTGTGATTTAATGTAGTTTATCGACATCGTCCATCCATTTTTCAGCTCATTGTAGTGGTTGAGCCCAAAATTAAAGCATCTCCAAACCTCAAGTGGACCACATCACAAGAAACAGTAGGAATAATGACTTCTACCGGTAAAACCTTTTTAGGGCCCACAATGATGCTCATCTGTCATCCAACCTCGTCACAAGATCACACATACATGAATGAAGGTAGAAACAAATAAAAGCTTCATCCAAAACATCCGCAGCCCCTAAAAATATTTCAACAGTAAAATTTCAATTCACATTGTTTCCTTTCCATGGTGAGGTCCACTTGAAATTTGGATGTGTTATATATATATATATATATATATATATATATATATATATATATATATATATATATATATATATATATATATATATATATGGGAAAAGGTTCCATGCGCTCGACCTCACTATAAGCTCCCATGAGGTCAAGCTGTGTGGGCCCCACCGTGATGCGTTTTGACCATTAATACCGTGCATTTGATGGGTTCCCTTTAAATTATGGGATATCCCAAAACTCAGCCGTATACGGAACTCAGGTGGGCCATAGCATCTAAAATTATGTGAAGACACCGTTAAAACATATAAAGCACTTGGGGGCCCACTTAAGTTTTGCATGTGCCTGAAACTTGGTCTGAACCCTCATTCAAGTGGGACACACATAATGGATGGGCTGAATTTGCAAACTACATCTCGATGGGCCCTCAAAAATGATTATGAATGTTTTTATGGTGCACGACCCCTCTCCACTTCTATATGTGGTGTGGCCCACACAAGTTACGGATTGACTTGATTTTTGAGATCTAAGCCCATGATGGAATGGTGCATCTAACTGATGGGATAGATGTTCGAAATGCATCACGGTGGGGCCCACACAACTTAACCTCATGGGACGGACTCGTGAGGTTGAGCGCATAGTACCTTTTCCATATATATATATATAATAGATGAATGGGATGAATAAAATGCATAGTACCTTTTCCATATATATATATATATATATATATATATATATATATATATATATATATATATATATATATATATATATATATATATAAAGTCATCTTTTAAAATAGATGAATGGGATGAATAAAATACATAAATCATGGTGGATCTCATTGAGTTTACTCAGTATGTTAACTCAATGAGCAATCCACCTGTAGCCCAATCAAATCAAATCACGTCGGGCTTATCCTGTGCTCTTTTCTAGTGGGGGCAATACCTAATATACATCCAAGAGGAACCAATCATGTGGGGCCCACTTGCATGAATTGATAAACCGTGAAATTCTTCATTTGAAAATTACTTATCACCCCAACATTTCTATTTTATTTAGGACACCATTATGAGTCAGGTGATGTAGTTGTCTCTATACATTTATTTGCACAACAATTAAAGAAGATACTCTTCTTCCATAAGCAGGAAAATCCTATTCATTGCAATTTAATTGCACATCAATTTAATCCGGGCACATGACTGCATTTAATGCAGCAGTGCTGATAAGGGCGCCGATTGGGTACTGACAAGGTAAATAGCCAAATGGCTACTGAAGTGCGTCACCAAGGTATGTGGACCCCACCATGATGCAGGTGTTGTATCCATACTGTCCAACCATTTGTAAAGATCGTTTTATGGCATTACAAAGAGAATAAGATAGATTTAAGTTTCAAGAGGACCCACCACAGAAAACCGTGGGAGCCATCACACCCACCGTTGAAACATTTATAGGGCCCACAATGATGTATTTTTGAGATCCATCCTATTCATAAGTTAACATAGAGATTGATGAAGTGAAAACAAAAATATCAGCTTCATGGGTAACTACCGTGGCCCCTACAAAGTTTTGAACGGTGATGCCACTGTCCTTACTATTTTCTATGGTGGGATCCACTTGAACTCTAGATCTATCTCATTATCTTTGTAATGCCAGAAACGATCACAAAAAATGGTTAGACAGTATGGATACAACACATGCATCAGAGTAGGGTCCACAGAGCTTGATGACGTCACTTCAGCTACTGACCTTGTCAGTATTCAATCCGCGCCCTGCTGATTATGTCAGTGATAACTCGGACCAATCACAGGAAAATAGAGTTTTTCTACTTGTACCAATTAGAAGACCGTGTAGTAAGTACAAAAAAAAAATTAGAAAAAGAACCCATGTAATACCAGTAAGATATAACACGTACAGTGGTATTGATCCTATGGATGGTGACTGCCGGGCGGATTCCCTTTAGGAGCGGGAACAGTCCGGAGTACTCCATGCACCGGGAATTCCCTTCCCTGTCTACGCAACGCAGTCCCTGAAAAATAAGATGGCCCTATCTTAAGTAAAGACAATATATGAGTTCTGCTACTTCCATCTGCAACTTAAAAGACCATCAATGGAGCCCACACGTGCCAAACTTAGCATATGATGTTCACAAGGTCTTAAGATGGTACGTGTGTGATACCCGTTGCATGTCTTGGATGATCATCACAAGTGTGAGATGTACACGTGTGACATCTACTTAGGACAAGATGATCCCCCAAAGGCCAGATTGTCACGGCTCAACGAGGCTATATATGCAATCCTTGGGATAATTGTTAAGAAAAACTGATGTAGAGTTGGTAGCAAACACTATCATGTCCACGATGGACCAGAGAAGGCCCAATCAAAGGCAAAAGTTATCAAGACTGTCATAACCTTAAAACATGCATATTGCAAACCAGAATGAGTTACTCGACATACCATATATGATTTTGGGGTAGGACGAGCTACTTTAGCCAACCAGCCGGCTGCCCACACTGAATTTGTGAGATTCTATCTTATCAACGGCCAAATTCCATGTCTAGATCCATTTTTATTATAAATAATAAGTTCTAGTTTGATTATAACTCTTCGTCCGTTGGGCTTTAGTAGTTGTGTCCAACGTAAAAAGTGCTTAGAATAATTAAGAGAATAACGTGGTTAAGCCACATAGGACATTTACAAATTTATTATTTATAGTAAGTTACAAATTTTAGGAAGTTTTAGTTATAGTTTGTTTCTGATGTCTTTCCTATTGCTATTGCTTGGTATCCCTATTTAAAGGGTTGTGAACTCATTTATTTCAATCAATCGGCCAAGAAGTTTCGTTTCATATATCTTAAAATTATTTTTATTTCTTTTCATCGTGAATTCGAAAAGTTTTTGTGAGGAGTCTAAAGAAGCTCCATGGATTCGGAGTAGCTATCCTTGAGGAAGACGATGCTCGACCTCATCACGTTTATCCCTGCGTAAAAAACTCTCAAGTCCAATCCATTGGAAGTTCAACTAGTTGTGAAAGTAGCCATTAATTAATTAGTGATTAATGTTAATAAATATCATGGAGAGAAGGAAAAGACCTCTTCGGCTTTAATGTAGTACTGTTTATGTGAAATCTACCTCGACTATTATGTTAGTCATTCCCTATAATAAGGGCCCAAAAATTAGCCCCATCAGTGATTCAGGTGGACTACATTAAAATATAATCTAGGGGAGTGTTGTATATAGATGTCTTAAATCTGTTTTTCTTGGGCTGCTCGACCAGTTGAGGGCCTGGCTTGACCAGTCGAGGGTCCACTCGACCGTTCGAGGCCTGCTCGACTCGAAGTCTAATGAGTTGTCTTTTTGTTATTCCGTGCTGCTAGACCAGTCGAGGAGCTTGTCCGACCAGTCAAGGGTCCGCTCAACCAATCAAGGAGCTTACTCGACCGGTCAAGGGTGCCCTTCAACTAGTCGAGGACCTGGCTCGACTAGTCGAGGGTTATACAGATTCTGTGTGGATTTTGTGCAGACTGTGTAAATTTGAAGCAGTTTCGCAAAGGTGTGAAAGGGGAGTTTCCTAAACAATAAATAGGGCTCCCTACGGCTATTCTAGGGTATTTTAAAGCTTCCTAAAGGTATTCTAAAGGGTTCTAGGGTTACCGAAGGGTGTAGCAATTGTGAGATTTAAGATTGTTCGAATCGGCTAAGTCCTCTCTCTTTGTAATTTATGCTTTCATAGTGGATTTCTGTTGCATTGTGTCGTGGTTTTTTTCCCGAAAGGATTTTCCACGTCAAATCTTTGTGTTCTCTTCTATGTGCTTGGTGTCATTGGATTACTATCCTAAATATAGATTGTGTGATTCTGCAGACCAAATCCCAACAAGTGGTATCAGAGCAAATGTTGGGGGACAGATCTGAATCTGAGGGATTAGTAATAATGGCAAGCACTAAGTATGATATTGAGAAGTACTCAGAGAAAAATAATTTTAAGTTATGAATTATCAAGATGATTTAATCAAGTAAGGCGAAGATTATGCTCTTGAGGAATGAAAGTCTATTATGACTAATGATGAATAGAATACTCTTGATAGGCTTTA